>BSBK01000309.1:360000-841509 GCA_027943335.1 Chamaecyparis obtusa
ACTATCAAGGAGGTTATAATAGAGGTGGTTTCTGAGGAACTTGTTATAATTGTGGAGAAGAAGGACATAGATCATTTGAGTGTACACATGCAAGTAAGAAGTTCAGTAACAATAGAAATGTTTTGGTGCAAGAAGAGTCATTGAATGAACCTAAGAAGGAAAAGAACTTGATGGTAAGTAGAGCACTTTGGAGTAAAAGTAATAAGGAAGATCCAGTAAGGAAAAGTTTGTTCAAGACCAGATGTAGAGTTTCTGATGAAGTATGGAAGGTAATCATTGACAGTGGAAGCTCAGAGAACTTGGCATCTAAGGAAATGGTTACAAAGTTATAGTTGGAAACGTTGTAACATCAAAGATGAGCATACACTCTTGGTAAGTGAACAATGTTATGTGAATTTGAAAATTGGAAAGTACTATGATAAGGTGTTATGTGATATCATGCCTATGGATTGTTGTCATATTTTGTTGGTTAGACCTTGGCAATATGATAGACATGCTATATATTATGGGAGATTGCATAAATATACTATTTGGGCTGATGGAAGAAGATAAATCTTGTTACCTTTGATTGAAGAACCTGGTAGTAATGTTTGTACATCTGTGAAATTTTGTTTGATGGAAGGAAGAAAGTTTGTTAAGGATTTGAAGAAGAATGATGTATGTTTTTCTGTAATTCCTAACAAATCGAGTAAGAAAATAGAGGATAACATACCTGAAGAGATTGATAAGTTGCTCACCGAGTACATTGAGATCATTTCTAATAATGTACCTAATGGTTTGCCACCGAAGGGAAGAATTGATCATTGCATGGATCTAATCCCTAGAGCTAGTTTACTAAATAAGGCACCACATCGATTGACACCTACCAAGAATCATGAATTGAACTGACAGATTCAAGAATTGTTGCAAAAAGGTTTGATCCAAGAAAGTTTGAGTCCTTCTATAGTACCTACTGTATTGGCACCTAAGAAGATTGGAGACTGGTGAATGTTTATTGATTCTAGAGAAATCCACAAAATAATAGTGAAATATAGGTTTCCTATACTGAGAATGGATGACATAATGGACAGTTTAACTAGAGAAAAGTATTTTACCAAAATTGATTTGAAAAGTGGGTATCATTAGATTAGAATTAGAGAAGGTGATGAGTGGAAGACTACTTTCAAGACAAAATAAGGTTTATATGAGTGGTTGGTTATGCCTTTTGGTTTAACTAATGCATCAAGTACTTTTATGAGGTTGATGAATAAAGTTTTGAAGAAATTCTTAGGTAAATTTGTGATTGTATACCTAGATGATATTCTGATATTCAGTAAGACCAGAGAAGAACATTTGTTTCATATTAAACAAGTATTGCAGAGGTTGAAAGAAGAAAAGTTGCTGATAAATCTGAAAAAGTGTTCTTTCATGAAAGAGGAGATTGTGTATTTGGGATTTGTGATTTCAGCTGATGGTTTGAAAATGGATCCTAAAAAGGTTGAAGCTATTTTGAATTGGCCTAGACTTGCAAATGCTAGTGAGATAAGATCATTTCATGGTTTGGCAAGTTTTTACTGAAAGTTCATTAGGAATTTCAGTTCAATTTGTAATGCTATGACTTATACTATGAGAGGAGATAAAAGATAATTCAAGTGGACACATGGAGTTGATAAAAGTTTTGAGACTCTGAAGTAGAAGGTTGCTGAATTTCCTATGTTAGCATTGCTTGATTTCAATAAGGTATTTCAAGTAGAATGTGATGCAAGTGGAAGTACAATAGGAGTTGCGTTGAGTCAAGAAGGTAAACATGTTGCTTTCTTTAGTGAAAAGTTGAATGATGCCAAAAGGAAATATTTTGTGTATGATCAAGAATTATATGCTATTGTTCAAGCCCTGAAGAAATGGAGACATTATTTGATATCGAGTGAATTGTATACTGATCATAAATCTTTACAGTATTTGGGTAGTCAAAATAAGTTGAATGAGAGACATATGAAATGGGTTGAATATTTGCAGAGTTATACATTTTTCATAAAGCATAAGAGTGGAGTCACTAACTGAGTTTCTGATGCATTAAGTAGAAGAAGATCTTTGATGACCAAGATGAAAGTTGAAGTTCTTGGTTTTGATGACATGAGAGATTCTTATGAATTTGATCTTGATTTTTTTGAGCCGTGTAGAAAGTGCAGAGCACCTATTCAAGATCAACTGAGTACTAAATGGGAAGAGTATTTCATTCAAGGAGGTATGTTGTTTAAAGGTATTCAGTTGTGTCTACTAAGAGGATCAATGAGAACTAATTTGATAAAAGAGAAACATAGTAGTGGTTTGGCTGGACACTTTGGTGTTGATAAAACATTGAATTTACTTAAGGAGAAATACTTTTGGCTGTAGTTGTATAAGGATGTTCAAAAATTTGTGAAAAGTTGTAGAATTTGTCAAGTTACAAAAGGAGTAAGTCAGAATACTAGATTGTATACACCGATTTCTATTCCTGAGAAACCTTTGATTGATATCAGTATGGATTTTGTTCTTGGCTTACCGAAGATAGTAAGAGGTAATGATTCTATATTTGTTTTTGTGCATAGATTTTCTAAAATGGAACATTTTATACCCCGTAGAAAGACATCAGATGCAATACATATAGTAGATCTTTTCTTTAAGTAAATTGTCAGATTGCATGGATTACCGAGGAGTATCATCTCTAACCAAGACAGTAAATTTTTTGGATACTTTTGGAAGACCATTTGGAGAAGGTTTGGCACCGAGTTGAAATATAGTTCTACATTTCACCAACAGACTGATGAACAGACAGAAGCTATGAATAGAATCTTGGGAAATCTTTTGAGTTTTTAGTTGGAGACACACCAAGTAATTGGGATTCTGTGTTGGCACAAGTAGCATTTGCATACAAGAATTTAGTAAATAGGAGTACTGGAAAAACACCTTTTGAGATTGTAAATGACATACAATCGAGAGGTATATCAAATTTGAGGGATATTACTGAGGAAGGAAAAAGAAGTGCTGAAGGAGTAAAGTTTGCTGAGTACATGAAGACATTGCATGAAGATGTGAAACATAAGTTGGAGAAAAGTAATAAAAAATAAAAAGATAGAGCTGATAGATCTAGAAGACATAAGACTTTTGCAGTCGGTGATGAAGTAATGGTTCATTTGAAGAAAGGGAGATTTCCTGTTGGAACATATGGGAAACTGAAAATAAAGAAGTTTGGTCCTTGCAAGATTTTAAAGACATTTGATAGTGGAAATGCTTATGAGATTGAGTTACCTGATGACATGGATATATCACCTATATTCAAAATTACGGATTTGTATGAGTACCATGAGTCAGATGAAGAAATGACAGTACCAAATGATTATTCTAAGAAATAGATAGAAGAGGTTGAGTAGATTTTGGAACAAAGAATTGGTACAAGTACAAGAGGAAAACAATATATGGAATATTTGGTAAAGTGGAAGAATAGACCGATTGAAGATAATTCATGGATTTGACAATCTAAGTTGGATTTAGCTCAGATTTTACCTGCTTCATGATTTAGAGAATCATTTCAAATAACCCCAGGTGCCTAATGCAAGAGCATCTTGGGTCCTTGGCAATCCTGTGTCACCAAAAACATGTTTGTGTTTTCCTGTGTCGCTTGGTTCTTGCTTTAACCAAGTTAGATCGATAGTTGCTCGGTTTCCTTTGTTAATCGACATTGTTCAGTTATCTCTCTAGTGCTCGGTTAATTCCCCAACACTTGGTGATGCTTGTTTGGTGCTCGGTTATCCTTGCTTACCGAGGTGTTTGTTTCAGTTTCCTATCGAGGCCGACTCTTGCAATTAATTTTGGTCATGGATTTAATGATGGTATCTATCATTGGAAAGTGTGTGGACCTAGATTTGGTCATTCCTTCCATTGATGGTGGATATGGAGGCCGACTTGTTCAATAGCCTCCTGTATATATTGTAATCTTTGTTTGTAGTTTGAGGGAATCAATTAGGACATCAAAAGATAGAAGATAGAATATTGAAGATTATTTCATATCCTCACATGTTGGAGGACTTCTGTACTTAAATTGTAATATCTGGCCTAAACCGAGAAGGCCTTATAGCCCGACATGTATGAATCAATTTGAATGAAATATAAGAAGATATCTGCATTCTCTCTCTCACTTGTGTGTTTGTTGCTTCCTCGTGTGATCTCTGCAAGGTGGACTTGGTTAGGGTGTGCCTTAGGCCCCTCTCCCCATCCTCCTTTGCATCAATTGATTGTGTAGGAGATGTCGTTGTAGTGGTTGTTGAGCTTGGAAATGTAGGAGTTAGTTACTATTTATTATGTTGCACTATAGAGAGGATGAAGTTAATTGAACCTGAAGAAAGAAAGGGAATTTTTTTCCCTACAGGTTTGCATTCTTTAGATCTATATTGAATTTTGTTTCATATATATATATATATATATATATATATATATATATATAACGAATTTAATAATTTTTTTTAAATGTTGTTAAAATTTGTGGTGCAGGTTCAGTTGTTTTAGAGGGAACATATTTCAAGAAAATCAAAATAGTCCAACATGGGATTCACTTTGTTGATTATCAACCAGACAATAAGGTGTTTCAATGAAGCCACCTACTAGTTTCTACCTCCCTTTGTCTCCATCTAGTTAAATCTCAACATGGATGTCGTAAGTGGAGACTAGATAGTGAAGATCATGATAGAATATTACATGTTCTCCATGAGTGTTCTAAACCACTTGAGGTGTTCTAAATAATATTACATACATATTTCATGTTTTAGGACTTGATCTATATTTATGACAGATTATACTTGGATTACTTGTTGATATAATTAAACATATGATTGATATACTTGATTATTGCTTGGTTTATATGTTACTTGATAATTGCTTGTATTCAATTAATGTCAAATAGGTGTTAAGATTAAAAATTCATTTTTACTTGATTATACATGAACTATATATGTTACTTGATTATTGATTGTATTCAATCGGTTTCAAATAGGTGTTAAGATTAAATATTCTTTGTTACTTGATTATACATGAACTATATATGTTACTTGATTATTGCTTGTATTCAATTGATATCAAATAGGTGTTAAGATTAAAGATTCTTTGTTACTTTATTATACTTGAACTATATGTGTTACTTGATTATTGCTTGTATTCAATTGATGTCAAATAGGTGTTAAGATTAAAGATTATTTGTTACTTGATTATACATGAACTATATATATTACTTGATTATTTCTTGTATTCAATTGATGTCAAATAGGTGTTAAGATTAAAGATTCTTTGTTACTTGATTATACATGAACTATATATGTTACTTGATTATTGCTTGTATTCAATTGATGTCAAATAGTTGTTAAGATTAAATATTTTTTGTTACTTGATTATACATGAGCTATAAATGTTACTTGATTATTGCGTGTATTCAATTGATGTAAAATAGGTGTTAAGATTAAATATGTCTATGTAATAAAATCATATAATCAAATAAAATAATCAAATCAAATCATCTATGTATAATAATCTAATCATATATTTGCAACATGTCATAAACTAGGGAGTCATCCAAATGCATATGAATAGAGTGACCCTCTGAATGAGTATCATGAGAATCCTCTAGCTGTGAAGCAACAAATGACCCCTGCAGATTTAGTACAACAATTGGTTATATACACATATATAGTTAAATGTGAAGTATTTAAAATATACAAATACACTTACATGTACACACACATTTAAAAGTATATTTAAAATTTACCTAACCACCAGTAGGTGTTGCATCCACCGTATCTCTCTTGCGAACACACTCTGAGCCCACACTAGAGGTAATATGTTGTGCTAGTTATGCCTATAAAATGTTATACATCTACGAAAATCAGTACACGTGACTACAATTAATTATTCACTATAAACTAAAAATTGAATAAGTGTACATTTATGTTAAAAAGAAATACAATTAGATAGTTGGGTCTTAAAAGAAGGGGGATCATTAGGATGCACCAACGTATCATCAATAGAAGCAGTATCACCTGCACCATCTCTAATCCCAAACCTCCCTAGTAATGAAGAGTGTAGGAAGGGTGTGTAGCTGAGAGGGGAGTGGTGTAGAGTCAAAACCTGGATGCAATAGCATATCCATATAGGGTCCTATATTAGTGCCAATGTAGACCTAAATCAACCCTCACAGTTTCTCTTCAAATGCCTCAACACCCTTAACTATAATGTAGACTTCTCCAAATTGTATCCCTGGCTCTACAACTTCAAAGTAATTTTTGGGTGTAGAGTGTTGTGTAGAGTGCTATGAAATATGTTGTGTACGACTCGATGGCATGTCCTGGGTCAATGGAACTTTAGGGCCATGTGAAACTCTGATAACATCTCTGATAGACTCTATCTATATCCTCTACAAGTATACAATATAAGAATATGACTATAGTAGATCCTCCAAAAAAGTAAAGTTCCAAATCCAAGTGACAATGCTATCTAGAAAGCACTCATATCTCATTTGGTATAGGAAGACCTAAAACTCTACATGCCTCATTGCTCGATCTTGTAGTACTTCATGATGCCTCAGAAGATGATCTCATCCATCTCGATCTAGTCAAAATATATCTGCCAAGTGTGTTAGAGGTAATGGTGGTGGCGGCAGATGTAATCTTCCCTATCTTATCAACTACTTCCCTCTGGGAAGCAATGGTAAATCTATTGATAGTAGCATCCATCGCTGGCACCACTGCCAAAGTCCTCTACCCAACCAACTATCTATGAGAAGGTACAAATCAATCATCCCTATGATATTGATTGTGATCATAAAATTTGTTGTGCCCTTGTGTAAAATATCTAGGAAGATCAAGATAGTTGACTTTGAGACCCAAATGGAACTCACGGTACAACTGTTGGGAAAAATATAATGGAATCTAGTCGTTATTAGGATAATGACCATGTGTTGAAAGGAATCAAGGGTATATTATGCAAGCTATCTAAGGAATGATGCATCATGTAACCTAATATCCCCTCACCTTTTCTATCCCATCATAAAGGGAAGACCTCTTTTTTGATGATTTCCTTAGGGACACAACTCTAGACCGTCTCTAAGGATACATCACCCGAGACCTCAACTCTCAACTCTTGAAAAATAGTCTCAATAACCTATGGTGTAAATGAAAAATAGGATCTCAACGTCACAATCATATCCTCGAGAATCCTCAATATAGTATTATAGATATCTCTATACAAACCCTCCTCAGATCTACTAATGGAATCTCATAGTCGGTCCGTCTCTACGCAATCACTATGGCATATGGTCGCAATATATGGAATGCGAGGAAGAGTAGAGTTTGCACCAACATCAAGTGCATGATCCTCAGGTGCATCATGCCGAGGTACATAATCTCTATCTTGTGTGGCCATCTAGGTGTAACATGTGTTAAATATTAAAAATTAAGTACAATTACAATACAATACTCTACATGTTCATCCTTGTTCCTATTTTCTAGAACATTTCCTAGTTTTGGAGGTTTCTTCAATCCTTCATACTAGTCTTCGTCTCTTTTTGGAGTAGATTTTTTCCCATGTGATTTTCTTTATTTCTCCTCTTAATACTCTCTTTTATACTTGGGTACTTGATCAGGCCTTCATTGTCGGGACCCATTTTCTTTCAATAGTTCTTTCTAGGTTTTCAGCTTCTCCCAAAGTTGATCTTAAGTGGGGTGTTAGAGTAATAAGTTGTTTTCTTATTAATTGAATCATATTGATTTAATTATTATGTCACTTATTATCTCTTGCTACTTAAGCTAAACTTCAGGCATATAATAATTAATCCTTTTATTAATTATTATTAGGCAACCTAGGTTTCCTTTTAGTTTTTTAATATCCTTTTATAAGGATTAATCTCTCTTGTAAAAAAAAAAAATTATTCATTATTGAATTGCAACTTTTGTTTTTGCACATCAATGATTTCTCCTCTCTCGTGGATCAATGCGGTCAGGCCTCCATAACTCTTTGTTTCTCTCTTCTTTCTGTGATAGGTGCTTGCATGTAGGTGGTTTTGGGAGTTGTGGGTTGTTTTCTCATCAACTCTAATAGTTTTTTAACTACAATTTTCTAAAATTATCTCACAAAAATATTTTTTTTTTCAATTAAAAACTAGTGAAAATGAAAAACTAAGATAATTAAAAAAAATATAATTTATAAAAAAAAGGAAGAATTTTGTGCACTTGGTACCAACGATGGTCGGAATATGATGCAAGGAGGGAGATGAAAATATAGGGCCAAGGCCACACCTGCCTATCCAACCACCTTGCAAAGTAAACACAACAGAAACACAAAACACATAGAACAACACCAAGGAGAGAAGAAGCACAAAACACTTTCTTGATTCATCCAAATTTACTCATACATGCCTGAGTGTGAGGCGTTCCGAGTTATGGACAACAAAAGAGTTATGAATATTTAACTATCTCTTCTCTCTATCCTCGCTCCTCCATACACTCTAACTAGACATCCCTTTTTATACTTTCCAAAATGGCTTACAAAAGATTCTAGATCTTTACATAAAAGAAGGCCAACCATAAATGGTCTGTACACATCCCAATACAAGATCCCAATTATTAAATTCATGATCTAAATTAAATACATAAGTCGGCTGCAACTAAGAACCAAACACATAAAAACTCGATCAAAGAAGAACTAAGCATCAACAAATAACAGGTTCACTCGGCACAGGAAGAAATGCTTAGATAACACTGGACAACTTGACACATACAAGATCACTCACCCAACACTAGACAAATCAGCACACAATAATGCTTAGCAAAGACTACAACTAGATAATTACTGCAACTTGACACTTACTGGAAGAATGTGTAGGATTTGACAAACATGCAAATCCACAGACCCCGAATACACCTGCATGCAAGAACCTGATACCAAGAAGAAGCACAAAGATGAAAAAGCAGAACTCAGATGTTCACTCAAAATGTGAGAGCAAAATTATCAACTGAATTAAAAAAACAATTACAAAGTTCAACCTTAAAAAGGTGAATGAAACCCTAAAAGGGAAATACTAGGTTGCACATTATTAATTAAGAATTAATTAATAATGCACCTAAGAGACGCTTAAGCAACTAGAGTAAAAGGAAATAATACTCTAACACCCCCCCTTAAGCTGAACGCAGGGAGAAAGCAGACCTAGCAAGACTAAGAAAGCAAGAAATGGGTCCCGGCAACAAGGCCTGATCAGGTACCCAGTACAAGGAAATCTCTGTAAACCGGAGACAAAGGAGAAAACCCAGTGGGAAAAACCCCTCTCCAAAAAGAGATATAAAAGCAAGCAAAGATAAAGGCATGACTTCAAGAGACTCTCTCAAAGCCAGTAGTACAATGCGTGCTGCTAACCCCCCCCGAGAGAGAGGGTCGATGCTCCAAAGCCCCCCAGAATGAAAGAACCCCTGGAGCAATGAGCAAACCACTGTGACTCCAAGGCAGAGGAGTGAAGGTCAGTGGGTGCTGAAGAGGTGACCTCGAAGGATGAGGTGTCACTGGAAGGCCGAGCTGATGCTCAAATGTGAAGACACGAGGATCCTGAAAGGGAATCCCCAATGCAAGTGGTATGACAGGTGTGCTGAAACTGTCATGAGAGAGGAGATGAGTGTCCTCTGAAGAATCCTCAACAACTGCACCTGGTGGCTCGATGAATGGAGCTGGAGGATCAAGCAGTGCTGAAGAAGAATCCGGCTGAAGAGAAAAGTACTCCTCAGGATGTGGTGTAGCAGTCACAACACGGGTCTCAGGAACAACACAGAGGTTCAAGCTACCTGACTGCACCACATGATGCTCTTGTGAAAGAGGAGAGCTGAGCTCCGACAGTGGAGATGGTGGACCAAAATGAGAAAAGATGTAGAGACGGGAGGAATGATCAACTGTCCCTGTAGCAATAATGCCTCCTGTCACACTATCCCTGATGAAGGCTGAATCGGCCGTGAACTCAACTGTCTTCCCTGACCCACTGCGAGTAATCTGATAAATGGAGAGAAGGTTTGCAGAGAGAGATGGAACATACAATACATCATTGAATGTGCCATCCTGAATGCTGACTGAACCTGTCCCACAGACTGTCTGTACAGTGTTATTCCCCATGAGAATATGAGGAATAGGAGAAGTCTCAAAAGAAGAAAACAACTCCTGAGAAGATGCCATATGGTGAGAAGCACCGGAATCCAGTATCCAAGGGACCTGTAAAGGGGATGCAACAGATGCCCGTAATGCATGACCCTGGCCAAAATCCTGTCCAGATGTTGAAGAAGATGCAGAAGACTGAAAAGCAGACCCCTGTGAGGTGGAAGAGGATGGAGAGGAAATAGTGCTCTTCTGAAGGAGAGCTTGCAAATCTGCAATCTGTTTCTCATAACCATCACATCTCTTCTGAAAACATTGTGACGCATCATGGTTCCTCTTCTGACAATAGGAACATGTGGGGATCTGAGTCTTCTGATTCTCCTTCTTAGAAGAAGATGGTGAGTCAGGAGAGTGCTGAGAAGAGGAATCAGATATCTGCTTCGGCTTTGGCTTCTGTGAGTCCTGAGATGACTTGGCAAGCAATGCCTGTGACTGTGAACCTGTAAGAGAATCCATCTGACTGAGCTTGGACTGCTCACGAGTTAACCTGTCACAAAAGGTTTCAAAAGAGGGCATGACATGCTGAGTACCCAGTGCATCCATAGTGGAGTAGAAGGTAGAAGTGAAGATCTGATAAGGACCACGAAGCTTGGAGAGTATCAGGAAGATACACTCATCATCTGACTTCGTCTTTCCAGCAACCTGTAAGATGGAACGAAGGGACTTGAACTTCATCAGGAAGTCCTCAATGCAAGTGAATGAGTCAGGTGCCAAGGAGGTGAACTCGGCATCTATCTGGAGAATCCTGAACTGATTCATGGTGCCAAACAAGGTGGAGAACTTGTCCCACATATCCCTGGGTGAGGTCAGACCATCCAGGTGGAACAATAACCCATCTGAAACATTCATGGCAATGAGGCCCATTGCCTCATCCATCCTATTTCTGTGCATAAGTGCCTCATAAGGTCACTGAAGGACTGGCTGAACAGCATCCGTGCAGGACCATAAACCTCGTGACATGAGGAGTCTGGTCATGTGTGGCTTCCATGTGTGATAGTTATGGGGTGTCAGCCGAGCCACAGAGGGGTCCGACATTGAGAGAAGAAAAGACAGAAGTAGAAGGGACTATTTCTGGAAGTAAATAACAGAAAGTAAAATGCACCCCCCCCACAATGTATATTCTATCCCCTGAGCACCACGAATAAACAATTACTGAAAGCACACAAAAAACGAGGAGAAAACCTGAGTTCCAGAAGCCGAACAGGAGCACAAACGAAGGCACAACTTTGACTATGAAAAACAACAATCAAATGGAAGAATCAGAAAATGAGACCCTCACCAATGCATCCGTCTCGGAAACAGCTTTTCGGCGATATTTCATTTTCCGAAAAATGACACCGTATGCTCAAGTTACGGTCGAAAAACCAACTGCCCCTCCAAAAGAATGCTCTCTGGAAAAACACAGAGAAGAGCTTAAATTTGACGGCCGTTTGGCCGTCACAGGCCATCGGAGTGTCGCCGTCGGCGGTGGTGGTGGCCGGGCGGCTCTCGGGTGGCCCGCGGGTGGCGCTGCAGCCGGGTGGCGTAGAGGCGGCGCAGCCGGTGGAGGGGGCGATGGGAGCGGTGGCCTGGTGGCGAGTTGGCGGAGCGGCGGCGGAGAGGGCTGCAGGTTGCTCCGCGGTGGCGCGCCGGCCCGTGGCGGAGCGCGGGCGGCCCCCTGGTGGCGCGGGGGTGGCGCCTAAGATTTAAAACGGTGCGCATTTTTTATAAACGCAAAAAACATTAAAAAATGTTTTTTTTTTTTATTTTTTTTCGTTTTGCGAGCCGTACGGCCCTGGTAGGGCAAAATTTTTTCCCTGTGGTCACGGAGGCCAAACTTAGTCGAGTTTTATATGATTTCGACTCTCCCGAGCCTTCTGGACGCAATGGTGGCGTCTGTTTCTGCTCAATCTGCTCCAGAAGCTCGTGCCTCCTTCAAAGTGATAGAAAAAACCCTAGAGAAGCTGCAGAAGACGCCTTCGAATCGTGGCTTCAAAAAAAATTTGATCAGGCAGCAACAGGGCGGCTCTGATACCATGTAGGATTTGACAAACATGCAAATCCACAGACCCCGAATACACCTGCATGCAAGAACCTGATACCAAGAAGAAGCACAAAGATGAAAAAGCAGAACTCAGATGTTCACTCAAAATGTGAGAGCAAAATTATCAACTGAATTAAAAAAACAATTACAAAGTTCAACCTTAAAAAGGTGAATGAAACCCTAAAAGGGAAATACTAGGTTGCACATTATTAATTAAGAATTAATTAATAATGCACCTAAGAGACGCTTAAGCAACTAGAGTAAAAGGAAATAATACTCTAACAGAATGAACAAAATGAGTAGGATAGCAAAGAAACCTAGGATGCTCCTACATAAGACAACCGGGCTTGAAAGAAATGATTCTCTTGAATGATTGAGATGTCACAACCTGAGCCTAATCCAACTCAGTTTGAAAAATCTATGTAGCATCTTCTACTGGTCTATTCTTCCACTTCACCAAATATTCATAGTAATCCTTTCCTCTTGTTATTTTACCAATCCTCTGATCCAATATCTGTTCAACCTCTTCAACATGCTTCTTAGGATAATCATCAGGTACAACAACTTCATCATCTGAATCATGATACTTATGTAAATCAACAATATTGAATATATGAGATATATCCATGTCATCAGCTATCTAAACTTCATAAGCATTACCACTGTTAAACTTCCTCAAAATTCTACAAAGACCAAACTTCTTCATTTTCAGCTTACTGTATGTTCCAATAGAAAATCTTCCCTTCTTCAAATGAACCATTACCTCAGCACCAACTTCAAAAATATGATGTCTCCTAGACTTGTCAACATTTTCCTTATATTTCTGATTACTTTGTTCCAACTTCAACTTCACTTCCTCATGTAAAGACTTCATAAAAATCAACAAAAACTTCCCCTTTCACACTTCTCTTTTCTTCACCAACAATATCCCTTAAATTAGATACTCCTCTAGGCTGCATTCCAGTAACAATCTCAAAAGGTGTTTTTCCTAAACTCCTATTTACTAAATTATTATATGCAAACTCAGCTTGTGCCAATACCATATCCTAATTGCTTGGCTTATCTCCAACTAAACATCTCAACAAATTACCCAAGCTTCTATTCACAACTTTTGTTTGTCCATCTGTCCATGGATGGAATGTAGAACTAAACCTCAACTCAATATCCATCTTCTTCCACAAAGTCCTCCAAAAATAACCAACAAACTTGCTATCTCGGTTAGAGATAATACTTCTAGGTAATCCATGCAATCTAACAATCTTTTTGAATAAAATCTCAACAACATGCACAACATCTGATGTGTTCTTACATGGTATGAAATGTTTCATCTTAGAAAATCTATCCACAACAACAAATATGGAATCATACCCTCTTTTTGTCTTATTAGATAATCCAAGAACAAAATCCATACTAACGTCACTCCAAGGTTTCTTAGGAATAGAAATAGGTGTATACAATCTAGTATTCTGACTTACTCCTTTTGCAACTTGACAAATTCCACAACTCCTTACAAACTTCTAAACATCCTTATACATATGTGGCCAATAATACTTTTCCTTAAGCAAAATCAATTTCTTAAATCAATCCCAAAATGTCTAGCCAATCCACCACAATGCTTTTCCTTAATCAAATTAATTCTCATGGGACTTCTTGGTATACATAACTGAATTCCTTTAAACAACATAGCTTCTTGAATGAAATACTCCTCAAACTTACTCAGTTGTTCTGACAGATTTGGTGCTCTGCACTCTCTTGACGCCTCAAAAAAATCAGGGTCAGTATCATACAATTCTCCTTCATCTCATCAAAACCAAGAATTGCAACCTTCATCTTGATCAACAAAGAACGTCTTCTGCTTAGTGCATCTACAAATTGGTTAGTAACTCCACTCTTATGCTTGATCACAAATGTGAAACTCTGTAAATATTCAACCCACTTCATATGTCTTTGACTCAACTTATGCTAACATCTCAAATATTGTAAAGCTTTTTGATGAGTATACAACACAAACTCACTAGGTATCAAATAATTTGTCCACTTTTTAAAATCTTGAACAATAGCATAAAAATCTTGATCATACATAGAATACATATTTTTAGCATCATTCAACTTCTCACTAAAGAAAGGAATGGGTTTATCTTCTTGACTCAACACAACTCCTATTCCACTTCCACTTGCATCACACTCACCTTGAAATACCTTGTTGAAATCAGGAAAAGCTAACATAGGTAGCTCGACAACCTTTTGTTTCAAAGTCTCAAAACTCTTGTCAGCTCCATGTGTCCATTTAAAATCCTTTTTATCCCCTCTCATAATCTCAGTCATAGTATTACAAACTAAACTGAAATTCTTAATGAACTTTCTATAGAAACTAGCCAAACCATGAAATGATCTTACCTCACCCACATTCTCAGGTGTAGGCCACTCTAGAATTGCTTTAACATTCTCAGGATCCATTTTCAAACCATCAGCTGAAATCACAAATCCCAAATACACAATCTCTTCTTGCATAAAGGAACACTTCGTCAAATTAATCAACAACTTCTCCTCTTTCAATATTTGCAGCACTTGTCTAATATGGTCAATGTGTTCTTCCTCAATTCTACTAAATATCTGAATATCATCCAAGTAAACCATCACAAACTTTCCCAAAAATCTCTTGAGAACCTCATTCATCAACCTCATGAAAGTACTAGGTGCATTAGTTAAACCAAAAGGCATAACCAACCACTCATACAAACCATCTTTTGTCTTGAAAGCAGTCTTCCATTCATCACCTTCAAATACAAGATAAGTCAAATTGGAATTACAACAAGGTTGGTCATGCCAAAATTAAATTACAATAAGGTTCATGCCCAAGAGCATCCAAACCAAAACATAGGTCACACATAACATGAACCCATCCAGATAAGAGATAAACTTTAAATTCAATGTCTAGACCAAAAAAATGAAGCATGATCCACTCTAGGAGAATGAGGGACCATGAGCACATTACACATTGCCCAGTACTAGATCCAGAATAATTGGAACAACTTCTATAGTTATCTCAAATGTGTAGCATCACACTATCCAAAGAACTATATCACTTGCCCATTGTCTCTGGACCTCCACATGTCAAGGTTAGATCCAAAATCCATGTTTGATGCCATATCACTTGCCATATGACCACATCAAAAACCATCATAATGCATTTCCAGACCATAACACAAACTTATCATAACTACATCACTTGGTATCACTATTTCCAAATCACCGGGAATAGTTTTCAGATTACCAAGAAACACAACCAAGACAAAAAATTGAGTACAATACAAATCACATCTTCATTCTTTATTTTTTGGAGTAGAAGCCTTTTAGAAAATATAATTGAACAATTGTCATCTTTAACTGTATATCTCTGTTACTAAACCATTAACTTTTGGACCTACTAAAGTAATAATAAACATCATTCTCACATGGTCTCCAGAATACATGCATGTCTTCCACTATTCTATAGCACTAACATGTCAAATACACAACCTTACTTATTTTAGACTTATCTAGACCATCATATATACCTAAACATGTCACCAACAAATACCTCAAGACTACAATGGTTGACATCAATGACAACTAGACAATAACAACCAAACAATCATATATTTCCAACAATGTGATTATACATTGCTTAGAAGTGACGTTTGGGAATCTACGAGGACATGGTTTAATGTTTAGTGTTTATTACTTATGCATGCTATTAATATACTACATCATTATGTTTATTAGCCTTAGTCTTATGCTTTATGTTAAGGAAGGATGCCTTCCGAAGGTAGTGGCCATGGTAGAGGTTGAGGAAGAGGCCGAGGTAGAGGTCAAGGATGAGGTTAGAATGAAGAAATCCATCATAGTTCTTCATTGAGTTTAATGCTTAGTGTTTATTACTTATGCGTGTTATTAATATACTGCATCATTTAATTGGGTTTCATTATATATACCATTATGTGAAGTTGAAATTGTTATTGTAGTTTTAAAAGAAAATCCTTTTTCTTTAGGATTTATATGTTGTTCTCTCAGGTTCCTAAGAAGGGTGTTATAACTAGCAAGAGAGAGATTTTTCTTATCCCATTTGTTAAGTTACTTTATTGTTTTATCTTTTATCCATTCCCACGTGTCCTTAAGACAAGGATTGACAAAAAAGGGATGCCTAGATATCTAACCAATTTCTTGGGCCACCCATTCAAAATTAATGTTAGAAAACTAAGTTGGAGAGATATCTTCCCATCCTAACATAATAGATTTGGCATCGGAAATATTTTCTCTAGATGCCATACAAAATGTGTTCATCTTTTGAATTAGAGAGTCCATGTATGAATCCTCCAAATTGATAAAGAGTGTGGTATCATTTGCAAATTGTAGATTTATAAGCTCTATATTGATTGGAAGCCTAATGTTTGCAATTTTGGGCGAGATGCATTGACTTCTGAGAATGTAATGTAGTGCATCTGCCGCAATAACTAAAAGTGAAGGGGAAAGGGAACATCCTTATCTTATATATCCCTCAAGTTTAAAAGCATCATTGGTTTCCCCATTAACTTCTACTTGTGCTTCAACATCTTTTATTAACACCTTCATCCATTCACAAAAAACTATAAGGGAATTTGAAAGCTCTGAGGACCATCAATAGGAAGCTCTACTCAATTCTATCATATACCTTCTCAAAATCCAAAAGGAATGTGCCTACAATTTGGTTTTCTTTCTTAGCCTAGTGCATGGCTTCCCAGCTCTTGACAAGGTTTTGTAGGATATACATCCCCTTAATGAAGCCAGTTTAAGTACATTACTCACAAACTTAGGCATAAGGTAAAATGCTTGTAAGTCTCAGAGAAAGAACATTAGCCAAAATCTTATATGACACATTCAACAATGCGATGGGGCACCAATTCTTACTATGGTCTCTATCTCCATTTTTAGGGAGCAATTTGATAATGCCCCTATTAATCTCTTTACCCGAAGTACCTTTGTTGTTAACCTTAATGTAAAATGCTAAAAGGTCTTTTGAAACCCATTCCTTAATACGATACAACTTTGACTCCATCAATCTTGAAAAGATCTTTCATGTTTTCAAAGTAATATAATTTCTATGCATAAAGTTGTCGCTTGGTGGACAATATAATATTATATAAATTTTTAATAAAATAGTTAGTTTAAACAAGAGAAAAAAAAAGAATAAATAAAAGATAAAATGCCAAGTGTTAGAAATAGGTATAAAGAATATAAATTGCCTAAGAAATATATTCGGTGAAGTATATGAAAGTATTTTCAAAATATTATTTTATTTAGATAAAATAATATTTCTTCAAATGAAGCGAAAAGGAAAAAATAACCTAATTGGAGAAAGTATAGATAGATAGATGGATACAATTTTTACGTCCACGAGGCTAAACATAGCCTATGGGACATCAAGGCAACTTAGGCTGACTTGAGTAACTCGGTCTGCTTCTTGTGCAAGCTGATGATGAGCCCACCTAACTTCTCAATGTGCTCCTCGCTGAATAGGCTATGCCAAGAACTATCCGATATAGTATCCACAAATTTATCCCTGATGTCCTTGTAGGCTTCACATACTAAAATAAAGTGATGTTCGGTTTCTACTTTCCCAGAGTTGCAAAACATCAAATTCTCTCTTCCCAAGTCTCCTTTGGCCTCTTCCAACGCCCGGTCTCACATCGGAGTTGATGGGAGTTGGTATGTAACTGGGCAATGAGAATTTTAGCTCTCCAAAAAATGTTGGCATCAATATACACTTTTTGGAGTTGATCACATGCGGGGTTGAACTCATTGATATAATATACTTTCTTCCTTCCAATCCCATTTCTCCAATTTCTCTTGTAAAATTTCTCCATAACAAAGACCTTTATTTCTTTATTATTTGTGAGGCACAAGTTGAAATGGATATTCCATTTCCTCATCTACTTGATGTTTTGTTGCATCCACATCTTTTTACGTTTCCACAATGTGTCATTAAAGACGACGTTAGGCCATCTATCTCCTTCCATTTTTTCAATTCTTTTTAGATAGCTTATCAGACGCGCCATAGCAAGTGCTTCAATAGAAACAGGCCCATTTCGCTAGACGACAGCCCCATTGACCCACACATCATGAAAAGATTTTGTTTGTTTTCGGCGAAGTACATGCCTAAAAAATATATTCGGCGAAGTACATGGAGGTAAAAACAATTATTTCATTTTATTCATTTAGATAAAATAACAGTTTGTCCGAAAATGCAAATTTTGAAAAGCGACCTAACTATGGAAAATATAGCGCCGACCCACCACCCAACATCGAAAGGCTCAGATTCACTCCCGTATGTTCGGAGCATAGCAGAAGCCGTCGATGGGAATTCCCTAGGTAGGCAAAATACATGTGTGGCTTTCGCTAGATCTTGCGTGAAAAGCGTGCCCAACTCGGATTTGCGGAAAAGCGGATTTGACAAGGAAGGACTCTTTTTTAAAATATGCGCGTTGAAATATACAGTCAGTCAAATAATATCCACGTGGAAAGAACCGCGATTGTCTGTGAATGGACCCAAAAAACAGGCCATAAATAAGGCGCTGCAAATGCCAAACACAAGTACTCGTAAATTATCTGCTTTGTAAAAGAGTGGAGGAAAGGAAGAAAGCACATCATCCAACAATGGGGAAAGGAGGCATTTCTGACAAATCTGTTCCTCACCTTCTCTCACCCTTTCAGATGGGTCCCCTCTTCAACCTCTCCCACAGGTAACGCATTTTCTCACATTTACACTAAAAGTTATTGTGCTCCTTAATGCGAATGGTGTCAAAATGTGAATCAATATAACAGAAACAATGTAATGTAAGATTTAAGCTCACAATATTTGATGTGCGCAGAGTTGTGTTGGCTCCGGTGACTCGTTGCCGTGCAATAAACAACGTTCCCCAAGCCTCCCACGTGAAATTCTATTCTCAAAGAGCCACCCAAGGAGGGCTTTTGATCTCAGAAGCGAACGCAGTCTCACCCCAAGCTTTCGGGTATGTCAAACTAGTTCTAAAAAGGATGTTCTAATAAGCCTTTAAATGGAAGTGGAATCGTTAATGAGATGTTTTGTGTTGCAGGTTTCCACATTCTCCTGGTATATTCAGTGAGGAGCAAGTGAAGGCATGGAAAAACGTGGTGGACGCCGTTCATGCGAAAGGCGGCATCATTTTCTGCCAGCTCTGGCACGTCGGCAGGGCTTCGCACACAGGTCCAATTTTCTTCTTCTTTTCTATCATATCATATCATCGCTAGTGTTATAATCTACCCACTTTCCTGTGTGTTGTTACATTTGGTCTAAAGTTGCAGTCATAATATTTTGTGCAGTTTATCAGCCCAAGGGAGAAGCCCCCGTATCGTCGACGGGCAAGGCGATAAGTGAAGAATGGAGCATCTTGATGCCTGGCGGCTCAAAGGCGACGTATTCACCGCCTCGGGCGCTCTCCACGTCTGAAATCACCGCGGTGGTTGAAGAGTTTGGTGTGGCGGCGAGGAATGCCATGCGAGCGGGATTTGACGGCGTGGAAATACACGCGGCACACGGTTACCTGATCGACCAGTTTCTCAAGGACGGCGTTAACGACAGAGTTGACTGCTACGGCGGGTCCGTCCGTAACAGGTGTCGGTTTGGCATGGAAGTGGTGGAGAGAGTGGTGAATGAGATTGGGGCGGAGCGCACCGCCATAAGAGTGTCGCCCATCATTGATCACATGGGGGCTGCTGACTCCGACCCTCTTTCTCTCACCTCTCACTTCCTCGCTCTGCTCAATTCTTACCCTCTCGCTTATCTCCATATGACCGAGCCGCGCTTCACGAGAGAAGGACTCAAAGAGGCGGCGGAAGAGGGCGAGAGAACAACTGTGGCGATGTGGAAGACGGTGGAGGAGGAGTACAGAGGAAGAGTTATGAAGAGCGGTGGATATGAGAGAGAGAGTGCAATGGAGGCTGTTTCCAGTGGCGGCGCCGACTTGATATCCTTTGGCAGGCTTTTCATTTCGAATCCCGATCTGCCGCTGAGATTCGCCATTGAAGCGAAGCTCACCAAGTATGACCGCTCTACTTTCTACACTCACGACCAGGTCGTGGGTTACACTGATTACCCGTTTTACACCCATTCTCCCCGGTCACCGAATTCAATGTTTGATGGGCGTGGTGACTTAATTAGAGCAGAGGTTGAATCGTTGTGATGGCGTGCCACTTCTGCTAAACAGCAAAGCATTAATTTGTACACACCCACCCATTCATTTGTTTCTTGGGAATTACGCGGTACCCGTTATCAACTTTAGAAAAGTGGGTTTATTCTTTGCTTTTTTTATGACTTTATTATTCTGTGATGGTGCTCCAACATTCGACGACTCGGATTCAGTTTGACAAAAAATTGTTTGCATTAATTTAATAAATGATTAAAAAGATTTTGTCAAATTTGCCTAGTCATAATCGAAACAACGTTAACCCGAGGACGGACAGACAATCCAGGCAATCTTAAATGATTCAAGATAGGATGAAAGAGATGCAATTTTGAAACTAATGAATTATTTGAATTTTATACCGACATACAATCCGGGCAATCTCAAATGCGTCAAGATAGACTGAAAGAGATACAATTGAAACTAATGATTTATTTGAATTTTATAGTATTTGTCTTTATTATCTTAATTAAGTAACAAACAAAATATTTTACTTAAAATAAAGAAAATGAGAATAATGGCGTCACCGAAACCTGGCATAGTGACATTAAAACTGGATGATTCCAGCGAGTTGCGTACTCGAATTCCAAATCCATTAAATTTAGTAAAGGAGTTTAGGTGAGGAAATTAGTGGTCATGATTCCAAACCGGCAACTTCATAGATGTGTGCGTCAAATTTTCTTTTATTTTCCAAATTCATTAAACAGAAACAGAAAAATGTACGTGAGGAATTCACTAGTCCAGACGATAAACCTACGACAAACCGTGTTGGATGGATCATCATCATACATTGTTTTTATCGAAATTTTCTCAATGTGACGTTTTTCGCTAGGACTGAAGTTTTGTCCTTCGTTAACAGTCGTATAACACATGTACACAATAAAGCAATCTACACGTAACTTTCCACTCTTTTCGTTGAAGTACAGCAATCTCCACGTAACTTTCCACTGATTATTAAGCAAGATACATTTCAATGAATTGAATCAGTTGAATGTTTATAAGATTTCATACCGGCTTTAATATAACTTTAGAAATCTAAGGTTGAGTTAGACAATATTGTACAGCAGAAAGTGATTTTTAAGAATTTTAAAATTTCACAAGAATTTTTTAATTGTTAAAGGATTTTAAAAATTTAACATTTTTAAATCTAATTATCTTTTCACATTTTTAGAATATATAAGGTTTCTTTACATTCTTAAATTTAACAATATCAAATATGAGAAAGTGACTTATTTAAGGTTGATTGGATTTTCTTTATTCATAGGTTATAAATAAAATATTGAACTTCAACTCTTACAAGTTCTAACGTGATTAGAACTTTCTAATTGACAAATTTAACATCTCAAATATAACAATGGCTTAAAGAAATATTTGAAGTCTTGTCACATTCTTAGAACACATGAATCTAGGCTATATTTTATATATAACTGAACTTAGCATTCATTTGAGGATATCAATTTCAAGTATGGGTATGTGAAATATTTTTTTAAGAATAATGTTTATGATTTTTCTTGAACAATGTAAGATGCAAGATTATAATTATGAATGATAAGGGCATGAAGCTTTCTAAAATTTCATGACAAATTTTGATTCATTTATTACAATATTTAAATATTAAGTTCACCTTTAAAATGAAGGTAGAACTTTGTTTAAAGCTAATCTTAACTTAAAGTCATTTTAGAAATATTTCCATACTACTAAATTACTACTAGAGATTTTTCATTTCAAAGTCGTCTTGTAATGAAGGTATTTTTTAATTTATTTTAAAAAACATAACACTGAAGGTTTGGCTTTTTGATCTATTTACCTTCACTTAAAGAACATAGAGTTATGATCTTTTAGAGAAGTTAGAATGACTAAGATTGAACCTATGACCAAGTGGGCAATAGCTATATCGATGATAATCATATAAACCTACAATGATACATGACCTTTGACCATAGGTCCCTAGGATCAACATGTGCATTTCCTTTGAATTTTCCCTTCCATTTCCAAGTTGGACAAAACCCTAGAAACTCTAAACTTTCTATTTCACTTTGAATTTGATTTTTATTTGATAAGATTACACACCCTAAATTCTAAATTGTTAATTAATTTATATTCTATTGGATTTCATTTCTATTTGATAAAAATAATAAATCTTTAATCCAAAACTTGATAAACCTTAAACATTATTCTAGTGCATATCTTCGTATCAAAGCTATAAAATGGGTATAGGAGTGAAGTTGAATAAATTTAAATTGACAAAGGATAATCCCATAAGATCTTAATCAAATTATAAAATATATTGGGTATTAGGACTAGACCAAATGATATGACAAACTTTGAAACTTCAATTGTATGTAGTGTTTCTTTAATATTCTTTAAAAAAAAAAGGGGGTAACCGCTTTTATTTGAAGCTATGAACTAGTGAGGTCACAATTGAGGGAGCTCATTCCCAATAGGATTTGAAGCTTGATGGAAAGAACAAAAACAAAATAACTTAACCATCACAACATGCCAACATCGGTATGTTTCATTAATATTCTAATTATTATTTAATTTTCTTAATTATAAATGATTTAGCATCTATCATATCATACCGACCAGGTCAACACCAAGGATAAATATTGCAATCACACTCAAAATATCTAAGTCTCTCGTGTTATGATCTAGTTATTTATTCTTGGTCCATTTAATTTATATTTATTTTTTACATTGTATTATTTAATTAAATTTGAAGCGTAGGGTAGAATATATTGCATATATTAAGGTTTAGACTTAGCACTTTATTTATTCATGGATATTTGGTAAACTGGGCATTACTCAAACAACCTAGAGCTTTATTTTATGTTACTCTTCCTTCTAAATATGTCATCTTTGCTTTCATTGTTAGATCTCACAAGTTTCAATTTATGTAAACTCACTGCATATGGACATATTGTCCATGATAATAACAAAACTTATATTGATAAGCTATGTTTTATGTCTCATGCACAATGAAATCCTATCTCTTTTGATTGATCATGACGTTGTTATACTTAATGATCATGTCTACGATGTTTTCTTAACCAAAATTTCTCTAGATTTAAATATTTCTGTTAAACATATATTAACATAAATATATTTATGTTAAGAAAATATCGTAGACATGATCATTAAATTTGAAGCGTAGGGTAGAATATTTATTTAATTGCATATATTAGGGTAGAATTCTAATCAAACCATGATTAACTCTTAGTATATGGCCTAGTTTTTAATTTATTTTTATTAAAGATCAATCAGGTTTTGAAGAGGCCTTAAAAACCTTTACACATGGATTTTGAAGGGATCTGGAATCCTCACGTGAATAGTTGCAATAGATAGAGAAAAAATCAACAACCCCACAAACAAAAATCCATCTATAGCTTAGAAGAATCAAACAATACAACACTCTAGGTGCACCAACAATAGGCCTAAGCCCCCTACAAAGGGTTTTTGAAGGCTCCCTTAACATTAAACATGACCCAGGGGTTTTTCTAGGTTCCCTTAACCTGAGCTATGAGTTTTAGAAAAGCTCCCAGAACCTTGCTAATAGAGAAATACACCACCTCTCCCTCCCCAACATTCTCCACCTCAATAGGAGAAACATCCACATCAATGGGATAATCAAGGGAGAAAAGAAGTAGGAATTAAGATACAAGAGACATCTCTGCCTCTAAAGATACAAGAGACAAGAGACAAAAAAGGCATCCACCTCCAAATGAGACACCTCTGCCTCTAAAGATACAAGAGAAGAAAGACCAAAGAGGAAAAAAAACAAGATCTCACAATCTAGAATAGTTAGGTAAAGACCAAGAACCCTCTTATCACTAAAAAACTAGAACTTCTCAAATCAAATCAAAGAAGATGTATACTTAACCAAATACGCAAATCTAAATATGACATAGACAAGGTTGAGGCAATTAGATTTAAACAAAATTAAAAAACCAAAGCCAAAATGGATATGTGTGAAGATAAAATAGACACACCCCCAATAAGAAGACCAACGATGAGCCCAAAATCCTGACAAAAATAATCTCCAAGGCATCCATCAACCAACATGGCCCAACAAATGACCAATGACAAACCACTTCTCAAAATCTTAGCCCGAGACAGTCGCAACACACTATACACATGCATCCTTACAGACATCCTTAGGTTTAAACATCAAAAGATCCATAGAGGCACCTAGAACCAAAGGGCCACAACCATTGCATGTCGCCATGTAACTAGTAAAACAAAAGCCCCATACACAATAATGGAATCCAAAAAGGATAGGACCACAAAATCACATAGGACATGCCTAAGGAAGAAAAGAAGCCACATAGCTCTAGCATAGCCAAAAGAGAACACCATAACACAAAGTCCATTTAAGTGAATTATTCTCAACCAAGTGGATGGTACTTGCACATCTACAAAATCCCCAAAGAGAAGACCCCACTCTGCTAAACAAACACAGAGCAAGGACTAATCCCTCCAGCAAAACCCTAACACCCAAAATATCAAAAACCTATTGTAGAAGAGGACACAAGGAAACATCACCAAAATAATGGCCAATGGAGAGAAAAGTAGTTGTAAACACAAGAAAAAGGCAGGAGAAACAACCAAAATCAAAGTGGCCTTATAAGCATCACCTCCATCATCGATGGGAATTGAAACTTCATCACCAACCCCACATTTATTTGCAATTACAACATCTGGTCATGCGACCCATGTGTCATCTAGATAGGCACAACAATTGGTAATACAAGAAGGAACCCTGGGGACCTAAAAAAGGAAAAAATCCTCATTAAGAAGAGTCAAAACCAAATGAAGTGTCTTCACAAAGAAGGGGTACCAGCATAAAAGTACCAACCTGTGTTACACTTTTATAAAGGAAAAGGTCAACAACATGCAAACTATTCAACTTTAATGACATAAAAGTGGTATTTGTATTTATAATTTGAAGATGATGTAAACTGATGAAATGTTTAAAATGAGATGAAGTTTTTGCCTATAATTTTTTTTTAAAATTGAACAAGAATTGACACAAATTTTTAATTTTTGAAGTCCATTTTTTAATTGCTGAAAAATGTTGAAAATCTGGGGTCTAGTTCCCACCCAAAAAGTATATGCAAATAATCTTTTTTCCTCTGATTTCAAAATATGTTATAGATGACATGTATAGCTAGTGTAGAAAAGAAAAAAGGTTGGTTTCCGATGTATATTTTCTCTAATATAATTACTCAAAGTCAAACTTATCCAAAATCGACAGTTTTCGTCTCCTGCCAAATTTCCCCTATCAAATCTACACCATTCAAAAAAAAATTATTTATTCTTTAAGAGGAATCTCTCCTCTAGTGTTAAATATAAATATAATTTTTTTTAATATGATTTACTATTTTTTTCTTTTTTTGAAGCAGTGTCTTCTCGCATGTTAAAATACCTACATGTAGTATTTTGAAATTATAATATATTAGATATAATCAAAGTACTATAAAACTTATATGACAATAATTTAGACTCTAATCTCTACAAAAGGGTATTTTTTATATTTTAAAAAAATATCATTAAAAATAGTAAGAGTTATTAAAACCTTGCTTTTTTGAAATAATTTTATTTCTTTGGTAATTGAACCCAAATTAGTATAAAGCATGCATTTAATAGACATTTCCAATTGGAAAAGTTGAAGCACTTAAATCTAACTTAGCTAGAATGAATCTAGCTAGACCATATATTTGACAAAAAATAATTTTTAGTTAGAAATACTCAAATCCAACTATGCTGATAAGTTAGCCTGAAACGTGACACAACTTTGTGATTTTACCTACCAAATGAACTACATAGATCCATAGGAATGAACATGAAAAAGGGAAACAACAAGAATGGAAAATTCATTGCACTGAGAAAATGCCAACCCGAATAACCTAGACACTACTGCATCACTAACATGTCCACCTCATCATCCTTGTTGTTTTCTTCATCTACCTCCTTCATCAAAACCCTAACTCCTCCCCTATTCTTCCCACCTCCACTCCTCATCACTTTAAAAACCAATAACTATGTTTCCAAAATTTTATGGTTTGAAACGAGGTTGAAGGCACTATAGGCAAGAAGCCCCACCATTTCACTACGATTCTCCCAAAGGTCAATCATGCTACTTTGTTAACATGGTAGAGACAAACTTGTGAGGCACCACAAGAAACAATCCCAACCATTTAAATGGTCATCCCTACCTATCTTTTATTTTTTATATTAGATAGAGAAAATACTACGCAAATAATAATAGTAAGGGTAGAAACTAGAACTAGGGGTTGAAATATATGTATATAATAAGCTATGTCATATTTAAGTAACATGTAAAAATATTAATCTTTTAAATATTCTTAGGATGCACAAAATTTTTCCTTCATGTCATATCTAAAATAATCTTCAATATCACCTTAGCATTAGATGATAATGTCAAACATCCAAAGTTATAGCTTTGACATCATTTTGATATTTAATTAGTATTATACAATTTTTGAACTTCTTATGATTGACTTTAGTGAAGTAAAGGAATTTTAATCTAAATACATTCAATGATCTATGTTAAGGATATGATATGTACTTATTTTACAATCGGTCAAATCGTTAACCAATGATGTTACATCGTGTTGTGATAAGTGGTTATGTATTGTAAGGATCATAGTGATGTGGAAGATCGATGTGGAATGATGAGTTCACATTTTCATGATTGTGGTGATTGAATTTCTTGGAGTTGTACAAGAACTTTGGAGAATGTGATGTGGTTTGACTACTTTTCTTTGTCAAATCGATTGTGTGATGGATCTAGAGGTCGATCGACATGAACTTGAAATTGTAATTGTTAACATGGCTAACACGTTTTAGGGTTAAAATATTAAGCAAGAATGAATTGTAATGATGAAATTCAAATGTAATTAGGTCATGACCGACCTAGTTAGTGAAAATATATTTATATATTTTTGATGTAGTATGAAGCAAGTGTGCGAGAGAAAGATTGTGAATGAAGATGTACAATTGTAAGGTTTGGATGCTCTGAATGTGAAGCAGATATTGAGCTTGAACCGAATCTCTACTAGAAGAGGAGAAGTGATATTTTCTTAGATCATTATACTTGTTGATTCCTAATAGTTTCTACAAGAAAATCCCTTAATCAGGTAGACTCTAACAGGTCTGATTTGTAAATTTTTTAACGAGGTGACTCTTTAACTAGGGTTTGAAATCCCTTAACAAGGTTACTTCTAATAGGGTAAATCTCCTAATAGGACTAGAGGTAAATACCTTAACCGGGTGGATCCTAACAAGGTTTTTATCTTAAGTGGACATTTCTAAGCTTTTAACAAGGCTAAGCTCTTAACCTAGCATACTTCGGAAGAGTGCAAAATTATTTGTGGGTGCCATCCCCACACATGGTGTTTCCCAGTTGGGTTTCCATGAGAAAAATATTGGTGTTATTGTGTTGCATGGTTGTGCATTTTTATCTTTATTGGTTTGTTTATTCATGAAATGGATGTTATTTGATGCAAGTTGTTGAATGGTTTACGAAAAAATTAATTGTTATATTACTGATTCACCCCCCTCTTAGTAGTATTGGACTTGATAATGGTAACAGTGAGTAACAAGGAGTTAT
Organism: Chamaecyparis obtusa; assembly: GCA_027943335.1. Lineage (NCBI taxonomy): Eukaryota > Viridiplantae > Streptophyta > Pinopsida > Cupressales > Cupressaceae > Chamaecyparis > Chamaecyparis obtusa. The sequence goes on from BSBK01000309.1 coordinate 388,064, forward strand.
CAATCCCTAGAATCCTTGATCATTTGTATTTCTTCTTGTAGTGAATATTAGGAGATTATTATTTGAAGCTCATAATTCCATAATTATTTTATGCTTTTTTTATGACTTAATTATCTCCAGATCAATTGGCTAAACTCGTTGGGATAGTTGGTTTTGAAATTTGAGCCTTTAACCAACAAGATCCACCTATAAGTTTTTTGAAGTGTGTACTAATTCATCAATATCAATATCAAGAGTACATTGGGATTCCATTTTAATTTGTAGCACAATATAAAGTTACCTAAACTTATCCTCAATTGAATATAAGGTTTTAAGGATTTCCCCATCAAAATCACTACAGGATGGGGGTACCCTAATTGGAATCAAGTTATATTTCATCTCTAGTAATTCCATAGTTGACCACCCATGAGTAATAAAAGGTTTAATGACTTCACAATGGCACTCCCTTCAACAAACTACTAAATATGTCAATCATCTTGTAAAATTGGGGCCGAATTGGCACAATCTAGCCTCTATGCATTTTCTACTACTACACATGTTATATATGCCATAGGTTCCAAATCCTAAATGTACTATCGAACAATCTAAATGGATCAATAAGATTGAGCTTTGAGATTTGAATTGAAATCATATCATCATCACTAGATAATGGGCTATGTGGTTGAGATGGTACAAAAGATAATTCATATACTCATGCTACTGTGTATGACTTGTCTTCAACTGAACAATGTTAAAAAATGATTGAGTAGGCTCTTTTGAATAAATCATAGGGCTCACAAGAGGGTACTATACAAAAGCAATAGGATCCCCCTGATAAACTTAACCATCCATTATTATGCTAAGATTATTTTTTGGATAACTCAAATAATGTAATAGGGGAAGAAAGGAATTATTGTCGTTTCCCCTATCTCAACCTTTTGACCACCTTCAATGTGTGATGTCCCCATCTTATCCATGAAAACCAATCAAGCATAAAATACATGTTTGGTCCAAGTGTAGCAGAACTAGGACACTTTCAGGTTAGTTAGAAAGTAGAAGTAAGGATTGTACAAAGCATTTAATAGTTACAAACAACTAGCCTTGTATAATCTTGGTGAAAGATGATAACTTGAAGTAGGCAGAGCCATCTTGTATTATGGAAGACTTCAAGATGAAAGTTGAAGTAATATCATATCAAGGAAAAATGTCTTATCTACAAGACACTATGATCTTCTAGATGACATCTTCATGAAGTATCAACTTGAAAGATTGATGGTGATAAGAAGGATTACTTGATATATGGAAAGTACATTAGAAAACCAAGTGATCAATTATGAAATCTAAGGCACGTCATATGCTTCTCCAACCAAATATTCATGTGTTCCGGACTTGACTCAAATCAACTAAGCCACATTAGATAAGAAGATCCTTACATTAATAACAATCATATACTTAATCAATATCATCAACAACATTAATTTTCCATAATCATCGATCGAGTGAAATCAAATATTAGAAATAACATATTGCATTAAGCAATCCTTATAGTGATGTCTCCATAAAAGCAATTGATTACACCGAGCAAGTATAGTATAGTTAACAAACAACAGATTACAATCCATATATCAATTAGAGCGACTTGTTATATCGACAATTAGATCAATAATTAACATCAAGCAATGCATATACTTAATCAAGATCATTATCGGCATAAATAATTTTATCTCCATAATCGCCAATCAAGGGAGAAGTTCATAAGTGAGTTAATCACATGGAATAGTAAGATGATGATGCATTAAGCACCGATCAACATAAAATGTGTGATTATCAAAAGATTAATTACCAAGAGAGTAATTGCTAAAGTAGTGCGATTTAATAAGGACTAATAAAGAGCTGCAATCATTTATGTTGACATCCCTTCAGAAGCATATTAAAGAGATATCATCATCATTCCAAAGGTCATTTATCAATCAAGTATTCATTCAGATTATTCTATATTCTTTCTGATTCAAACGGAAGTAATGGACTATTGTTTAAAAAAATAGATTGCATAAGCACAGAGATTTTAATCAGGAACAACGATCCTATATCACATAACAAATAAGTATTATCTGAAATAGCAATAGTTAAGTTCATAAAGGCCACCATTGGATCATCACCACTTACCACTTGACACTCATCAGATAAGTGATCAAACCGATCAGTAGAAGATAATTTGAATATACAATAAGGGAGATATCAATTTAAACAATGACCAATATATACTTGACCAATATATAATTTTAGATCAGTATAGTTCATATTGCATTCACATTAAAGGAAGATATCAGAAACAACGACCCATATGTAATTTCAGATCAGTATAGTTCTAAATTTGACCGATATTATTACATCGATAATATCCATCGCTTTCTTATATATTGTTCAATATTAGATCAATACAATCTTCATAACATCAAAAAAGTATTGAGTAAGATCTCTTATCATATTCAAAACAGTACGAGACATACTATTTCATCTATATTCAGATTGATATTGTTACCTAAATCATTTGGGATGTAAAGTTAATAATTGTAGAAGAAGAAATCTCCATCATTTACAATTGCATATTATTATTCATTAACAATGAGGCAGTAGACATTTGTATCGATCAACCTCTCTTGTTCATAGAAAATAAGAATATTTCTACTGTACATATTTACAAATCACATTCAATACATTCATTTGTCGAAAACTAAGTGTAAGTTATAGATAGAAAAAAGTGTCTTATAATTGGAATTATAAGAATTTAGTCAAAACCTTAAGATATTGCATAAGGGGACATTGTAATGGTATCATAACAAGCTATCTTGCCAGCTTGCGAAGTTTTATGAATGAAAAAGAAATAAAGACACATTGCAGAAAGAAATATGCCCAAAATACAAAAGATAAGATAAAAAACAAATAAGAAGGGACTAGCATGGGCGAAGATGAAGAGGTCAACAAGAGAATGGAATGGATCAATTCATGGTTGAGAAAAGGGACTCCCAACAAAGAATGACACAATTACTAGACATGTTGACCTAGACTGTAATCAATGTCATCCCAAATCATAACAACCACAATGCCAATAATGGAGGCAATGGCAAAAACCAAGGACATTATATCAATAGAAGTCCTAACCATCAGACTACTACAAAAGGCTCTAGACCAATGAGACCTACCTTCACTCCAAGGGTAAAAATATAGGAAGATAATGAACCCACCTTGGTGGAACTATAGGACCAACTATGACAACACTAGATAGATGGAGAACTACAAACAAAAATGTCACTTATAGATTACATGGACCTGAGAATGAGGCACATGCCAAAGAGATGGATTCAAGACCATCACTTTGATTTGAAGAGGAAGATTGGAAAAACCAACATACCATACTTTGATGGTAGAAGTAAAACCACAACAAGTATTGGGTACAAAAAGTACACATGTACTTCTAACTCAACCCCACATCGAAAGAAGTTATCAAGTATGTTGCCCTACACCTAAATGGAGTAGCCCATTAAAGGTGGTACCATAGAATGATCACCATGGTCCATGCATGAATCACTTTGCATGTGGAATTCACAAAGGCTAATAGAAAGGGTTGATAACAAGGACCCTGAGATTCACTTTAAGGAATTGGCACAACTTAAAGAGGAAAAATTCATGACTACATCAAGGAATTCTAATGACTACTTTTGTTAGTCACTAACATATCTGAAAGAAGGTTGATCATCTTGTTTATGGACAACCTAATGGATCCCCTAAGAGGTTGGGTGAAATCTCTCAACCCTAGTACTCTACAAGAAGAAATCCAGAAAGAAAGGGACATGGACTTAGGTACAATTAGGAGAAAAGCACCACTGAAAGGACCATCAAATTCAAGGGATCGGGAAAATCCACTATCCAAAGGGAGGGTCCTAGAAGAAACAAAATGGATGAAGAGAACAAATAGGAATTAAGAAGGAAAAAGCTTTATTTTACATGCAAGGATCCATGGGAACCAAGGCATATATGCATGGGAAAAGGAAAAATCCATTATATAGAAGTAAGGCTGGGTAGTGATGGAGAAGATGAATATGATAAAAGTAGTGAACAAAGTGAGTACCAAGAAGACACCAATGAGCCTCTACTTCAAAGGAAGACTTCTGCACTTGCCACAATAACGGGATATCCAAGGTACAACCCTTTTAAGGTTCAAGGAACATTGCAAGGACATAACGTAACAATACTCATCGATAGTGGGCTACTCACAACTTTATAGATTTAGCATTAACCATGGGGTAAGAGCATTTTAGTATAAATATGGAAGATGTATCACAAATACCTTTTGAGACAAAGATACCAAATCTAAAGATCACCATTGGGGAATATACAATCAATGATGACTTCCATGTTGTATAATTGGTCAATATCGATGTGATATTAGGCATTCAATGGATGGTGGCCATCAGAAAGTATTACTAAGATTTTAGAGTAATGAAATTGAAATTTAAAGTTAATGGTAAGAAGATTGTACTTAAGGGAATGTGTAATGAGACTCATCGAGCCATTTCATCTAAGGAGTTGGAAAGTTCACATGGAGATATTGAGAAAGATGTATACAATTTCTTGATACATCAAAGACCTTAAGAAATAAAACCAAATACCCTCATGGATATCTATTACCCTTATTGGAAAAGCTACATAAAGGTACCACCAAGTTACAAGAAGATGCAACTTCCATCAACACAATGTCATTCAAGCACATCAAGAGGTTTAAGGATGGTATCCAATAATTTTTTAAAAGATTATTTGGCATGGTATGTAGAAGACATACACCTTTTTCATTCTCTGTAGATTTGATATGGAAGAAGAATTTATATATTAGATGATGCTTCAATTACCAAGCCTTTGGACAAAGGAGAAGTGATTTTAAAACACCTTGTGCATAGGCATTTTCAAGGAGGGGAGACTATGATGTCCCCATCCTATCCATAAAATCCAATCAAGCATAAAATACAAGTTTGGTCCAATGTGGCAAACCTTGGACACTCTCAAGTTAGTTAGCATGTAAAAGTAATAATTGTACATAGCATCTAGTAGTTACAAACAGATAGCCTTGTATATTCTTTGTGAAAGATGATACTCGCAGTAGGAAAAGGCAGTTTCTATAATAGAAGACATCGAGATGAAAGTTGAAGCAATATCGTATCATGACAAATCGTCTTGTCTATAAGACTTCATGATTTTCTAGATGACATCTTCATGAAGCATCAACTTTAAAAATTGACAATAATAAGAATTATTTGATACATAAAAAGTACATTAAAAGACCAAATGATCAATTATGAAATCCAAGGCACATTATATACTTATCCAACCAACTATTCATGTGTTCAACTTTCAAGACTTGAGTCAAATCGACTAAGCCACATGAGACAACAAGATCCTTATATTAATAACAACGCTATACTTAACCAAGAACATCAACAACATTAAATTTCCATAATCACTGATCAAGTGGAATCAAATATCAGAAATAGAATATTGCATTAAACAATCCTTATATCGATGTCTCCATAAAAGAAATTGATTACATCGAGCAAGTATAGTATAATTAACAAACAGTAGATTGCAATCCATATATCGATAAGTGTGACTTGTTATATCAACAATCAGATCAAAAGTTAACATCAAGAGATACATATATTTAATCAATATCGTTATCAGCATAAAGCAGTCTATGTTAATCGCGAATCAAGGGAGAGGTTAATAAGTGAGTTAAGCACATGGAATAGTAAAATGATGCATTGAGCACCGATCAACATAAAACTTGTGTGATACCAAAAGATTAATTACCAAGAGAATTATTGACAAAGTGGTGGGATTTAATAAGGATTAATGAAGAATTATAATATTTTATGTTCACATCCCTCTGAAGCATATTAAAGAGACATCATCATCATTCCAAAGGGCATTCAACAATCAAGTATTCATTCAGATCAAGTGGAAGTAATCAACTATTGGTTAGAAAACCAGATTGCATAAGCATAGAGATTTCAATCAGGAACAACGACCCTAAATCACATAAGTAATAAGCAGGCAAACTAAAAAAACAATAGTCAAATTCAGATTGGCCATCATTGGATCATCACCACTTAACAAGACACCCATCAGATAAGCGACCAGACCAATCAGTAGAAGATAATTCATATATATACATTAAGAAAGATATCAGAAACAATGACCAACACATACTTTTAGATCAATATAGTTCTAAATTTGATCGATATATTATATCGATAACATCCATCCCTTTCTTATATATTCTTTGATATATAGATCAATACAATTTTCATAACATCATCAAGTATTGATTAAGATCTTTTATCATATTCAGAATAGTACAAGACACATTATTTCATCTATATTCAGATCGATCTTGTTACTTAAAGCATTTAAGATATAAAGTTAATCATTGTAGATCAAAGATAATCTCCATCATTTACAATTGAATAATAACAATGAGATAGTAGACATTTGCATTGATCAATCTCTTGCTCAAAGAAAATAAGAATATTATTACTATACACATTTTCAAAAATCATATTCAATATGTTCATTTGTGACAAACTAAAGAATTGAGTATAAGTTATAGAAAGAATGAAGTTTCTTGTTAGAAATTACATAAGGCGACATTACAGATTTCCTCTTCTTTCATGGGTTCCTCTTCTTTTGACAAAGATGACTCAACTTGTATTTCTTTTATCTTTCTAGAGGTATGGCCAAAATTTACTTCCCCTCCCTTTCCATTTTCTATAAGAATATGCAAAGACTTCCATCTATAGTAGGTTGTGTCATATAGAATTTCTTATACTTGAAGAAAAGGAACTGTTGGACCTAGATGGAATATAGCTTTGCCCAGTTATAGATTCCTTCCATGCCAACCTAGTTGTATATTCAATCATTTACATGTATCCAAGGCACGTGTGGCTCCCATCAACGTGCCTATACTAAGGTCTACAACACACCACTATTTGTCAAAGGCTAAGTAATCATTTATCAAACCCCTAATCACCTCAGTCCATGTATTTGATGGTTCTTAATTTACTAAGTTATATTTGCATAACATTTGTACAGACATAACACTCTTGAAAATACTTTCACTTTGTTGTTAATTTGAACCTCTGAGATTCATGGTCATTGATGGTGATGGTGGACATGTTCCCTCATTTGGGGAGCCCCCAATATAAACTATAGGATCCCTACACAATGGGGTTGAAGGTCCCACTACACTAGAGAACGCACATGCCACGGTTAGTGCTCCAACACAAGAGTTTGAAGGCCACAAGTAGGGTTCTAATCCTGGAACCGAGCTTCCAACTATGGACTATGATAAAGTGGATCAGGAAAAATACCAATGTGGCATTCTATATTTAGGGTGGAAACAAGTCCTTGTGGGTGATTTCCATAGGGAAGCGAAGCAATCAATTGCTCCAAAGTGTACACAAACAAAGGAGGGAACGACCGTCATGGTCGTTGATGTTATTGTTAATCCTATTGTTTCTTCAATGAATAATACCCTAGTTGGGCAATTTTTTTCATTTCAGATAACTATTGATATGGTTAAGAAATTGGTTTCCCAGCTATGGAAACTTAAGGGGAGTGTTACAACTAGTGCAATTCTTAGAGCCTTATTTTTAATCAAATTTACTATGGTGGAGGACTTGAATGTCATTCTATCATGTTCATGGGCCTATGGGAAATACCTTCTTTCCTTTTGTAGATGGAAGTCAGGCTTTGATCCTACAGTTGATCTCGTCCGAACAACCCTAGTTTGGGTCAAAATGCTTAGACTCCCCCTTGAATTCTAGGATGAGCATATTTTCTGCTAGATTGGTAGCACTTTTGGAAACTACGTCTCTATAGATGAGGTGACTAAGGTGAAGTCCAAGCTAGTATTTTCCTATTTCTATGTTAGTCTTGTTAATAAAACTCTCCCCAATTTCATTACCTTGAAATATGATGCAGTGGCATCCTGGCTTCTTGTTCAGTTCCTTGTGATTTTCTGGCACTCGGTCAAGGAGGTGGATGAGTTCGGTAAAGAGGTCTGCTTTTACTCAGTCATTTGGGTGATAGTTCTTGGTCGAAGTTTGTTTCGCTTCATCGATGGAGCTCGGTGATCTTGGTGGTGATTCTTAGTTGGAAGTTTTGGTGGATCTCAGTTGATGATGGTTACTCGATGACTTGGTGTGTTGTTGCTCAGTGCTCAATTAACGATAGGGTTTCAGTGTTTATGTCTGTCACTCGGTCGCTGAAGTGGCTCAATCGCTGGAGACTCAGTTGTTGAAGGAAGCTCAGTCATGGAAGGAGACTCAACATTTCTGTTGCTCGGTAATGCTTGTGGAGCTCGGTTGGTATGTTTTCTTGGTTGATTCTCTGATGCTCGGTAGACGGTCTTACCAACTGGGGTTCTTGAGGATTTTCTTGGCTGACTTGGTGCACTTATTGTTGGTATCTTTTGTTGGATTCTCCTATGTGGATCTAGAGGCTGACATGTTGAATTTATTAATTGTAAGGCTATTGGAGAGCTGACTTGTATTGCATTTAATATTTGTTTGTAGGAGTTAATGGTTTCATCCAGCTGACTTGTGGCTGATGATGAGTATTTATAGGATGTTTGGGTAGTTGTTTTAGAGAAATCAAATCATAGGTATTGAGAGCAGATCTAGGGGTAGCAGATAAGTGAAGTTGTGGAAAAGATCTTGCATGATCTTGCAGATCAGATTTTTATTTGATAGTTTGTGATAGCAGAGCTAGTGGTTGAGGCTTGGAGACAAGGAGATTGCTTGGTGGCTTGTGAGCACAAGTTCAGATCTGCCTTAGGGTTTCCATCAGTTGCTGAATTGTCTCAGAACTGAACTAGCTAGAGTTGTATTGGATCTTGTTGATCTTGCAGAATTGTTTCTGATTGTAATTGGCCCTAACCCGAAAGGTCTTATAGCTGAGCATGTTAATGAAAATTTGGTTGAATAAATTATTGTGTTCATGTTATTCCACTATGTTGTTCTGAAGATGCAAGGTTTGGACTATCCTTAATTGGATCCACCATCCCTTGACTTGCGTCAGGTGGTATTAGAGCTGAGTTGATCTTGTGGAGTGAAGGTTGACCTAGTAAGGCTGATCTTGCGAAGCTGATCTTGTGGGCGAAGAGATCGTATGATCTGAGTTGCAAATCCATGCATGACACTAAACTTGTGGAATCTTGCCCTAGTTATTTGCAAGGTGGCAGGTTGTGATCTGACTTGCATACAACTTGGAGATTGTCACAAGGTGGTCAGTGTAGGGTTTTGCTGCAAAGGATTTCTCTTATCTTTAAGGATTTCTCTGAGAGGATTGGACCCTAGTGTGATTGCTTCTTTTTGTGATGTTGTGGAGATGAAGATTTCTGAGAGGTTTTCTTGATTGGAAGCGGATTTGATGAACCACGTGGAGAACCGAGTTAAGAACCTTGCGACAGAAAGTGTTGTTGAGCTTTGTAGAGCTTACCGGAGTTGGAGCATGCCGATCTGGAGGAAAGTTGTCTGGCCTTTTAGAAGACTGGTCTGAGAGAGAAGACATGCGGGGGTATGTGAAATTAGTTTTGATGGTCAGTTGGTGGAGTCTGCCATGAAACCTGTAGAGCAACTTGTGGCTGTTGCTAAGTTACCTATGCTTACCGACGATGTTCTTGACCTTGTTGAGGCTAGTGAGGAGACATGGAAATTGTAGAGCATCTGGTTGTGCTTGATTAGGTTGTTGTAGATGAGGAGATACCTATTGTTAAACACCTTTGTGATGATGGTGTTACCAAATTTCTTTTGTTTGGTGTTGAGGTATAGATGTTGGTTGCTGGTTGCGAACTTGAGTTGCTGGTTGATAGTGATAAGTCTTGTGATGAGATTCTGAGATGGGATTCTTCCTTGATCTTTGGTGATGGGTTGAAGGCTTGATTTGTTTAGGATATTGGACATGCTGATTGGTTGAGTTGCAGATTGGTTCTCTTTCCTTTGATGGAGTGGAAACCTTTGGTGAAGATGAAGTGGAGTTGGTGTTGTTTAGATGTTCCCTTTGGTGAGAAAGTGTTGGACACACTTTTCTTTGTACCTCGAGAGTCTGATGTAGTGGCATCCTAGCTTCTTGTTCAATTCCTTGTGATTTTATGGCACTTGGTCAAGGAGGTGGATGAGTTCGGTAAAGACCTGCTTTTACTCAATCATTTGGGTGATAGTTCTTAGTCGAAGTTTTTCTTGCTTCACTGATGGAGCTTGGTGATCTTGGTTGTGATTCTTAGTTGGAATTTCTAGTGGATCTCGGTTGATGATGGTCACTCAGTGACTTGGTGTGTTGTTTCTCGGTGCTCAGTTACTGACAGGGTCTCGGTGTTTATGCCTATTGCTCGATCGCTGAAGTGGTTTAGTTGCTAGAGGACTCGATCGCTGAAGGAAGCTCGATCATGGAAGGAGACTTGACATTTTTGTTGCTTGGTAATGCTTGTGGAGCTCAGTTGGTATGTTTTCTCATTTGATTCTCTGATGCTCGGTAGATGGTCTTACCGACTAGGGTTCTTGAGGATTTTCTTGGCCGATTTGGTGCACTTATGGTTGGTATCTTTTGTTGGATTCTCCTATGTGGATCTGGATGTTGACATGTTGAATTTATTAATTGTAAGGCTATTGGAGAGCTGACTTGTATTGCATTTAATATTTTTTTGTAGGAGTTAATGGTTTCTTCCAGCCGACTTGTGGCTGATGATTAGTATTTATAGGATGTTTGGGTAGTTGTTTTAGAGAAATCAGATTGTAGGTATTGAGAGTAGATCTGGGGGTAGTAGATAAGTGAAGTTGTGGAAAATATCCTGCGTGATCTTGTAGATCAGATTGTTATCTGATAGTTTGTGATAGCAAAGCTAGTGGTTAAGGCTTGGAGACAAGGAGATTACTTGGTGGCTTGCGAGCATAAGTTCAGATCTGCCTTAGGGTTTCCATCAGTTGTTGAATTATCTTAGAACTAAACTAGCTAGAGTTGTATTGGATCTTGTTGATTTTAAAGAATTGTTTCTGATTGTAATTGGCCCCAACCCAGAAGGCCTTACAGCTGGGCATGCTAATGAAAATTTGGTTGAAGAAATTGTTGTGTTGTGCCATTTCACTATGTTGTTATGAAGCTGCAAGGTTTGGACTGTCCTTAATTGGATCCACCATCCCTTGACTGTGTCACAATCTAAACTTGGGAAGTGGACACAAGTGTTGGTGTACAAAAATGGCACAATTTTTTGTCAGAAATGCTCAAAATCGGGCCATGTGTTATCCAAATACAAATTTCCTAATAAGGAACCATAAAATTTGAAGGGTATCTCTACTTCCCCTTTAAGGGTCACCACATCCCCTAAGGTGACGAGATTTGACTCTAAGAAATGAATATCCCTTTATGAGTGAGGTGCTCAAATTCTTGGAAACCCCTAAGAAAGAGGAACATGGGAAGGACTTACCTAGCACTCTAGACCAAACAACTTCATTGGAGGAAGAGTAAATACCCCCTACTACCAATATGTTACCTCATTCTAAGGTTACCCTACCCCCTTGCAAGAGAGATTTTGTGGCATCATCCACATCGCTGCTTATACCCCCCAACCCCCCCTCCCCCCAAAGTAAGACATTTTCCTCATTGGGTGCGTCCACCAGTGCCCTTGTACATGATGATGGTTGGATGACATAAAACAAGAAAAAAAAAGAAGAAGACTGATATTGGGGTAGACACTAAGGTTGGTCAACCATTGTAGCAAATTGCAAGGCAAAGAGAAATTACAAGGCAAATTGCTAATGGAAGGAAGAGGACCCTAGAATCCACAATAAAAACTAAGAAATGAACTTCCTCTCATGGAATATGAGGGGGTTGAATGACCCCCTAAAACAATATGCTTTAAGGAATTGTATTCTTGAAAATAGTATTGATGTTTAGCAAAAAAATAAAGATGATAAAATCCACTTTTATCACTCTTATTAGGGTTTTGTAGTTGGGTTTACAGTTCTGTATGAGTGAAGTTAATGGTGCCTTTGGTGGTATTGCAACCATGTGGAATCCACACAAAGTGGATGGGGAATTTATTTCCTCTACCCAAAACATTTTGACTATCAAACTTGTTTTTGGTGGTAATGTTTGGTTTATGGTTAATCTCTATGCACCCACTCCCACACTAGCAGAAAATGAGTCAGAGGGGAGATCTCATCTTTTATTCATCATGTCAATACTTCAAATTGGTTTCTTTCTAGTAACTTTAATTCACCACTTTTCCCCTTTGAAAAACTAGGTGGACTAGGTGATTACTCTGATAGCATGCTTGACTTGTCAATTTTTATCAATAATACAAGTATGGTTGACATTGATCTCAAGGAAAAAATTTCACCTATTTGAATTACAAAGAAGATAAAGACCTCATTCAAGTCAATCTTGTGAGATTCCTTTTCTTCGATAACTCGGACATTGGATTTAACTCTATTTTAATGACCCTCCCATAGATAGTGTCTGACCATAATCCTATCCAACTGAGCTGGAAGAATAGGTTGCAAAAGGGGCACAATCCTTTCCATTATGAAATCATATGGAACACACACCCCAATTTCCACACTTATATTATAAATTGGTTGAATTCCTCTGTGTTGGGGAATCCAATTTATCGTGTGTGGTCCACAAATTGAACATTATTAAAAGAAATGTGAAGGGTTGGAACAAATTCACATTTAGGGATATATTTGAGAAGGAAAAATAAATTAGTATGAGATTGAATTCCATCCAAGAGAAAATTTTCAATGGTGACCCCTTTGTGACAATTCATAATGAGGAAGAAGCTTAAGAACTAAATGGAAATAAATTTTATACAAGGAAGAAACATTTTGGAAACAAAAGTCCAAAATCCAATGGTTGAAAGAAGATAGTAACTTGACCTTCTTTCATCATTTGGATAGCACTCATAAGAAGAGAAACACTATCCTATGTCTCAAATATTAGAATAACAATGTTATCACAAAGGACACTAAATTGGGTCTGATGGCCTCTAATTACTTCTACAAGACTTTCAGAGATGATACTCATGTTGTTAATAGGAACCTAGAAGCCCAATTGCTACAATACCTCCCAAGGGTTGTCATTGTTACTAACAATGTGCAGCTTCTAGCCCTCGTTACTCTATATGAAGTTAGGAATGTCACCTTCTCCATGTGTTCTTTAAAAGCCCCTAGCCTAGATGGTTTCCCCCTACTTTTTTCTAGGACTTTTGAGATGTTGTTGACCAAGATGTGACTTATGCTACAAAAGATTTTTCTAGGACAAGAAGACTATTCAAAGAGTTAAAAATAGCTCCTTTATTGCACTAATTTCTAATGTCTAAGAGCAATAGTTTCTCCCTGACTTCAAGACCATAAGCCTTAGTAGTTCACGGTTTATAAAATATTTTCTAAAAACTTGGTTAACAATATGAAGCCCATGTTGAACATGCTCATTAATTGTAACCAGAGAGGCCTTGTCCCTAGAAGATAGATTCTTGATGCTTCCATTACTACCCATGGTGTTATTCACTCTCTAGATAAGTGTTGTCAATTGAGGATGGTGTTTAAATTGAATATCTTTAAATCCTATGATAGAGTCAAATGGTACTTCTTGTTCAAAGTTTTAGAGAAGTTTGGCTTTGACAGGAAGGTGATTGATCTGATTAAAGAATGTGTGACTATTATTTTCTACTCTATCCTAGTCAATGGTACCTTGAGGGTTTTTTTTGGTGCCATAAGAGATATTAGATAGGAGGACCCATTACCCCCTTATCTTATTATCATTCTAGTTGAGGTTTTGGGGAGAAACTTCCTAAGAATGGTTGATGAGGATAAACTCCTTGGAGTTTGTCCTGCCTTCACTCTACATGTTTTCCACTAATGTGTTGATAAAAAAAATTTGGTACTACCTTGATGATTGAAGCTAGGGGTTGGTAAAGCATCCTCAACCAATATTTCTATATTTTGGGCAAGGCCATCAAGTATGTCAAAATTAATATTTATTTCTTCAAAAATTTAGATAGTCTACAAAAAAATAAGAAATATTTTAGGTTGTCATTATGTGAATCTCCCTAGTACTTATCTTAGGATCTCATTTATGATCAAAGAGGTTTCTAACACCTTTTGGAACTCGATCCTCAAGGAAACTTAGTGTAAATTAGCTAGTTGGAAAGGTATAGTGTTGGTAAATTGCAACTATTGAGGGATTCTCTATAAGGGATCCCTATTTATTTTCTCTCTCTTCTGAAACTCAAATTCTCTGGCAGATGAAATCAAGAGAATACAAAAAAATTCCTTGTGGACAGGTATGAGGAAATAAAGCAGATGGCCCTGGTTAACTAGGACAATGTTTACTATCCGATAACAATGGGAATTTTTTTTACCTTAATAAGGCCCTCCTTGCTAAGATTGGATGAAATATTACCTTAAAAAAAGCCAAATGGTGTGACATTATGACTGTTGAGTACTTAAATAATGAGAAGTTTTACCATCTCCTTACTGTGCAAGGGCTCCCAAGCGGGCCCAAGATTTGGAACAATATTCTTAAGTGCAAGTATATCATATAGTTGGGCTTAAAATGACACATTGGTGATGGTTTCATGATTCTCTTTTGAGATGATACCAGGTTGGAAGGTACACCTCTATCCTCTTGCATAACCTTCTTTGGCCTTTTTTGGGTTTCTAATGTAAGGAAACTCAGGTGCAGAAACAGCTTCCTACACTAATCTCTAAAGGAAAGTATTGTGCAAATTCTTTTTAAATCCTTACAATTTTAGATTCGTTAACTACTTTAATAAAGATATTGTAGCCATATACCATGCATACCAAAAATAGATAGAGAAGATTGAAACACATAAACACAAAGATATGCCGGTGGGGAAAAACCTTTCGGTAAAACAACCCCACCCCTCCAAAACCTGCACAATGTATTATCTTCAACACAAAGACTACAACACACTTGCAATGCAAGTTCTTTCAGGAGACAAGAGACTAGTAAAACTTATATCTCTCCCATAGAAGCAACATCATATATATAGACTCCTCAGGACCCAACATATACCCAAAAAAGGAGTTTGGCGTCCATCCACCAAGACCCATGCACAAAGCCACATGTACATAGCTGTTACATGCAATCCCAAGAATAGGCATCCATCCCTAGAATAGACTATGATAGCTTGTCATAGAATCCACCAAAAATAACGGTCACAAGAGAAGTGTAAGAGAATCTATCATACCAACCTATTTTTGGCATATTCTCTTACACACACCAACCACTTCTTCTTGGGCACCCAAATAGGCCCACGTCATAAGATGCTCTTACACCTGTCATAGAACATTCCTTAAATAGTTCTTACGCATCATAGGAATCCATCATGACCATTTCAGTCATGATCTCCTTACGCACAAGATGCTGACACATTAAGTGGAGTGACACATCAACATGCCAACTAGACATGTACACTCACACTTAATTTTATTATTTGCAAAAAAATATATTTACAAAAAAAATAATAAGAATAGGAATTATCCAAGGTTGAGACACCTTATTCCTAACATTCTCCCACTTGTCGAACACCTTGTAAGAGCAACAAGAACATAACAAGAACTTTAACCGCTATAGGCCAAAAGGCCCATCGACTCCGAACACCATCTGAACTTCTCAGTGCCCACTAGTTTTGTTAATGCATCTGCAACATTCTTCACAGTATCTACCTTCTCCAAATTTACCTTTCCATCTTCCACCATATCTCTCACAAAGTGAAACTGCACATCAATGTGCTTCGTTCTGGCATGGAAAGTTGGATTTTTTGCAAGGCAAATAGCGCTCTAACTATCACACTAAATAGTAATCTATTCTGCATCAACACCAACATCAGAACACAATATCCTAAGCCAAATGGCTTCCTTACAAGCATGAGTAGCAGCCATGTACTCAGCTTCTATAGTGGACAAAGCAACCACAGCTTGTCACTTACTCATCCAACTGATAGCACCACCAAACATAATGAACACATAAGCACTGGTGGATCTCCTGCTATTAATATCACCTACCCAATCTGAATCCACAAACCCATGAATACAAACTGAATGCGAAGATTCATAAGAGTTACCATGATAACATATGGAGTAATCTGATGTACCCCTCAAATATCTGAATACTCGCTTAACTGCATCCCAATGTACTCGTCCAAGGTTAGCCATAAACTGAATCAGGACTCCCACTACTTGGGCAATGTTTGGTGTAGTACAGACCATAGCATACATAAGACTGCCAACTACACTACCATAAGGTACTCTACTCATGTCCTCCACCTCACTAGGAGATTTTGGACAATCATCTACAGATAACTTTGTTCCCATAGAAACAGGAACACAAAGTGGTCTACAATTTGCCATGCTGAACTTGTCCAACACAGACTTCACATACTTACTCTGACTCAACCAAAGTTTTCTGTTAGACCTGTCTCTACTGATTTCCATACCCAAGATGTACCTAGCTACCCCAAGATCTTTCATCTCAAACTGTGCTGACAACTGAGATTTAAAATAAAAAATCATACCCTTACCCTTCCCAAACAGAACCATATCATCAACATATAATGCAACAATAAGAAGGCGATCATTTTCAACTTTGAAATAAACACAATGATTTGATTTTGATCTTACAAATCCAATTAACAACACAAAGGCATCAAACTTAAGGTACCACATCCTAGGAGATTTCTTCAAACCATATAGAGATTTCTTTAATCTGCAAACTAAGGATTCTTTACCTTTAACAATGTAGTGCTCAGGCTGTGACATATAAATATCTTCCTCCAAATCACCATGAAGGAAAGTTGTCTTCACATCCATCTGTTCTATCTCTAAATCATATGATGCAGCAAGAGATAACATAAATCTAATGGATGTCAACTTTTCAACAGGAGAGAATATTTCACCATAATCTATTCCCTCTACCTGTGAATACCCCTTTGCAACCAATCTAGTTTGTACCTTTCAACACTGCCATCTGCATAGAATTTCTTCTTGAACACCCATTTACAACCAACAAATTTTCTCCCTTTAGGAAAAGGTACAAGGTCCCAAGTTTTGTTTTTCTCCAATGAAGCCATCTCATCATCCATAGCCTCAATCCAGGAACCTGCATCTTCCATGCCCAAAGCCTCTTTCATAGATCTAGGCTCATCAGTGTTAGTAATCAAAGCAAAAGCACAACTGGAATCTAACATAGAATAACCAAACCTTTTTGGTTTCTTTCTTTCTCTCATGGATCTCCTCAAGGGCTGAGGTTGAGGTTGTTCTTCCTCTTCTTTCGAAGTATCAGAGCTGCTAGAGCTCTCCTCATCATTAGACCCAACATGGTCCCTCTATTTAGTCTTCTCAGGGGTAGGAGGCAAGTGAACAACATCTTTTTCCTTTTCTTTTTCATCTGGTTGTAGCACAATAGGAGAAGATGTTAGCTCTCTGAAAATAACATTTCTACTATACAACACCTTACTAGTCACAGGATCCCAAAGCTTGTATCCTTTCACACCAACACTGTATCCGATGAAAATACATTTGACAGCTTTGTTTTCCAACTTAGATCTTTTCTCCTTTGGAACATGTGCATAAGCTTCACAACCAAAAACACAAAGATGTCTAATTGAAGACTTCTTACCAGACCACACCTCCATGGGTGTCTTACCAACAAGAGCTGATGTAGGAGATCTGTTAACTAGATAGCAAGCAGTGGCCACAGCTTCGGCCCAAAACCTTTGTTCTAGACCAACTCCACTAAGCATACTCCTAGCCTTCTCCGTCAGTGTCCTGTTCATTCTCTCTGCAACTCCATTTTTCTTTGGGGTATAAGGAGTTTTCTTATGCCTCTTGATACCTCATTCTTTACAGAACTGTTCAAACTCTATTGAGAAAAACTCACCACCATTGTCAGTTCTCACACACTTAATCTTCTTACTAGTCTGATTCTCTACAAGGGCTTTAAATTCCTTGAACCGACTAAAGACTTGTGTCTTACTTTTAAGGAAATAAATCCAAGTCCTTCTACTGTAATCATCTATGAAAGATACAAAAAATACAGACTTGGAGATTGAAGGAACTTTTACAGGACCAAATACATCAGAATGAATAAGATCCAAAACATCAGAAGATTTGTGAGAACTAGAGTAAAATTGAACATGATTTTGTTTACCATAGACATAGTGTTCGTAGAAGTCAAACTCAAGATTACAATCATTTAACCCCTCAATGAGGTTTTTATTCTTCAGGGTCCTAAGACCCTTCTCACAAATGTGGCCAAATCTCATATGCCACAACATCATCTTTTCTGCAAGAAGCTTTCCTTCCAAAGTGTTTGCACCCTTAGGTACACTTACTGCACTGCCATCGGAACCCATTGCCATAGTCTTCTTTACTGCTTGTTCAAATGGTGGGGATGAAGTGATAGCCACTCTCTTATTTGAAATAGAAGAAATATTGCACTGAGCAATGCATGTTTCAAGCTAAAACAAAGTACCTCTAGCAAGCACCATAGAACCTCTCATCATCTTGCATCCATCTTTCGAAAAGACAACTTGCACACCTACATCATTCAACATACTTACAGATAATAGGTTTCATGCCAAACCTGGAATGTGCATAACTCTGTTGATTCCCTTTACTTGTCCATCAGGAAATTTGATAGTGACCCTTCCACATCCAACTATCTTTAGGTGAGAATCATCACCCAAGTACACCTTTCCACCATCGAACTCTTCATATTTTGAGAACTAGTTTCGATGAGAGGGCATGTGAAAAGAAGCACCCGAGTCTACCAACCACACATCATCAGATGCATGCACTGCCAAAGCTAAAATAAAAGCATCTCCATCTTCTTGAGATTTTTCGGATGCTGAATCTGAGCCTTTCTTCTTCTTCTTCGGTTCTTTGCAGTCCCTCCAGAAGTGCCCAATTTTATCATAGTTCCAAAATTTTGCCTTGGACTTTCCAGGAGTCTTAGAACTCACATGGGATTTGGATCTACCCTTCTTTGACTTGTTGTCATTCTTCTTTCCTCTATCGTTGGATCTCCGGCGAACAACAAGGGCTTCCTTAGATGAATCCGAAGTCTTTCTTCACATCTCCTCAGATAGCAGCAAAGACACCACATCATCCATATAGAATGTGACTATATTACTTCCGAGAGCCATCACAAGATGGTCCCACAAATCTAGCAAGGAACAAAGTAGGGTCATACAATGATCCTCCTCCTCGATCTTGGCACCAGATGATGCCAACTGTGCAATCAATAAATTGAATGCATTGAGATGATCAGTTATGGATCCACCTTCCTCCATTCTTAAAGAATACAACTTCTTTCTCAGGAACAACTTATTCACCAGAGATTTGGCCTGATACACAGACCCAAGTCATTGCCACAAAGAATTTGTAGTAGTCTCATCAAGAACATTCACAAGAATGGCATCTGCTAGATAGAGTCTAATGAGACCCTTAGCCTTTTGATCCTTGATCTCCCAATCCTCTTGCGATATCATTGTAGGTTTCACATCAAGTGAAGTAGCCTCCCATAGATTATGGTCTTCAAGCATGTCTTCCATCTTGAGTTTCCACAACTCAAAATTAGTGCCATTAAATTTCTCCACCTCCATTCTACTATATGAGGAACTTGCCATCTCAATCTGCAAATAAGATTCAGAATGCTCTGCACAAAACTCCCACTCAACTTGAGATTATCTCAAAAAACCCTACCCAACAACTAGGATCAAAAGTTTATCAAGCTCTAATACCACTTGTAAGGAAACTCAGGTGTGAAAATAGCTTCCTACACTAATCTCTAAAGGAAAGTATTGTGCAAATTCTTTTTAAATCCTTACAATTTTAGATTCGTTAACTACTTTAACAAAGATATTGTAGCCATATACCATGCATATAGAAAATAGATAGATAAGATTGAAACACATAAACACAAAGATATGCCAGTGGGGAAAAACCTTTTGGTAAAACAACCCCACCCCTCCAAAACCTGCACAATGTATTATCTTCAACACAAAGACTACAACACACTTGCAATGCAAGTTCTTTCAGGAGATGAGAGATTAGTAAAACTTATATCTCTCCCATAGAAGCAACATCATATATATAGACTCCTCAAGACCCAACAAATACCCAAAAAAGGAGTTTGGCATCCAACCACCAAGACCCATGCACAAAGCCACATGTACACAGCGGTTACATGCAATCCCAAGAATAGGCATCCATCCCTAGAATAGACTATGATAGCTTGTCAT
Organism: Chamaecyparis obtusa; assembly: GCA_027943335.1. Lineage (NCBI taxonomy): Eukaryota > Viridiplantae > Streptophyta > Pinopsida > Cupressales > Cupressaceae > Chamaecyparis > Chamaecyparis obtusa. The sequence goes on from BSBK01000309.1 coordinate 408,420, forward strand.
AGAATCCACCAAAAATAACGGTCACAAGAGAAGTGTAAGAGAATCTATCATACCAACCTATTTTTGGCATATTCTCTTACACACACCAACCACTTCTTCTTGGGCGCCCAAATAGGCCCAAGCCATAAGATGCTCTTACACCTGTCATAGCACATTCCTTAAATAGTTCTTACACATCATAGGAATCCGTCATGACCATTTTAGTCATGATCTTCTTACGCACAAGATGCCGACACATCAAGTGGAGTGACACATCAACATGCCAACTAGACATGTACACTCACACTTAATTTCATTATTTGCAAAAAAATATATTTACAAAACAAATAATAAGAATAGGAATTATCCAAGGTTGAGACACGTTATTCCTAACATCTAAGAGCTTCTTTGGCCTTTTTGGGGTTTCTAAGCGCTTCTTTGGAGACTGTGTGGATGATTATTTTGATGACTCTAATTCTTGGAAAAACATATTTCTTTGATGCTAAGATTGAAAGAAACTCTTTCCTTTGGCTTGGGATTTACAAAAGAAGATTCAAGAATAGAGAATGTTGCTGTTTCATAGACAAGACAAGTTCATTTGGAAAAGGAGTGCCAATAGTGAATTCACTGTGAAGACTGTCTATATTTTGCTCCTACACAAGGGTAATAATGGAAACTTGTTGAAAAGAGTATGGAATTCCCACATTATTCCTTATGTTAATTTCTTTTAGTGGATAGTCATACATAATAAAATCTTCACGCAAGACAACTTTAATTCACCAAGTGATGATTTCAATTACCAAACCGTTGTGCTCTCTGGAAACATGATAAAGACATTATTAATTACTTGTTTATCCATTGTGCATTCATGCATAACCTATGACATAAGGTATTGCAGTTTCTCCAAATTGACTGAGTCATGAATGGGAAGGTGCAACAACATGGAGGGGAAATTCCTTCAATGCCATGATTAGGAAAATTTGGAGGCAAACTCCTCCCCATCTGAGTTGGAAAATTTGGAAGGAGAGAAATAATATTATCTTTTGGGATGAGCAGTGCTTGGTTGATGTTGTTTTTCAATTTTTTTAAAAAGTGCTTCTAGAGAACCTGGTTGTCACCACTTGGCCTTGCCCTTACTTCGATCCCTCTCATTTTGACATCTAAATTGTGAGAAATTGGGGCCTCTAAGACTCCTACGTGAATTTTGATAATTCTAAAAGACTAAAGAGGATAAATAGAAAATGGACTCCCCCCCACTACCCCCATGACAAGTTCATCCAAGCCTAATATTGATGGAATTAAAAAGAACTCTCAAGGTGATTCTGATGGTGGAGGGTTGATCAGAACAGATACTAGAAACTTAGTGGTAGCATATAGTGGTAAATTATGGAACTACAGAAATAACCAAGCTGAAGGAATGGGCCTACTTTAGGGGCTCAAGATTGTGCTTTCCATCAGTGTTAGAGCTTTATCAATTGAAGGAGATTCAGAGCTCATTGTTGATGTTGTTAAAGGGTCATCTGGGGTCAATTGGTCAATTGATGAAATTATTGGAGATATTTGCAGGCTACTTATAGGCTTTCACTCCTTTGATATTAATCATGTTTACAGGGAAGGCATTGTGTTGATGAATTGACTTGCTATAATAGGCTATAATTTGGGGGGATTGAGTTGTTCGAGAAATCTGCACTCTCTCCTAGCAAGTGTACAAACTCTCCTAAGGAGAGAGTGCTCAACTTCTAACGAGGATGACAATTGATAGTCTGTATTGGGTTTGATGTCTCCTACTATGTACTTTATGGTGTTGGGACTTGTTTTTCTATAACCCTTTCCTATTTTCTACCAAGTGGGAGAGTTGCATTGTAAATGGTATTTTGAATTTTAAATTGGACTCAATGATTTGGCATGATAGTTTAGGGATTTGGAACTGCATCGATCAACATGATATATATTAATCTATTTAGGTGGCCTTTAGTGAATTATGAAAATTACATTAACTTGAAGGTGGGCCCTATAATGATGAGATGACATTATGTGTGGATCACACATAGTCACTTAAGCATTTATAATTGCCTCCATTTTAAAGGAGCATACTCCTTGTACTCTATAATGAAAAGACTCTCACTTTTAGGGAACTATAGCTCACATGAGACTAATTTACAGGGAGGATGGCATGATGATTAGAGTCAACCAGACAACCAGGCATTTATCTTTCTTTTAAATCACTCTACAGTAATGAAAAGTTTCCCTAACTATATTGGGGGTTACAATTTTCTGTAGAGTGAGTTATTTTGGCCATTATGTTATAGTAATGAGTGGGGACTATGTCCACATTGAGCCTAGTATGTGAGGCCTACCTCAGCTCGTCATAGTTCAACATTGATTTTGTAGTTTAGACTCTATAGTTGATATTTGATTTTGAGATACGTAGACTTATTGGACATATGTTATTATTTGAGGATTTGATAAATCATATGCCATGTTTATTTTGCACCTTGATTTTGTTTATTATTATGCTTATTTGATGCTTTATGATAGTTGATCTAGATACTCCTATGGTTAGGATATGATATGTTTTGATGATGCAGAATAATGGATATATATATTAGGATGTTAATATGATGCAAAATTGATTTAGAAATTCATGTTTATGTATGTTAAGATCAATTACATATGTGGTATTATGTCATAATGGATTATTAAAATGCAAGTGCTAGTTGATATGTGTTTGATTTATATCATTTAATTTTCTATGTCATTATGGTTATTTCTTGGACAAATGATGTTTGCAATGAGTGTGTAGGAGATTGACCATGGTTCTAAATACTGGGAATAAAAAGTGAATCTATGTTTTATCAATGAAACCAAGGTTTTGTCTAGTAAAGAGACATGAAACTCATTGTCATTTATTTTATTTGTAAATGTGTTGTTGCATGATTGTATTTAATTAAGTATTTATATGAATTTATGTTTAGTCATGCTATGTGTGTAATGGGTTGTAATTTATGTAGTGTCACTTGACACATGGGTGTGTGAAGTGTTGGCATGACTTGTCATTTTAACTAGGATAATTATGACTCTAACTAGATGGTTAACCTATAGAGTTCTCATGCTTACCCCAAGGTTAGGAAGCCTCTAGATGGGTCAAAGTTAGTTGAACTCGTAGGTTAACTTCAAGTGAGATTTTGGAGGGTCTAGGAGGCTTCTAGGAGGTAGTTAGGATCAAATTTAACTACCCCATTTGGTATACTAGTGGTTAGGCGTTAAATTTAGGTCATTATAAAGTCCAACACACATTAAAGGCACCTCTAAAGTATCCTCAAAGTCAAGTTACGAGTTGAAGAGTCTTGAGAATTTGGGCAAGCCATCTTCTCAACTCCATTTAGTCTTCAAACCTTATTTATGAGGGGTGGAAGATATTTGGAGAAGTTATTATAGGAGTACTCCTCCATTTATGGTTGTAAGATAGTGATTGAATAGGAAGCCATTTAGAGGGGTTCTGGTATACTTTCTAGGTTGTTCACCCACTCTCTACTCTTAGAGACTTGCTAGAATTGGAAGGAATATTTGGAGACAAAGCTTAGGATAAAGTGAGAAAGCTCTTCTCAAAATTATCATTGCCTTAAGCTTGGATAATAGGTTTCTGCTCATACTCTTTTATTTTTGTACAAGGTATGTTGGAAGCTTGAATGTCCTCTCATGGAGTCCTTTTTTATCTTGTTGAAGAACCCCATTGATGTTCATGGGTGTTTTGTTTATTTTCTAGTTATGTATTTATCTTTGTATTGAGTTTCTTTTTATTTGTTGTTACGGGTTTTTTCAAGGTACACTCACCCTTGAGAGCGTAGAGTAACCTTGAGTGGTTTTGGTAGACTTTCTAGGGTGTTCACCCACTCTCTACTCTTAGAGACTTGCTAGAATTGGAAGGAATTTTTGGAGACAAAGTTTAGGATAAAGTGGAAAAGCTCTTCTCAAAATTCTGTTTTCCTTGAGCTTAGCTAATAGGTTGGTACTCATACTCTTTTATTTTTGTAAAAGGTATGTTGGAAGCTTGGATGTCCTCTCATGGAGTCCCTTTTGATCTTGTTAAAGAACCTCATTGATGTTCATGGGTGTTTTGTTTGTTTTCTAGTTATGCATTTATCTTTGTATTGAGTTTCTTTTTGTTTGTTGTTAAGGGTGTTTTCAAGGCACACTCACCTTTGGGAGGGTAGAGTAACCTTGAGGGGTGAAGGGGTTAGTGACAGCCCTTGCTAGTGTAGAGTCTCCCCATGTGTGGGATGGATAAACATGGATGTTTTGGTCTCTATGATGTCAAACTTTGCCTATGGGCAATTGGGGGCCATAAGGAGTTTTATTGGCTTGAAGCCATGGTTTTGTTGTGAGGAGGATTTTGGGAAAGAATTTGTTTTGAGCCCATGTGTGGCATTTGTTTCCTTTTTATTTACTTGGCTTCTCCTCTTTGGTATGATCCACTTTCACCCCACTTTTAATGGTCTTTTGAAGGCATTTGTGTATGCCTTGGGTATGGGAGTTTTATGTGTTTTATTGTTTGATAAGTTTTTATAAGTTTTCTTGTGTGTACCTATTCACTATTTACTCCCCTAGCTCAGGGGCGACCTTGTAAAAGCCTAGGTTAGGAGGCGAGCCTCCATGGTCAACCAATATATTTATGTAGGTTTATACTTGGATCTCATGGAAAAGCCTTGGATGTTGTTTTGTGAAGTTCTCCAATTTTTGTGTAGATTTGTGTCCCTAGCCATGTGTCTATTATGTATTTTAGGAATATTGTAAAGGATGGTATTGTGATGTTTTCAGAAAGTTGTACGTTGTAAGAGGTTATTTTAAATAAATATATGAATGAAAGGTTTTATTCAATTTCTTGAAAAATGTTGTATCATAAATCTTATTCCCTTATTTTAAATTAATATGTGTAGCTTTAATAAAGTTTAATCTAAGTTTTATTTTCCTTAAAGAAAAGTTTATTATGGTTAAAAAGGAAAGTAACAGTTCATATTTAAATGCTATATTTACCTATCATCTTGAGAGAATATTTCATTTCAAATAAAGTTAGAAATCATTCTATTATCCTTTAATAGATTTCAGAATTAATATTATTCTAAAAAAAGAGAAATTAAATGAAGGATTTGAGCAATACAAATCCACAAAACCCGAAGATCACCTGCATACGAAAACTTGTTACAAGGAGGTAGAGACAAGAAGAGGGCAAGGATTTGACCAAAAAATATGAAGAAGAAAATATCCTCAATTAATGAATGAATAAAATATACAATGGACCAAACTTATAAAGGAGATCGAAAGCCTTGAAAGGAAAACCCTAAAAAGCTTAAGTGCATGTAATAATTAGTTTAATTATTACATGACTAATGCATGCAAGTTTATATTTAAAAATAACTAGTGCATGAGTGTTTTAAATATAACACTACCAATGCAAGAGAGATTTAAATATAAACAACTAAAGAAAAAAAGGTGGCATCTTAAGAAGGGAGTAAAGTTAATTTAATTAATACAATTAAATTAATACTTTACTCTAACACCCCCCTTAAGATGAGCAACAATGCAGCTACCAACAATGCAAGAAGAAAGAAAATGACACTACAATGCTGAAAGCATAAAATAGGTCCCAACAACATGGCCTGATGAGGTACATGTTACTCAAAAATACAACATACAATATAATAAGCATTAGTAGGAAAAGGTTGCATTTGTTTGTCTAATTAACACTACCTTGCAGGTTTTGTTAGTTTACATGTCATTATTGCATTCATTCTAGATGTCATCATTGTACTCTAAGTATTGATCAAGTATTTCAAAATTCAAAATTCATGAATGATCATTACTTTGTGCATTCAAACTGAATGTAGTATACAAATGTCTTTTCTTGTTTCATATTTCAATTCAGTAGTTAGAGTACATTGCAGAATTGAAAGAAAAGATTGAAGTATGGAATAGCAGTCCCATGCATTGCCTTGTCTTGTCTTTGAGTCAGCTGGTTGTTAGCTAGGTCTCTACATTTAGGTCTTCATCTTCCGGGTCTCCATCTGCATCTAAGTCTTTAGGGTTCATATCTTCATGAGAAAGTAAAATATGGTTAGATCATGTTGGATCTAAGAAATACATTAGAAACAAATAACATACTGTAGCAATCAAGTTTTCAATACTGCATATCAATCTGGAAAATTAAATGTAATAAGGAAATGTAAACTAACACTCATTGCAAGGTAGTGTTAAAGGGACTTGTTTTTGACATGAAACCTTTTACTACTAATGATTATTGTGGTGTATGTTGTCCTTTTGTTAACCAGGTGTCTGAATTAAAGAGACTTAGTATGTTTCAAACTAAGAAACCTTTTTCAGATTATGTACTTCATAATAATGTTATTTGAAAGCTTAACTGATTATTTTGCAGAAAGCAGCTGACTAGTTTTCACTTTCAGTCATTATAAAAAATGCAGATCAAGCTGGTTTCCCATGATAAGAAAGCTACAGGAAGTGCCAGTGATTGCTAATTTTCAAAGTTCAAGTTACAAATGATGCTGCATAAATACTGGTTATATGTACTTACTGTTTCAAAAGTACATTTTCAAGTTATAAACATATTTGTTGCTGAATACAAAAGAGTGCTTCAAGATTGAGCCATAAAATGATAAAATGTTTACAGTTTGTTTTTATTGAGTGTCATGAACCCGTGTTTGAACCTCATTATTTAACATTCTAGTGTTTTTGAGTGTCACCAGCCCGTGCTTGAACTTCATTAACAGTGAACAAACATTTTCATCTTGTAGTACTTATCATATTAAGTACAAATTCAACATCAATAAGAATTGTATACAGTGGACAAAGCTACAAGAGCAAGCTGAACAGAAAGTGTAAAATATGTATAAACTAGAATAGAGTATGTATAGCTGACAATTGAACATCATAAAGGAGAAATCTACTTATCTGCTATGGAAATAATAATGGTTATATGTTGAGCATCTCTCAGTTGTAATCACCTACTAAGGTTTGCAAAGGTTAGGAGTGAAAGATGTGTTAGTGTTATTTATAACTGATTACATCTTTAACATTTTTCACTCATAACCTTGCAACTTTAGTCAGTCATTAGAGGTGTTTCATGGTTTCCTGAAGCAACTGTCCATCATTACCGAGCTCATAGTATATGGTTTGCAAAGGAATGAGTTCACCAGTTCATCAAATTCATAGCTATTGATTACACAGGTTCTTTTCATGTTAGCAGAATGAAACAATTTGGATGCTATGTGCTATAATCACAGTGATGTACAAACTGTGGAAAATCTGTTAAATCAAGTTCTAGTAATTCCTAAGAGCTTCATGTTTTATGAAGAGTGTTTTCATGCAGCCATTCTAAAAAGAACAGTTATCTATTTATCTTCAAAATCCCCAGTCAATATTTTGGGCTTCATATGTTATCACAGAATATGCTCAGGAGATACTGAATTTGATAAAGTTGCAGTTGATAGTAATTCAAAATTCTATGAAAATGGGAAGTATTTTGCCAGTATGTAATCAGAATTATCACAAGCTTCATGTAGAACATAAGATGTCATTTATATGCCAGTTAAGGGCTCGAGCTAAAAAGGATAAGCCAAATCTTCAGAAATATCAATTTTCAATGCTTACTCACAAGCTACATACTAGATTTCTAGTTATTAATAGGTATGAACAGTGATTTTCTTTGATAATTTTTTAAAAAACCTGTGACTATTATTGGTTCACGATATGAAGATTACAGTTTTATGCTAGTCACAAGTGGTTGAAATGTATTCACAGTTGTTCATAAAAGTTCTTTGAACAGTTTTGGGTTCATGAGATTCAAACCCATGTGTGGTTTGCAAAGAAATGAACTAACAGTAGAGCTCGGGTATGAAATGTTCACAGCTTGCAAATACAAAGAACAGTTCAAAATATATATAAGTAACAGATCTAAAGACATGATGCCATGAACAAGTTAATACCAGTCTCTTGATTGATGACACAGTGTTTTAATAAATCTTGTGCCTTATAAGATGCTGTGAAACATGATATGTGCTCACTGTTATACAAATCAAAAGAGAACTCTGTGCGTATCCGAGTTTGTGTAAGGTAAAGTTACAAGCTACACCTCGAGTGTTGAATATTCAGCTGAGTAAACACCAGTCATTTGACTGTTAATACAAAGATACAACTGTAAATAATAACCATGACTGCATTATCAAAGGAAATAATCATATTTTAAACAAAAATTAACACAAGGAAAGCCCACGGCTTATGCTGTAGGTTACAATTTCATGTTATTCACTGCAAGAGATAAACAAAGAGTTCTATAAATGAACTTACAGTTCGGTCAAACTTGAGCTTGTTTTCAATGTCGAGTTCCCCAGTATGAGATACACATCAGTCAATAATAGCCAATGATCTCCAGTGCAACAGAGGGTTCAAATCCAGCAGTGGTCAAGTTCATTCAGAGTCAAATGCGGAGTTCCTTTAGTTTTCAAACTCTTTCCTGTGTGTTAGGGTTTCTTTCCCCTAAATCTTCTTTGTGAAGAATAAGATAAAATCAAGTGCCGTGATCACATAAACCTTATAAAAATTGGAATCCGCCAAGTAGCAAATGCCTTTAATGCATATGCAGATGTTAGTTCTAGCAGAGCCTCAAAAAATGCTCATAGTGCCACCTTGCATTTTGCTCTCCTTGATTTATGTATTGTTGCAAGTGGATTGAAAGTTGTTGACTTTTCCACTTTGTATGTAGTTCATACTTAGATGTTTAATCTAAGTTAGGAATGAGGAGCATATTTTAATATTAGTTTTTTTTCTAATATTAAAATTAATAATAATTTTGGCAATTATTTTTGTAAAAGGATTTAATTCCTTAATATTATCCAAAATTTAGGGGCATTTAGACTGAGTTCTTATAGGCCTAGTTTTAGTAAATCTTTGGCACATTTTTGGGCTAAGATTGGGCATTTTTGGTAGGTTTGATTTTCGGATTGGAGACTGGAGCTAGATATAAAATTGATTTTGGATAATCAATTTAGGGTTACAGATTTTGGAGAGAGGGCATATAGTGAACATTTTGTTCCTAAGTGCTTTGAAGGCCATTTTGTAATCATTTTTATCAATTTTTGGAGGGAATGATCCAGATATTTTGACTCATATTTGGTGAAATTGTCTTGATGTTGGATCCTATTTTCATCTTTTCTCACAAGTGTTAAATCATTCATTGTCTAAAGGAAGTGAATAATTCCTGTTACTTCTTAAGATAATCAATTTCTCCAAGACCTTGTGTGTGAAATGTATGTTTGTTAATTATCCAAGTTGTTTATGGTAAAACCCTAATAGCATGCCTTTATTAACCTATATGTTGAGTAGAGATTCATTGTGTTAAAATCATCATTTGTGAGTCAGGATTGATGTTTCATCTTTTTTCACAGTCTAAAATATTCATTGGTATATCACCCTAATCTTTTAGTTACAATATTCTTTTCCCTTTTCGCAACAAATTGTAGATCAGGAAGAGTGATATTCCATATTTCATAGGAATTGGCCTAGAATCCAGAGATTCCTCTTCATTCATAGTCCACCCACAGCTAGGAGAGGTTTCCATTGTCAGGATAGAATTGTTGTTTTGCCTTAATGCCTGATTTAGGGTAACAATTCTAAGCCTGAACAGTTCCCAACATGTCCAAATCTTTGTAAAATGGAGAAATAGAGAAAACCACATGGGAAAAAACCCTACTCCAAAAAGAGATAGAAATAGAAGGAAGGAAGGCCTCATCACTGAGACCCCCCAAGGATAACTTCCTTCATCCCAAGCATAGAACACACCTTAAGATATCATGGGGATGCAAAAGGTTTAGTGAAGATGTCAACAACCTGCTCAGTAGTGGGAATATACTCCAAACGCAGAGAGCCATCCCTAATCAAATGCCTGATGAAATGCATATGAAGCTCAATGTGGTTGGTCCTCTGATGCTCAATCAGGTTGTGGGAAATATGTATAGCACTTTGATTGTCACACCAAAGAATAGTGGGACTATCAGGAGGAAAACCAAACTTTGTCATTAATTATCGAAGCCATAAAACCTCCTGACTAGCTAGTATAGTTACTCGGTACTCTACCTCTATAGATGATAATGCATGAGTTGTTTGCTTCTTGCAAGACCATGTGATAGGACTAGAACCAAGATAGAAGAAAAAGCCAAAAGTAGACCTTCGATTAGTAGTATCACCAACCCAATTTGAGTCTGTGAAACCAACAATGTGAGGATCCCCTAATGTATAGTGAATGTCATAAAAAGTAGTACCCCAAATGTACCTCAAGATACGTTTGGCTGCTTGCCAATGAATCTCATGAGGATCATGTGAGAATTGACAAACAAGGCTAACCACAAAGGAAATATCAAGATGAGTGTGTGTCAGGTACAAAAAACTACCCACTAGTGCTTTGTATAATGTGGAATCCATGGTAGGAGTAGATGAAGTGGTAGATAGAACAACACCTGACTAAAAAGGTGTAGGAGTAGGCTTGCAATCAAGCATGCTAAACCACTGAAGCATATCAAGAGCATACTTCTACTGAAGTATGGAAACCCCATCCAAAGATTGAATAACCTCCAACAAATAGTGCAAAAGTCCAAGATCAGTCATCTCAAACTGCTCTCTCAATGCACGCTGAATACTCTGAATCATAGAGGATGAGCTACCTATAATGATGAGATCATCAACATATAGCACAAGTATCAATAGATCAGCCCCATGATGCTAAATGTACACGGTAGGATCAGAATGACAGTGTGTGAAGTGTGAGGCAAGAAAAAAAGAATCCATCTTCTCATACCAATCCCTAGGGGCTTGTTTGAGACCGTATAGAGACCTTCAAAGTTTGCACACCATAGAGGAGTCCTGCACAAAACCTTGAGGCTTGTCCATGTAGATTTCCTCATGTAGGTCTCCATGCAAAAAGGCACTCTTTACATCCATTTGATATATTGTCCATCCCTAAGAAGCTGCAAGTAAAAGTACAAGGCATATATAATTCATCTTGGCAAAAAGAGAAAAGGTTTCAAAGTAATCAATACCCTCCACCTGTGACAATCCCTTCACTACAAGATGTGCCTTATACCTATCAATAGAACCATAAACATCATACTTGGTATGGTACACCCACTTGCACGGAACCAACTTCCTTCCTTTTGGAAGAGGACAAAGATCCCAAGTGTGATTCTTCATCAAAGAAGAATACTCCTCATCCATAGCCCTATCCCACTTAGGCTAACCTGTCACCTCTAAAATCACTGAGGATCATTTGAAATAGCATGATTCAATAACCCAGTATCAGATGTCTGAGCACAAGTGTGACAAGTATATGAAGAATCAGTTTCCAAAGATCCAGTTGCATCAATAGTATCATGAGCCCACTTGGGCACATGTGGAACATCTAGTAGAGGTGGGGAAGGTGGAGCATCATTTGAATCTTCCTCAAAGGAGATAGAATCCTGTAGAGGAGAAGATGAAGAACTAGGTAGTGAAGAAGAAGCTGATGATGGAGAATCCATTTGAGGATAGCGCTCATCAAACTGAACATCTCACCGAAACAAGACTTCTCTGGAATTAGAATCAAACAACCTATATGCCTTAACATCCTCACAGTAGCCAAAAAATATGAGTGGTCGGATTTTCCTCTCCATGGTTTTTCATTGAGCATCTGGAATAAATGCCCAAGCCTCAGTACCAAAAACTTAGAATGTAGAAACATCAGGCTTGACATGAGTCCAAGCCTCCTTAGGAGTCAAATGTCATAATGCTTTATGAGGCATGTAATTCTGAATATAGTTGGTGCAATTGATAGCCTCAACCCAAAAGGAAGCACTCATAGCTTGAGACTGTAGCATACAATTGGCCATCTCTGGTAAAGTTCTGTTCTTTCTCTCTGCAATGTCGTTCTACTGAGGGGCATGAGGAACTGTGAACTGATGTTGTAAACCATGCTCAGTGCAAAAATATTTGAAAGACCAATTCACATATTCCCTCCCATTGTCAGTGCGTATACACTTGATAGAAAGACTAGATTGTTTCTCTACAAATGTCTTAAAGATTCAAAATAAATCAAAGACATCAAACTTGTACTTCAAGAAGTACACCCATGTGCATCTAGAGAAATAATCGATGAAGGTGAGTACATATCTAGCACCAGAAAAAGGAGTGGGAAATGACATAAGATCACTGTGTATCAACTCCAAAGGTGCTAGAGCACGTGAGGATCTACTGGATTGAAAGGGATCTTTGTGATGTTTTCCAAGAACACAACCTTGATAAACACCATCAGTACAAGAGATTTGAGGTAGCCCAATCACTAGCTCCTGTGTACTCATCTGCTATAAATATCTGTAGTCAATATGGACAAAATGGTCATGCCAAAGCTTTCTCACTGTTTATGCATGAGCAACAAGAGAAACATCAGTATAATCAGAGCTCTCCAAGCCATCAAACTGGTATAAGTGAGTCTCTAAACCAACACTCCCAGTAGCAATAACCAAGTCGGGATCATGGAGGTCTTGAATAACCACATCATGTGGTGAGAACTCAACTATTTTACCAGAGCCAGAATGAAAAATTTGATAAAAGATAAGAGGCTCATAGAAATGGCCGGAACCAAAAGAACATCCTGTAGAGAACCACCATCTAATGAAATAGTTCCAGAACCTATAACTAAAATTAGTGCTGAGTCACCAACTGCAATTTATGTAGTAACACTCTGAGAAAGTGAGGTAACCAATCTAGGTGAGTGTGACATATGGTGTGAAGCACCTGAATCAATGATCCATGAGGAAATTGAAGACAAAGCTTGAGAAGAAAGAGCATGACCTTTTCCTGTGGGAGGAGGTGGAGGCTTCAGAGGAGCAAGACTATGCTTCTTCATGGTTTCTTCTAGTGCCTCAAGTCATTTCCAACACCTAGAAACCGGATGCCCTTTCTTGCCACAAAAAATGCAAGGATCACCTGTGTACTTCATAGTCTTGGAGGAAGACTCACCGGACTTAGAAGTTTTTCCTTTTGGAGTAGATTTCTTTGGATCTAATTTGGGAGGTGGCTTGGAGGGATTCTCACTGCCAGCTGAATCTATTTTGGGCTTGGGCTTCTGCTTTACTTTTCCTTGGATGGTTGGGCAACCAATGCTTGGTTCTTTGATCCTGTTAGAGAGTCCAACTAAGTAATTTTGGCCTTCTCTCTAGTCAAATGATCACATAACACCTCAAAAGTGAGCATGGTGAATCTAGGTCCCAAATTATCCATAGTAGAATGAAAGATAGAAGAGAAAATCTAAAAGTTTCCTTGAAGCTTAGACATAATCAGATAAATGCACTCTTTATCAGTCTTTTCCTTTCCACATCCATGTAACAAAGATCTTTTTTGTTTGAACTTCATCAAAAAGTCCTCAATAGAGGGAGAAGAATCAGGTACAAGAGAGGTAAGTTCTACCTCAATCCAAAGTGCTCTGAACTCATTGATGGTACTAAATAATGTCTCAAATTTAGCCCACATCTCTAGAGGGGTATTACACCCATCAAGATGAAACTACAAGTTGTCTGATACCTGTAAAGAAATCAACCCCATAGCCTCATCCATCTTGTTTCTATGTTGCATGACCTTGAAGGGCCATTGTAATACTGGCTGCACTGCATCTAGACAAGACCATAACCCTTTTGAATAGAGAAGTGTCATAAGGGTTTTCCATGTGTGATAATTATGTGGGGTCAGAAGTTCTAGATAAGAAGAGGTCTTGGCCATATTTTTTAGAAGGGGTTTTGTTTTGATAAATATCTGGTTTAAATGATAGAAACAAAAAAAGAACACCCCACCACAATCCAAATATCAAACCCCTAAGGCTAGAATGATATGCTTTATCAAGAAAAGGGTGAAAAAGTTTCAGATCTAAATCTTGTGTACCTTGAAAACATTCTGATAAAAGTAGATAGAAATCTAGATGGTGCTCGAGAAGAGCTTTCCGACGCTTCTTTCAGATAAAAAAAATAGAGCTAATTTGAGGAAATTAGCCCCCTGGAATGAATAAATGATAATCTGGATTTGACAAAAGAAAAAAGAAGCTAGATGAAATAAAAAACCATATTAACATGTGTGTGTGTGAAAATTGTACCTGATCTGTAGACACAACACTTCAGTAAAACATTAGAGGTTAGCTATAATCGAAATCATGCAAAATTGAAAGCTATCTAACCAAGCGATTTACTGTCTTCTAGTAGGTGCGAGATTAATGTTCTCATATTGTTATCGAGATCAGTGACCTAGATGACACCTAAATGAAAGATTTGAATGCAAAAGATGGATATGAAATATGAATGCAATTAATCTATATTTTTGGTATTTTCTATGCAATAATAATGATGAAAATTGATATGAAATCTATGCTAATATGAAAATTGATCTAACAATGCTAATCTAGAAATGATATGATATGAGAATGAAGATTCTAACAATAATATGAAAGCAATGAATTTGAAATTGATCTCACAAAGCTTCGAATCCTCAAATTTATCTTTCAAGCTCCAATTGTGCAAATTCTCCAAATCTGATATGCTATGATTCTTGTAGAGTAAGTTTGCAATTTGCGAGATGATTTGGGATGAACTGAAGCCTTAATTTATAGAAATCTAGGGCTTTGGAGGTGCATGGGAAAAAGCCATAAATCACTGAAATTAACTCATCTTGATTTTTGAGTTATCTGATCATGAAAGATAGTTAATTCTCGAAATCATGCAAAAACATGCAAAAATAGCTTTTTAACTCAAATTAGAGTCTAGATCAGCTTTTTGAACTCCAAAAGGATGTTGAGTTCCAAAAAGTCAATAACTTGCATTGATTTTCTGATTTGGAGTTTAACTGTTTCTTTTGAATGTGCATAATAATTAAAAATTAAATAAATAAATATTGTGATTTATCCTCAACTTAACTGATTTTTGAAAATAAATAATTAATTTATGGGTTAATTAACTATTTAATCAAATTTTTATTAAAAACTATATTATTAAATAATGACAACTCTCTTTAATTAATTAAATAAAGATTTAATCAATTATTCATAGGATATTGGATTAATTTTCAAAATTAAATAATACAATTAATAATAGATAGAATTAATTTTAATTAAACAATTAAGTGGCAAATATTAAATCTAATTAATTAAATATGAAAATATTCAATTAATCAAACTTTAGGATAAATTGGATTTATCGCCAAATAATCATTAAATTAAAGATAATTAAGATAATTAGGAATATTACTAGGAATATTCCCTGATGCAGAATTTAAGATAATCAATTAGATTTGATGAAGTTTAGATGTGCCTTAGATTAGGACTTCGATATCAATTTTGTTTGATTTGTCGATGTAGGAGGTTAATGAACATATAGCCCATTTTTGGGGTATTACATTTTGCCCCTCTTTGAATTATTGTGCGAAGCACAGTGGTTCAAAGATAGTCTGTGTTTGATAAAGATATGAAACTGATTCAAAAGATAAACCGATCTCAAGATAGAAACCGATTGAAAGATATTGAGATAGGAGTTGATTGATATTGAATTGATATGAAGATAATAGGTCTTGAATGACCAAAGATAATGTTCACTGTAGCAGCGATGAACCTATGATTGTGAAAAAATGTCAAAATACCTGATTCCAAACCTTAGGATTGCAAAGAAGTGAGTGACCCGTTCTAGACTCGATTGTCTTAGCAGAACTAGTAGGTATCACATCCGAACCCTTCAGTTGTCGAAGAACCAAGGAAAGAACACTATGATCTGATGGTTGCAAAAACTGATATAGTTTACAGGATTAGGAGAATACCAGATTGATATGGATCTTGATGAATTTGATATGCCCCAAGTGATGATAGATTTGCCCCGAGCGATGAGGACTTTTTTTGAATCAGTGACTAGACGTGATTGTTGTCTTGATCACTAATGAAAGATATTGATAGATTTGATCGATAGAATTTGATTTACAGACTTTGAATGATGTGCAATACCATGCCCCCTTCGGGATTAAAATTGAAATTTGACAAGAAAAGTTAGCGTTATAGTTTAGAAGCATGTTAATTGATTTGAGAAGTGGTTATACACGTCTGAGAATGCATTCTGCATTGTTTGGAGGTCCTGGAGACCGAATTTGACTAGGTTTGACCATGAGTTGGCCATGGTTGACCAAGTTGAAATTTTGATAGTTTGATGAAAGCTAATCAGTTAAGTTGAATACTAGATTTCTATGATGATTGAAGGTCGATTATGCAAGCAGTAGACCGTCTTGCTCCCAAAAATTTTAAATCATGATTTTGACATAGTAAACGATCTCAGATTTCAATTTTGATCCCGAAAAAGGATTCTACTTGCTGTTTCGTTGGAGGAACCTTCATGTGAGATTCAGCTCTTGTTAGATTTGAAGATGTGATTGAAGAATCATTTAAGCTTCGAAGTGTATTTAGCCATTGTGAGATCATGCAAACATGCAAAATGCAAAGAGACATGCAAGATGAAATGCAACCTAAGACCTAGGACCTAGTCACTGATCATATGTTGATTTGTTATCATCATTGAAATTTTAGGTAACTGGATAAATCAATACAATGCCCACTAGCTATGAAACCATAGACATATGAATATCGATTTGTATGCGCAAGAATCAATACAACACCCACTGGTCAACAACCATGGATATATGAATATTGATTTTATTTTCGGAATGTCGGATTAGATATAAGCCACAAGGCACAAATGCCAAGATGGCCTGAATATCATGTCCATTTTGATATAGCAATTTGTACAAGCAT
Source organism: Chamaecyparis obtusa (assembly GCA_027943335.1). Taxonomy (NCBI): domain Eukaryota; kingdom Viridiplantae; phylum Streptophyta; class Pinopsida; order Cupressales; family Cupressaceae; genus Chamaecyparis; species Chamaecyparis obtusa. The sequence continues at coordinate 425,263 of BSBK01000309.1, forward strand.
CAAAACATAAACGTCGTGATGACCTGAGTATGCCTTGCGTTTAACATACACATCAAACAATCAAAAGATCATTCTAAATCCAGTGTGAATTACCCGTAGTGACCCTTTATCGTTCACCTCCTTAGGCAAGATCGCGTTCCACAGTAGGAGAAAGAACTTACTCAAAAAGACAATAGTTAGATCAAACTTCCTCAAATTTTTTGAGTATCAATGGTTGAGGTACGCATGGCCATCCAATTCTAGATAGAGGCTCTTACAGTCAGACACCATTTCAATCTAGAATTTCTAAAGATGTTAGATTTTCACATACAAGCAGAAGACAAAGAAAAGATTATGCCCCCAGTCATCACTCTCTAAATCCTATAAAGGACATCATTGAAGAGCTCGAAGGGACACAATATGTAAAAATCTCAATGCAAATCAGTAAGCATACAAGGAGATAAAAGTATGTAAAAAGCATAGATTGTTTTCAATTGAGTTTTGATATTTGATTGCGTTGTTGTAGATGCAAAATCCTTTCTGGAGACAAGACTGACTAACTGACTCACATGAAGCTTCAAAGGACTTTGACTAGATATGATCCATCTAAGATACATGGGAGACCATAGGATATGACATTGATTGCCCCCAAGTGTTAAACATTGATAGGATACAGACGCTTGAGTTGGTTGGTGTACAGACCGACTTATTGAAAATTGAAAATGTTGAAACAAACCGGGAGATATGTACAAACTAAAGCAAGACTGAAAGCTGGGAAAGACCAAGATTGTGCTGATAGATGGAGCATTTTGAACAAGTGGCACCCGTTTGCTGGGTTTTCACCATCTTGGTAGAGATTCTATTTTTGCTACCAAGGCGCCTGTTTCCAAGTTTTCACCAAGGCACTTTTTTTTTTTTTTTGTATTTTTTTTAAATTTTTCTGATTTTTTTGCGAATCATCAAGGCGCCTATTGCTAGGTTTTCACCAAGATGTTCATTTTTTCAGGACTTTTTTTTATTTTTAAGATTTTTTTAAGGATATTTACCAAGCACAGAATGCTTTAGGCGTAGAATTTCTTCAGATGGAGAACGTTGATTGGTTCTCGGAGCTGTTCTCCTTCAGTCGTTGAGAGTTGATAGGCACCAGAGCCAAAAGTAGTAGTGATAACAAAGGGACCTAGCCAATTGGGTTCGAACTTCCCCTTGCGTTCTCGATGTGATTGATTTTTAGGATTTTCTCTCAACACTAGATCACCAACTTGAAATTCTCTGTGTCTGACTTTCTTGTTGTAGCCTCTAGACATTCTTTTCTGATACACTCTGAGATGATCATACGCTGGTTGCCTGCGCTCATCTAGTAATTCAAGTTCTTGTAACCTAGACACTTTGTAGTCTTCATCAGTGACAAGTCCATGCATTTTGATTCTGAGTGATGGGATTTCAACCTCAATAGGTAGTACCCGCTTCAGACCCATAAACTAAAGTGAAAGGTGTAGCCCCTGTAGGCATTCTGATACTAGTTCTATATGCCTTGAGAGCTGGATTGATCATGAGATGCCAATCTCTTGCTATTTTATTCACTGTTCTATGCAAAATTTTTAAGAGATTTTTGTTTGAAGCTTCAGCTTGTCCATTCCCTTGAGGATAGTAGATAGATGACCAATGTTGAGTAATCTTGAATTTGGCACATAAGTCATCTAGGTCCTTGTTTTTGAATTGTCCCCCATTGTCTGTGACTATGGAATGAGGGATCCCATATCTACAAATGATGTAGTTCAGGATGAACATAGAGATCTATTTCCTTGTTGCTTGTGTTAGAGGAACTACTTCTACCCATTTTGTAAAATAATCTGTAGCTGTGATTATATGGGTATGTCCATTAGAAGAGTGCGGATGGATAGCACCTATGAGATCAAATGCCTATTGTTGAAAAGGCCATTGTGTAGTAAAGGGAATTAGATCTCTCCTTGGAGCATGAATCAAGTTGCCATGTACTTGACACTGTTGATAGTTTTTAGCAAATTTAATAGCCTCTTTCTCCATTTCAGGCCAATAGTACCCAGCCCTAATAAGTTTTTGAGCTAATGTTAAACCATTTGAGTGTGATCCACATATACCCTCGTGGACTTCCTCTAATGCACATTGAGACTCTTCCCGTTCTAAACATCTAAGTAGTGTACCATCTAGACCTCATTTGTACAGATCATTACCAATGATGACATATCAGGATGCGGATCGGATAAGGTTTCATTTCTCAAAATGGTTAAAGGACTCAGGGATGATTTGGTCGTGGAGATAGGAGAACAGATTTTTGTAGCGAGATGAGTCATAACCTACAATAGTGCAGATCATGTGGGTTTCAGGGGAGTCATATGCAGGATAGGATAGGGCTTCCACCAGGAACTCATAGCGTAGCTCATTTTTAGGCTGCTATAAGAGAGTAGATAGTGTTGCCATTGCATCGGTAGCCTTATTCTCCATTCTGGGTATTTGCTCAAATGTGATAGAGATGAAGTATTTCTTTAAATCATCTACCATTCTCTTGTAAGGAATGAGCTTTTCATCTTTGATTTGGTACACATCATTGACTTGATGGATAACCAATTGTGAGTGTCCATGGATGTGCATCTATGTAACTCTCCACTGTATTGCCATTTTCATACCATTGAGAAGTGCCTCATATTTAGCAATATTGTTTGTGCAAGGAAACTTTAGTCTGAATGCTTTGGGTATCGAGTATCCTTGAGGAGTGATGAACAATATGCCTGCTCCAGATCCATTCTATGTGTAGGAGCCATCAAAGAATAACCGCCATGCTCTAGAAGAGAGGTGCATGATAGAGGAAGTGGGAAATTCCATTTGCATGGGTGTATCATCAAACATTGGTGCTTCAGCTAATTGATCAGCAATGACCTATCCTTTGATAGCTTTTCTTTTAATATATTCAATGTCAAATTTGCTCAAGAGCATGACCCATTTAGCTAATCTACCTATGAGGGCAGCTTTGCTTAGTAGGTACTTCAGTGGATCAATCTTAGCTACCAAATGAGTGGTATGAGCTAACATGTAATGTCTCAGTTTCTGTGATGTAAAGATCACAGCTAGACATGCCTTCTCTATCATTGAGTAGTTCTTCTCGTAGGTCACTAAGGTTTTGCTGATATAGTAGATGGCTCTTTCCTTCTTGTTCTCATCATGCTGTGCTAGTAATGCCCCTAGTGATGTATCTGTTGTGGAGACATATAATATTAATGGCTTCCCATGAATAGGAGGCATCAATATAGGCAGATTTGATAGATACTTCTTGATATGGTTAAAGTTGTTCTTGCATTCTTCATTCCATGCAAAGGTCACACCTTTATGTAATGTTTTTGTAAAAGGCTGTGATATGTCCGCTAGCTGTGATATGAATCTTCTGATAGATTGAACTCTGCCTTGCAACATCCTCATTTGACTGATATTTGTGGGAGGTTGCATCTCTATTATAGCCTTGACTTTAGCCGGATCAACTTCAATGCCTTTCTTTGAAACTATGTATCCTAAGAGCTTTCTAGAAGTGACACCAAAAGCACACTTCTTAGGATTTAGTCGGAGACTAAACTATTCCATTCTGTCTAGGATCATGCTCAAGTCCTTTAGATGTTTAGTTCTGATCATAGATTTTGCTAATGTGTCATCAACATAATCCTCCATTGTTCTATGCATCATATCATGAAAAATAGATGTCATTGCTCTTTGGTATGTAGCTCCCGCATTTTTGAGTCCGAATGGCATAACATTCCAACAGAAGGTTCCCCACGCACATGTGAATGCAATTTTCTCTTGGTCTTCTGGAGCAATTTTGATTTGGTTGTATCTAGAAAAACCATCCATAAGGGAATACATTTCATAGCCCGCAGTCATGTCCACTATCATATCAATGTTAGGTAGTGGAAAGTCATCCTTAGGGCATGCTCTATTCACGTCTCTAAAGTCTGTGCACACTCTGATTGAACCATCTGGTTTTGGAACTGGTACAATGTTGGAGATCCACTCAACATAGTCTATGACATGGATGAATCCAGCTTTTAGGAGTTTTTCTAGTTCTGCTTTGACTAAGAGTGCAACATGAGGATGCATCTTTCTCAATTTTTTCTTGATTGGTTTTACTCCATGAGCAATGGATAGATGGTGCATAATGAGACTGGGATCCAATCCTGGCATAACTGAATATTTCCATGCAAAATTGATCTTTTTTTTTGATAAGAATGTAGTGAATTTTTGTTTCTCTTCTTCTGATAGAGATTGTGCTACATGTACCAATTGTGGTTCCTCTGTTGTACCCAAATTGATGGATTGAGTTGGCTCAATCAGAATTGGAGATCTATCCTATAAATGACTCAGAAGGACATCAAATATCTCATCTGTAGGTGCCTCAGAGAGGTTTTCACCTTTAGATACGTCTTTTCTTTTTACTTTTGTAGGATCTAAGACTACCACAAAGTGGTTTTCACCCTCAGAACTCTTTTTCTTTTTATTTTTATTTTTTTGACTAAGATATTTGATGTCTGACTCGGTCATGCTAATGCTCAGTTCGCTGATGGAAGTCCTCATAGGCTCAACTGCATTGAGGTAACAAGCAAGGGCACAGTCACTGGAAAAGGTGTAAACACCATGGCTTTGGTTTGTGGAAGTTTGGTCGATAAGATCAGGGCGTTGGATAGTCAAAGCGGGAAAGGCTTGGGATATGGTGTTCACGGATGTGGATATGTCATCATTGGTCCTAACCCAACGCTCAAGTTCAAAGGTGATATTACAGCTCAAAATGTTTAGCTCGTGAATAGGCTCAATGTTATCGTGGGAATCCTCTTCAGCCATAGGTGGATCAGACACGTTAAGTTCATTGTTTCGCTCTAGACCTACGTTGGGTTGAGATACATATTGGTGAATAACATCAATATATTTCTCTGTGATAAGCTCATCTTCTTCTGGAATGGCTCCCCATTCATTGTCATTTGACTCAGCTTCTGATTCAGGATCTCTAGGAAATTTGAGAAAATGTGTGAAGTCAAGATGAATACCCCAAGAAGGATTCTCCTTAGTCTCTAACTTGAATTCATATTCATGGGAATCAGTGTCAGAATAACTACTCTTTTCTTCTGGATCAATTTGATCACCTTCGAGATTGGCTGGTTCTTGTGGTGCAACCATCTCTTGTGCTATAATAGGTTCTTGTGTTTCTACTACATTAATTCTTCTGATAGGATCATCTTTATCATCAAGAAGATCTTTGATCTCTTTAGGAAATTTTTCATAGGGGATGAGTTCTGAACTATCTGAATCATCATCTGAGAGTTCTGTCTCTTCTTTCTTGAGAAGGGGTTCTCCTGGTGCAATTTGTTCTATGACATGAGAACAACCACCTTTGAGATGATAAGGTCTCTTTGTAAAGCCTAAGCCTGTTGTATCTTTGTTTGTTCTACCAGTATGTGGAATGGGTGTCACAAGACCCTTTCCTCTGATTCCTAGAGGTCCTTGACCTGGATACCCCATCTTAGCTATCAATTTGTTCCCTAGACCGTATGAAGTAGAAGGGATTTTAGGTGCTACAGATTCGCTAGTTTGAACAATTTTGGATTCAGAATCATCTTTGTATAGCCATGCAAGCACAACTTCATCCTCTTCAAATTCTTGTTTGGATACTTGCTCCACCACAAAATTTCTTTTGTATGCTTCCATAGGTTCTGATTTAGATTGCTTCAAAGATTGTCCATATGACTTGGGCGAGATAGGGAGAGATGTCAGAGACAAGACTGGCTCTATAGTGTATTCTCCCATCCCATTTTCTTTGATATTGATCTCTTTAGCAATGTCGTCCATCTTAGATGTGGAAGCAACATTTAGCTACTTGATGGAAGATTCTCTGTTATTGGGAACAAGCTTATCGACACTTTCCTTCAATGTATTGCAAGTTGTACTCAGATCTATTGGGATAGTAACCTCCACTCCTTCATAGGGAAATTTCAAGCATTGATGGTACATAGAAGGAATGGCTTGCATTTCATGGATCCAAGGTCTCCCTAGAAGGATATTGTAAGCCAATGGTAGATCAAGCACCTGACATGTGGTATCTTTGATGACCAGACCCACTCGGATGGGTAAGACAATGGTGCCTTTAGAAGCTCTTTCTTGTTCATCATAGGCTTTTATGGTGATCTTCTTTCAAGGATCAATAGCCATCTCTGAGAATCCCAACCGTGTGATTAAGCTGTAAGAACAAATGTTGAGGCCGGCGCCCCCATCTATCAACACACATTTGACTCGACAGTTCTGGATCAAGACTTCTATGTGCAAGGGCTGATTATGTGGGTGACTTAGGGAGTTGTCATCTTCTTCTGAAAAGGAGATATATTGTGGAGACGTTAGATGACCAACCATAGTCTGGAACCTGTCTAGATCTAGGTTGTCAGGAACATTAGAGCCGAGAAAAGCTTTGTCTAGGACATCTCTGTGAGCTGGGGATATTTGAAGTAACTCAAACATAGAGATTTTGGCATTGGTATGCTGGAGTTGTTGGATGATGTTGTAAGATGTAGGTCTTGTATCCTTTGGATTAGAAGATTTCAAGGCAGCCTTCTGTTTAGAAGCAGATGTTAGATTGAAAGGTATCTTAGGGACATTAGATGAACTTGGTGTTTGTCCTTTCAGATGAGCCTGAGCTTGTGATCTGGTAACCGCATTAGCTGAGGAATGATTTCTATCTCTTTGTACAATCATGATGACATTGTAGCTCTTAGAGAGACATGGTTCAACCATATTGATGACAGCATTGTTTCCAGGGTAGGCATAGTTGACTTTTGCCCCCATGTTAGGTTGAGAAGTGGAAACTCCCTTGCCATGTTGTGGAAATGGTTTTGTAAATGTTGTGTGATCATTATTGCTGGTAGGATTATCGATCATGATGTCCCCTTGATCTATCAAGTCTTGAATGGTATGCTTCAAGTGGAAGCATCCATTAGTTTTGTGGCCTTTAGTCTGATGGAAAGCACAGAATTCATTATCTTTCCACCAATATGGTTTTGGATCCGGATCAGGGTGTCGGATTGGTGGTAAAGAGATGATGTTATCGGCTATCAAGGATCTTAGGGCAGATTCCAAAGATTCTCCCAGGGGAGTAAACTTTCATTTATTATCCCATCATTTGAATGGCTTCTTTGGAGATGGTTCAGCAAATTTTTGCTCTGAAGCTTTAATGGCTTTGGTGCCAAGGGTGAGATTGTAGGCCGGTGCCTTTGATGGGGTGTGGATAGTGTTAACAACACCATCAGAGATGATACCTTTGTTTCTATTCCAGCTCTTATTTTTATCTTTTGAGCTAGATCCAGATTCAGACTTGTCCTTTTGAAGTGTGATTTCTCCTTTCTTGACAAGTACTTTCTCAATCTTGATTGCATTATCCACCATTTTATCAAAAGATACATGATCTTACATTTGTAATGGATAGTTGATCTCTGGAACAAGGTTATTGATAAAGATTTCAAGTTTCTCCATTTCGGGAATTGGTCTAGCATATAGAGAAAACTTCTTTTGCCACCTCTTGAGAAAAGTTAGGAATGATTCCCCTGGATATTGCTTGAGGTTATAGATATCGATCATGGTAATTGGATGTTGAATATTGTAGGAATATTGTTGATAAAATAATTTAATCAATTCCTCAAAAGTTTTGATTGTAGAAGATAATCTCGAAAACCATTGAATGGATGCTCCTCCCAAGGATCTAGGAAAAAGACGCATCAGATAGGTCAGTTCATGCATGAATTCCATGGAGTGCGTACAGAACTCTCTGACATGATCTTGAGGATCAGAGTGTCCGTCATATTTGTCATACTTTGGTATCTCCACTTTCTTTGGAAATGGTGGCATATACAAGTTTTTGTCGAACGAAAAAGGACATAGGGCCTCCATGGAGAGCTCTTTAGGTTCCTTCTCTTTCTTAAGATTGTTAAGTTCAACTTGCATAGCATGCATCTGTCTTGTCATAGCTGTGAGTGGAGTTTCTTCCTGATGTGTGATGATATCTTTGACATTGAAGTGAGGAGGAAGTTTAGCTCCTTCCTGGGCTAATTGTAAAAAGTATGCCTCTCTATCCACTTTCAAGAAATGCCTCATCATTCTTTTGAATTCATCATCATTCTGACATCGATGGATTTCAGAGGGTGTAGGTTCTTGGTCGGCATTATGTTGAGAATGGGGTCCTTGGGATCCTCCTGCTAGAGAACCATGGTTTGTCCCTGCTTGAGACATGATAGGAGTTTTTGGACTCTCTGGAATAGATTGTGGAGGAGTTTGCTGATTACCTCTGTGAGTTGATAGAGGAGGTAGGTAACCAATTTTTAATCGAAAGTTACCGAGACCGTCATCTTCGTAGATACTAGAATTGATGAGTTGTTCAAGAGTTGGACCTGGGGTATTGGGTAAAAGTAAGTTCTGAGATGTTTCTTCTGATTTCTTGTGTGAAGAAGCTCTGGTCTCCACCATTAACTTTGAATGAAACAGAAGAAAAGGATGAAGACAACTGAAGATCTATTTGATTTGAGAAAATCGGATGACGTAACCTTGTCAAGATTATGATTGTTTTGAAGATCTGATGAGATGTGGGTGAAGGAAATTGTGCCCTAGATGTATGGGATAGATCACCCAAAAGATAGCGGACATGAGTTCCCAACACTTAGTCTATTTTTGAAGATTGATTGAAGATTGATAGTTATGACAAGGTTTTGACACGAGATAAAAATGACTCAAATTGATCAAACAGAAGGCTAGATCGGATTGAAAAGATCAATCTCAGAAAATGGTAGAATGCTCAATAGCTACTGCTCTGTTCCTAACACAATGATATTTTTGACAGATTCTGGAACTAGGCTGGAAACATTGGATATCTTGCAATTTGACAATTTCTGACAACTCTCTCAAATTTTTCCAAATGACACTCTGCAGACTTGTACGACACTAGGTAGTCTATGAAACGACAGTTGCTAAACTTGTACAATAGTTGGGTAGCAATGAAATGACAGTTGAGAAAACTCATACGATAATTGCTAACAGGGTTTTGACTTTCTTGAATTTGCTGGTTTGAAAACTTGTACAACACTGGGTTGTCAATCATATGACAGATGGGCAATACTGAAATGACACTTTACAAAACTCATATGACTTTTGACTTCCTAAAATAATTTTTGACTCCAGAAAGAATTTTATGTCAAATTTTGCAAAACTTAAGGTTTTCAGTTTTGGATTGTTTGCAAATTGTATTGTCTAGATTTTGAAGGTTATACCAAATTTGATCATTTTTAATAGCCAAGCAGATAAACAATCGCGCTGAACAGCAAGAAAGTGATTCCAAGCACATCTGAAAATAATGAACAAGGGAAAAAGCAACCTTGCGCATGAACAATCAAGTGACCAAATTGTGCTAATCCCTGAGAGTACTAGTTGTGTATGTTCAGAAAAGTTTTGCAATAAAACACATATACCTGAGAATGAAAAATTGGCCTCTCTAGGGTTTTTAGTAATGGTTTGACTCTGCAACTTTTATGATTCAAAGGGGTGAACTCCAATCCCGGCACACCAGGGTTTTGACACAGTCTGAGAACTTAATCTTCAAGAGCTGCTAGGGAGATCTGACAACCCAACAATGAACCATACCTGTGGAGATTTCTTTCACAAGGACATTTATATAGCAGCTGTCACTACCACGTCTGAAATGGCTATGACCGCTTGAGGTTCTGTCAAAATAGTTTTCCCTATAAAGGGATTATCCGCTACGGTTAACCCTCTCTAAAGGTGACTCATAGATTTATACCACAAGGGGACTTGGCTCCAGATCCAAGGTTTTTGACACCTTTTCACTTTTTAACCCAAACAAAGCAAGCAGATTAATCTGACACGCTAAGACAAAGTTTTGTTCCACCAAGGTCTGTGATATCAACTCCACGTGATCTATCAACCTCTCCAGGGAGAGAATGTATCAATCAATAAGAGAAGACACACTAACCAATTTTGATTCACCAAAGCTCGTGATATCAACCCCACGTGATCTATCAACCTCTCCAGAGAGAGAATGTGTCGATCAATAAGAGAAGATGCACTAACCAAGTTGAATGTGAAACGCACTAAGTATCCTCCCTACCTACAAGGATTCTATCATCAAGAAAGATTTCTCTAGGAATCCAATCTCTCAAGAATCACAAATAGTGTTCATAGGGCCTAATTACTATGTGAGCACAGATATATTCCCGAAAGAAAATCTACCAAAAGTACCCAAAAAGCAGAAAGAGGAACACTTAACGCTTAAAGCGAATATGAGATGAGTCCACAAGGTGGAACATTTAACACCTCACACAAGCTGAAAATGAGTCCCCAACTTAGAAAACAAGTGAGTTCCTAAAAGCACAAAAGGGTTGCCAAGTGGAACACTTAACGCTTCTGTCCTGTTGACCCCTCCCCTTTATGGCACTGAGATTGCAACCACGGGGTGAAAATGAGGGGCCGGTGGATTAGCCAGTCCAATAACCAAGATAGAAATCAAGATCAATCACAAGTATTCTAAGACTACTTAATGAATCCTTAAGGGATCACAACCTAGTATCAAATTATGCAAGTGTGTAGAAATAGATCAAAAGCATGAAAAGATGCACACAAGCTTGACACTTGAGAGATTTATTTTAAGTCCAAATCAAAATGTTTTTAGAACAAGGAGAATACCTTGTGATCCTCACAACGTGCTTGGTAGATTTTACCTAATTTTTAGTAATTCTTGCACTTTTCCCAATCAAAATCAGCAGAAATCAATCAGAAATAGTAAATTTCAATTGTTAGGGTTAGTTGTCAGTCAAAATCCAAAAATCAAATCTGACAAACTATCTGCAAAAATGAAACGACAATTGAAATCTGGTACCAAAACTCATACGACAGTGGGTATGCTCCCAGACGATAGTCCAGAAACTTGTACGACACTGGGTATGCTACCATACGACAGTTGAGCTCCCAAACGATAGTGGGTATGTGATGAAATGAGTCTCGATCCAATAGAATATCGTACGACAGTGGGTCCAGTATCATACGATAGTGGGTATGCTCCCATACGATATTTGTTAGAAACTCATACGTCAGATGTACGGATAAAAATTAAAAATCACAGTTTTGCATAGATCCCGAGAAGAAAAAGATAGAAATTGATAGAATTGAATTGGAAACCCATTTCAGGGCCCCACAGTGGGCACCAAAAATGTGTGTGTGAAAATTGTACCTGATCTATAGACACAACACTTCAGTAAAACATTAGAGGTTAGCTATAATCGAAATCATGCAAAATTGAAAGCTATCTAACCAAGCGATTTACTACCTTCTAGTAGGTGCAAGATTAATGTTCTTAGATTGTTATCAAGATCAGTGACCTAGACGACACCTAAATGAAGGATTTGAATGCAAAAGATGGATATGAAATATGAATGCAATTAATCTATATTTTTGGTATTTTCTATGCAATAATAATGATGAAAACTGATATGAAATCTATGCTAATATGAAAATTGATCTAACAATGCTAATCTAGAAATGATATGATATGAGAATGAAGATTCTAACAATAATATGAAAGCAATGAATTTGATATTGATCTCACAAAGCTTCGAATCCTCAAATTTATCTTTCAAGCTCTAGTTGTGCAAATTCTCCAAATCTGATATGCTATGATTCCTGTAGAGTAAGTTTGCAATTTGCGAGATGATTTGGGATGAGCTGAAGCCTTAATTTATAGAAATCTAGGGCTTTGGAGGTGCATGGGAAAAAGCCATAAATCACTAAAATTAACTCATCTTGATTTTTGAGTTATCTGATCATGAAAGATAGTTAATTCTCGAAATCATGCAAAAACAACTTTTTAACTCAAATTAGAGTTTAGATCAGCTTTTTGAACTCCAAAAGGATGTTGATTTCCAAAAAGTCAATAACTTGCATTGATTTTCTGATTTGGAGTTTAACTGTTTCTTTTGAATGTGCATAATAATTAAGAATTAAATAAATAAATAATGTGATTTATCCTCAACTTAACTGATTTTTGAAAATAAATAATTAATTTATGGGTTAATTAACTATTTAATCAAACTTTTATTAAAAATTATATTATTAAATAATGACAACTCGCTTTAATTAATTAAATAAAGATTTAATCAATTATTCATAGGATATTGGATTAATTTTCAAAATTAAATAATACAATTAATAATAGATAGAATTAATTTTAATTAAACAATTAAGTGGCAAATATTAAATCTAATTAATTAAATATGAAAATATTCAATTAATCAAACTTTAGGATAAATTGGATTTATCGCCAAATAATCATTAAATTAAAGATAATTAAGATAATTAGGAATATTACTAGGAATATTCCCTGATGCAGAATTTAAGATAATCAATTAGATTTGATGAAGTTTAGATGTGCCTTAGATTACGACTTCGATGTCAATTTTGTTTGATTTATCGATGTAGGAGGTTAATGAACATATAGCCCATTTTTGGGGTATTACAACATGCATGAGAGTGTTGGGCTCAAAACTAGCTTTCCGACGATATCTTGTTTATCTAAAAATGATGCCTGGAGCTCCCGGTATGCCAATTTTAGTGAAAGGCCCTCTAGAAGAGAAAAAAACCCCCAAAAAGGGTTCACCTACTAGCCCGTGGCCTTAGCAGCCGGTCACATGAGAGCCTCTGCTGCTGGTAGTTAGCTGCACTACTGTCGATTAGCAGCGTCGTCAGCTGTTGGTTGTCCGCGGGTGGCTTGCCTGTGGCAATGGCGCGTGAGCAACGCATTGGTGGAGTGGTTTTTTTATTTTTTGAAAAAAAATTCTTCCTTAAAAATCATGTGAAAGGTTTCCTTGGGGTGCGTGCATAGCCATACAGCCCTAGGGAAAAAAAATTGTTTCCTCTCCTTGCAACTTTATCCAAATTGGATGTATTTTATATCGAAATAAGGGTTTTTGGGCGCTGCGAGCTCAACAGTGAGGTCTGTTTGAGCTCAAAGTACACCAAAATTTAGGGACCCCCTAATTTCAAGAAAAAATAACTAAAAAGGCCCTAATTTGAACCAGATGATTTTCTTAGCTCTGATTCCTTCAAACACGAACAAGTTGTAGCAGATTAGGCTCTAATACCAAGAACATTTTATTCAGATTTTTGCATTTTTGCAATTTGGTGGATATCTTGGAAGTTTCAGGTCCTGGGATCTCTTCCCTTTGAGGGATGACTCATCATAGGTTATTATTTTGTTTCAGCAGCCTTCGCTCTTCTTTGAGCAGTGTATACTTCACTTTTGTAGCATTTTTTTATGCACACAGACTGAGATAAAGTGTCATTATATTGCATGTATGAAATCTTGCACATGTTCATGCTCTTTGTACTCGCACTCCATTATAAAGTGCCAGGGGGGTTTGATGTTTGTCTTTATTTTCCATCCACTTTTTTCATGTGAGTGTTTTGTGTTTGTACTATCTTTGCACCTTCAATGTTTCAAATTCATCTTCATCATGCAGTTCATATTGGATGATCTTTTCAGTGTACCTATCACTACTCCCTTGTTAGCATTATGGTGGGGTTTCTACTATTGGTTCTATTGCTTCCTTGGTTTGATAGTATGAGCTATGTATTCAATATTTGATTCTATATACTAGGCAGATGCAGTGGCTGGGTACCTATGCATTTCGGTGAGATGGGTCATTTACCATATGGACACTCTTTCTTTCCTATTTTTGGACGCACTCTTCTAGCTTTGATTGATCATCTCTTCATACTTTTGCTGTTTTTATGCCATCTTTATTTTTGAGTTTAGGTGTTTTCCTTTGTTTTCCTCCTGATTCGAGTAGTGTCATTTGAGGGCACTCGTGTAGATTACAGTATTTTGTATCTTCGACTTTAGTTGTTTGCCTCCTAATTTGAGTAGTGTCATTTGAGGGCACTCATGCAAATTACAATCTTCTCTACCAGGTCATATTTCAGTGGAGGATCTTCAAATCATTAGTTACTTCTTGACAAAGTTTGTAGCTTCTTGCTTCAGTGATGTTGTACATGTTTATTCTTTGTTCCTATTTTCTGGAACATTACTAGTTTTGAAGGCTTCTTCAGTCCTTCAGACTAGTCTTTGTCTCTTTTTGGAGTAGAGATTTTCCCATGTGGTTTTCTCTATTTCTTCTCTTTGTAGAGACTCATTTTTGTACTTGGGTACCTAATCAGGCCTTTTGTTTTTGGGACCCATTTGCTTTTAGTAGTTCTTTCTAGGTTTTTAGCTTCTCCCAAAGTTCACCTTAAGGGGGGGTGTTAGAGTAATAAAGTGTTTTCTTATTAATTAAATCATGTTTGATTTAATTACTAAGTCACTTATTATCTCTTTTTACTTAAGCTGAACTTTAGGCATATAATAATTAATTGTTTTATTATTATTATTATGCAACCTAGGTTTTACCTTTTTAGGTTTTCAAATCTCCTTTTATAAGGATTGATCTCCTTTGTTTTCATAACATATTGTATAAATATATTATTCATTATTGAATTGAAAATTTTGTTTTTGCACATCAAGAATGATTTCTCCTCTCTCGTGGATCAATGCGTTCAGGCCTCCATAACTTCTTGCTTCTTCTCTCTCTTTTTGTGACAGGTGTTTGCATGCAGGTGTTCAGAAAGAGGATAGGGGTAAACAGATCTGATGCTTTGATACCATGAAGGATTTGAGCAATACAAATCCATAAAACCCGAAGATCACCTGCATATGAAAACTTGTTACAAGGAGGTAGAGACAAGAAGAGGGCAAGGGTTTGACTCAAAAATATGAAGAAGAAAATATCCTTAATTAATGAATGAATAAAATATACAATGGATCAACCTTATAAAGGAGATCGAAAGCCTTGAAAGGCAAACCCTAAAAAGAAGAAGTGCATGTAATAATTAGTTTAATTACTACATGACTAATGCACGCAAGTTTATATTTAAAAATAACTATTGCATGAGTGTTTTAAATATAACACTACCAATGCAAGAGAGATTTAAATATAAACAACTAAAGCAAAAAAGGTGACATCTTAAGAAGGGAGTAAAGTTAATTTAATTAACACAATTAAATTAATACTCTACTCTAACATTAAATATATGGTTAAAATAATAATATTTATATGCATATATGCCCATGTGGTATATATATACATATAAATAATTATTATATATTTTTGATAAATCAAATCTTATGTATTGTTAAGAAATTAAATCTATTAATATATATATATATATATATATATATATATATATATATATATATATATATATATATATATATATATATATATATATATATATATATATATATATATATATATATATATAAAATAGTTTTTTTTATCTTAAGTCTCAATTTTTTAAATAAAGTTTTAATTAAAAAATATATAAAATAAAATAAAAATTTATTAAAAAAATTTAAAATATATAAATTGGGGAGGGGAAGGCCAAAGCCCCCACCAGTCTCCCTCTCCTTCAAAGGAGGTTGCAACCCCCTTGGGACTGCGGCCCCTATATGAGGTCGCAACCCATGTGGGTCTGCGACCCCATAGGGGAGGCCTCAACCCATGTAGGTCTGCGACCCTATGGGGGAGGCCACAACCACCCAATGGCTTGACTCCCCTCCCCAATATTGGGTTTATAAAAAAGATGGAAAAAATAATAATAGCGGATTAAAATAATAAAATAAAACATGTGTAGTTAAATAAAAAGCACAGTCATAGACTTTAAAAAAATAGAACAATTTAATATATATTATATAATCAGTATTGATATGTGTGTGTACTTTCACTATTAGATTATTGAGCTTCCTCCATTGTTGTAAAGCTTCAATCTTGCAATTAAAAAAAATGGAGAAGAAAAAGATAGAGGATAGAAGGAAAAGTAAATTAGTAAAATTTATAAAATTGAAATTTGATATTTATAGACATTTTTTCAAATGGATTTCAAAAAGTTATAAAATTTAACCTAGTTGTCTTAATTGACTTTTTGAAGGAAAATTAGATTTCCTAATTAAATTTATTATTTTCAAAATGATATTATTTTCATGTGACCTTTTCGGATGAGTTACTATTTGGATATTTAATCCAATAGTTCATAAATATTGGAATATAGTTTATTTATACCTTATTGTTTAGAAAATTAATTTAATCTTATTCGATTTGGTAACTTAATCGATTAAGCCAGTAATTGAACTAAATAGTTTATTAAGGTAAGTTATTAATTGTGTAATAGACTTTAATACTTAAATGATTTTATTAAATTTATTCATTAAGGATAAATTGAATGAATTTAATAATTGGAAATGGTTATCAACTTAAATATTGTTATATTCTAATTTACATTTTAAAAAGACAAATAAAATGCAAACCTTAATAGGAGGACATTAAAATATTATAATTAGGTAATTGACAGTTAGTTTATCATTAATCCTAGATCAATTCCTATTTAAATAGGAACTTAAATAGAGGTGAATGTAATTGAAATTTTATTAAAAATCAAGTTATGTGTATAATCATTAGGGGGTTAATTTTAGTCAACCTTAGTCAAACTACTTATCCACTATAATGCTCCTATTAGTTAAACATCTAGCGATTTTAAACCTAGAGGGAGGTTGACCAAGTCAATGTTGGTCACGATGCCCATCAGAAACCATTTAAGGTCCTCATCATTTAACTGGGAACTGCATCTTGTTAGTCAACTTAGATAACTTTAGTGTTTTAATAACTAAAAAATTGGTGTATTTTTGCCCAAATTTTGGGCATGACATTTTGGTATCAGAGTGTAGTTTCAACATTGGAAACCTAAAACCACTACATTTAACATTACACTCAAATCTTGTGTAGGATGACAACAATTACACGACAAGCTTGTGCACGTGGGCAAGGTAGTAGGTGTGCCCCCTTGGTTCATGAGGAGATTGGGAAAGAGGCAGAAGTCCCTGGAGGGAACTAGAATCCCCCTCCTGAACCACCTCTGAATTTGAACCAAGCCATATTGTTAGCGTTGCAAGATCTAGTCAGGACTATCTTAGATAGGATGCCTCCAATAGTTCAGCAAGAGCCGCACCAGGGTGTTGAGGGTCATAGGGCCTCAACTAGAGAGCGGAGTAGGATTCCTCCTTCGAGACTTGCAAAGAGGCAGAAAGAGCCCGATGTTGATTCCATTCACGAGCCAGAGCCTCCACTAGATTTAGTGGCTTAAGTGAACAAGAGAGCACCTTGGGATATAGGGATCTAGATCAGAGAGTTGTTATACCTCAACCCACCCACTTTTCTAGGTTCTACCGATGGGACAGAGGTCAAGTCTTGGCTTTTGCGCCTAGGGAGGTGCTTTGGATTGCATCCCTATGGGAGAAATCTTAAGGCACATATTGTAGTACATCTCTTGATGGGAACAACCTCCACTTGGTAGAGATAGGAGGAGTTCAAGGGTCACTTAGTCATAGACACCCTCTCTTGCGAGATATTTTTAGAGAGGTTTAGAGCTTGATACCTATTAGAAAAGTTCAGACAACACCATATTGATGAGCTCTACAATCTACAACAAAGGGGATTTGTGCTACATAGTTGAGTGAGCCATGATAGCTGAGGATATACAAAGAGGATCATATGATTTATAGGATAGGTCTTAGAACTGTAATTCTCCACCCCAGTCTTTAAAATATCAGAAACACCATTGGAAAGTAAATTAGAGGAACTCATCGGGGTCATTTAAACCCCCTAGCCCCAGTAGCAGTAGCAACCTCAACAGAGCTAGAAACAAAGACCACCATAAGGACATATGGCTCTAAGCCCAAGTAGTGGCAATCATAGGTCCCTAAGAGAGACTAGAGACCCCATGCACCATATACACCTCTCGCACTGATTTAGAAGTCCTCTAGGGGTGGGTACAATGGGCCCAATAGGAAAGGAGGTTCACAGTATTCTATACGTTAGGGAGTGTATATTCAGGCACATGGACCTTTCTACACATGTAGTTCCATGGGGCACATTTCTTGAGAGTGTCCTCAAGGAAGTAGTCAGTGAGAAGCTATGCTAGAGCCTATAGTCAAAGATATGAGAAAGTCCCATAGTGTGTTTGCAGCGCTTGATAAATGCCAAGCAGAGTATCAGGCTACTGTCATTGAGGCGATTAGCATTGTTTAGGCTTACAATTGTTACCCTAAATCAGGCATTAAGGCAAAACAACAATTCAATCCTGACAATGGAAACCTCTCCTAGCTGTGGGTGGACTATGAATGAAGAGGAATCTCTGGATTCTAGGCCAGTTCCTATGAAATATGGAATATCACTCTTCCTGATCTGCAATTTGTTGGGAAAAGGGAAAAGAATACTGTAACTAAAAGATTAGGGTGATACACCAATGAATATTTTAAACTTTGCAAAAAGATGAAACATCAATTCTGACTCACAAATGATGATTTTAACACTATGAATCTTTTCTCAACATATAGGTTAATAAAGGCATGCTATTAGGGTTTTACCACAAAGAGCTTGGATAATTAACAAACATACATTTCACACACAAGGTCTTGGAGAAATTGATTATCTTAAGAAGGAACAAGAATTATTCACTTCCTTTAGACAATGAATGATTTAACACTTGTGAGAAAAGATGAAAATAGGATCCAACATCAAAACAATTTCACCAAATATGAGTCAAAATATCTGGTTCATTCCCTCCAAAAACTGATAAAAATGATTACAAAATGGCCGTTAAAGCACTTAGGAACAAAATGTTCACTCTATGCCCTCTCTCCAAAATCTGCAACCCTGAATTGATTATCCAAAATCAATTTTATATCTAGCTCTAGTCTCCAATCCGAAAATCAAACCTACCAGAAATGACCAATCTTAGCCAAAAATGTGCCAAAGATTTACTAAAACTAAGCCTATAAAAACTCAGTCTAAATGCCCCTAAATTTTGGCTAATATTAAGGAATTAAATCCTTTTACAAAAATAATTGCCAAAATTATTATTAATTTTAATATTAGAAAAAAAACTAATATTAAAATATGCTCCTCATTCCTAACTTAGATAAAAAATCTAAGTATGAACTACATACAAAGTGGAAAAGTCGACAATTTTCAATCCACTTGCAACAATACATAAATCGAGGAGAGCAAAATGCAAGGTGGCACTATGAGCATTTTTTGAGGCTCTGCTGGAATTGACATCTGCATACGCATTAAAGGCATTTGCTGCTTGGCAGATTCCAATTTTTATGAGGTTTATTTGATCACGACACTTGAGTTTATCTTATTCTTCACAAAGAAGATTTAGGGGAAAGAAACCCTAACACACAGGAAAGAGCTCAAAAAATAAAGGAACTCGACATTTGACTGTGAATGAACTCGACCACTATTGGATTTGAACCCTCTGTTGCACTGGAGATCATTGGCTATTCTTGACTGATGTGTATCTCATACTGGGGAACTCGACATTGAAAACAAGGTCAAGTTTGACCGAACTGTAAATTCATTTATAGAACTCTTTGTTTATCTCTTGCAGTGAATAACATGAAATCGTAACCTACAGCATAAGCCGTGGGCTTTCCTTGTGTTAATTGTTGCTTAAAATATGATTATTTCCTTTGATAATGCAGTCACGGTTATGATTTACAGTTCTATCTTTGTATTAACATTCAAATGACTGGTGTTTACTCTCAGCTGAATATTCAACACTCGAGCTGTAGCTTGTAACTTTACCTTACACAAACTCGGATACACACAGAGTTCTCTTTTGATTTGTATAACAGTGAGCACATATCATGTTTCACAGCATCTTATAAGCCACAAGCTTTATTAAAACACTGTGTCATTAGTCAAGAGACTAGTATTAACTTGTTCATGGTGTCATGTCTTTAGATCTGTTACTTATATATATTTTGAATTGTTCTTTGTATTTGCAAGCTGCGAACATTTCATACCCGAGCTCTACTGTTAGTTCATTTCTTTACAAACCACACATGGGTCCAAATCTCATGAACCCAAAACTGTTCAGAACACTTTTATGAACAACTGTGAATACATTTCAACCACTTCTGACTAGCATAAAACCATAATCTTCATATCATGAACCAGTAACAGTCACAGGTTTTTAAAAAATTATCAAAGAAAATCACTGTTCATACCTATTAATAACTGGAAATCCAATATGTAGCTTGTGGGTATTATTTGAAGTTGACATGACTATTATTCTTTTGTCTCATATGCCAAAATACTAAGCTCATTTTTAGAAAATAATATGAACTCCTTGACAATAAGCATTGAAAATTGATATTTCTGAAGATTTGGCTTATCCTTTTTAGCTCAAGCCCTTAACTGGCAGATAAATGACATCTTCTATTGTACATGAAGCTTGTGATAATTCTAATTACATACTGGCAACATACTTCCCACTTTCATAGAATTTTGAATTATTGTCAACTGCAACTTTATCAAATTCAGTATCTTCCTGAGCATATTATGTGATAACATATGAAGCCCAAAATCTTGACTGGGGATTTTGAAGATAAATAGATAACTGTTCTTTTCAGAATGGCTGCATGTAAACACTCTTCATAAAACATGAAGCTCTTAGGAATTACTAGAACTTGATTTAACAGATTTTCCACAATTTGTACATCACTGTGATTATAGCACATAGCATCCAAATTATTTCATTTTGCTGACATGAAAAGAACCTGTGTAATCAACAGCTATGAATTTGATGAACTGGTGAACTCATTCCTTTGCAAACCATATACTATGAGCTCAACAATGACGGACAGTTGCTTTAGGAAACCATGAAACACCTCTAATGACTGACTAAAGTTGCAAGGTTATGAGTGAAAAATGTTAAAGATGTAATCAGTTATAAATAAAACTAACACATCTTTCACTCATAACCTTCACAAACCTTAGTAGGTGATTACGACTAAGAGATGCTCAACATATAACCATTATTATTTCCATAGCAGATAAGTAGATTTCTCCTTTATGATGTTCAACTATTAGCTGTACATACTCTGTTCTAGTTTATACATATTTTATACTTTCTATTCAACTTGCTCTTGTAGCTTTGTCCACTGTATACAATTCTTATTGATGCTAAATCTGCACTTAATATGATAAGTACTACAAGATGAAAATGGTTGTTAACTATTAATGAAGTTTGAGCACAGGCTCGTGACACTCAAAAACACCAGAATGTTAAATAATGAGGTTCGAACACGGGTTCGTGACACTCAAAAACACCAGAATGTTAAATAATGAGGTTCAAACACAAGTTCGTGACACTCAATAAAAACAAACTATAAACATTTTATCATTTTATGGCTCAATCTTGAAGCACTGTTTTGTATTCAACAACAAATATGTTTATATCTTGAAAATGTACTTTTGAAATAGTAAGGACTTATAACCAGTATTTATGCAACATCATTTGTAACTTGAACTTTGAAAATTAGCAATCACTGGCACTTCCTGTAGCTTTCTTATCATGGGAAACCAGCTTGATCTGCATCTTTGATAATGACTGAAAGTGAAAACCAGTCAGTTGTTATCTGGAAAATAATCTGTTTAGCTTTCAAATAACATTATTAGGAAGTACATAATCTGAAAAAGGTTTCTTAGTTTGAAACATACTAAGTCCCTTTAATTCAGACACTTGGTTAACAAAAGGACAACATACACCACAATAATCATTAGTAGTAAAAGGTTTCATGTCAGAAACAAGTCCCTTTAACACTACCTTGCAGTGATTGTCAGTGTACATTTCCTTATTACATTTAATTTTCCAGATTGATATGCAGTATTGAAAACTTGATTGTTACAGTATGTTATTTGTTTCTCATGTATTGCTTAGATCCAACAGGATCTAACCATATTTTTCTTTCTCATGCAGAGATGAACCCTAAAGACTTAGATGCAGATGGAGACCCGGAAGATGAAGACCTAAATGCAGAGACCTAGCAGACAACTAGCTGACTCAAAGACAAGACAAGGCAATTTTTGGAGCCCCTATTCCATACTTCAATCTTTTCTTTCAATTCTGAAATGCAGTCTAACTATTGAATTGAAATATGAAACAAGAAAGGACATTTGTATACTACATTCAGTTTGAATGCACAAAGTAATGATCAATAATGAATTTTGAATTTTGAAATACTTGATCAATACTTAGAGTACAATGATGACATCTAGAATGAATGCAATAATGACATGTAAACTAACAAAACCTGCAAGGTAGTGTTAATTAGACAGACAAATGAAACCTTTTCCTACTAATGCTTATTATATTATATGCTGTATTTTTGGGTAACATTTTTGGTGACTTTTATTGGATGTCTGCCTGCTAGACATGACCTATAGACTTATCATAGGGCAACAAAATTTAGGAAAACTAAACCATTAATGCAACCTTTATTGAAATGAAAATGAATCTAAACTAGACTCAAATGCAACCTAATGACCTTGTGCTTGGACAACACTTATTGAAATTGAAAAATTGAAAATAACCTAACCCTCAAAGCAAAGCTTGAGGTGTATTCCATTAACTAGAATATGCAATTCTTCCCCTTCAGTTGTGGACAACTGAAAAGCATTGTTTTCCTTACAGGCTGTTATAACAAAAGGGCCTGACCAGAAATTATCAAATTTATCATGCTGCCCTGGCCTGCTCTTTAGTACATCCCACTTGAGTACTAAATCTCCTTCCTTAAATTCTCTGAACTTAGCTTTCCTATCAAAAGATCTTTTAGTTTGTGCTTGCTTAAGTTCCATTGTGTCCAATGCTTTTCTCCTTTCCTCTTCAAGCTGTAACAAATCAACATACCTCAGTTTAAGGGGATCTTCTTCTCCAAATAATAACATTTGATCAGCCAACTGCAAGGCTAGAAATTCAATGGAAATTGGCAATCTGGCCTCTTTACCATAAACCAGGACATAAGGGGAATTCCCAATTACTTGTTTAGGTGTAATCCTATCCAGCCACAAGGCTGCCTTCAATTTATAATGCCAGTCCCTCTTGTTCTCCTACAAAGTATTTTTGATAATTCTTGTTCAGGTTTAGAATTGTTACCTTATATCAGGCACTAAGGCAAAACAACAATTCTAGCTGACAATGGAAACCTCTCCTAGTTGTGGGTAGACTATGATTAGAGAGGAATCTCCAGATTCTAGGCCGGTTTCTATCAAAAGTTGGTTATCACTTTCCTGACTTGAATACTTGTTGGGAAAAGGGAAAAGAAAAACTTAAAACTTAGAGACTAGGGTGATGCACCAACGAATAATTCAGACCTTGTAAAGAAATGAATTCCAGATTTGACTCACCAAATGAAAACTTTGACAATTTGATTCATTGGTCAACATATAGGCTAATACATTCAAGCTATTAGGGATGAGCCACAAACAACTCAAATACTTAACAAACATACATTTTTCATGTAAGGCTTGATATATCTAATTAATTAGGAAGGAACAGTATATTATTCACTTCTTGAGTATAATCAAAATTTTGACACTTACTAGAAAAGATGAACATGAATTGAAGATTTGAACACAATTAGACAAAACATGAGCTGCAAAACCTGGTTTATTTCCTCCAAAATATGGACAAAAATGGCTACAAAATGGACTTCCAAGCTTTTAGGAACTAAATAGTTCACTATGGGCTCTCTCTCCAACATTTGCGACCCCTAAAACCATTCGTTTCTCTTCTTTAAGAAACCTCTGAAACCCTGATCCGGGAATACTAGGCCTATACAAATTGCTCTAATTTGGCCAAAATTTGTGCCAAAAATATAGCCCCCTCAATAAACTTTGGCTTACAATAAGGAATTAAAATCCCTTTTTACAATGAAATGTGCCAAAATTTATTTAAAAGAAATTAATATTAATTAATTAACCTATTTTCTAGCCTAATCCCTAACTTAGATAAAAATCTAAGTATAAGATATTACATAGTGAGGAGTCAATAAGATTTCAACCCACTTGCCATTACATACGTGAAGGGAGGTACTAGAAAGGTAAGGTGGCAATTTTTTATGTTTTCAAAGCACTAGCTGGCACTGTCATCTGTAACCGCATTAATGAGCTTGGCGGACTCCAAACTTTATTGATTTCACTTGGTATTTGGCACTTGTCGATGTTTCAAAGCAATAATTTAGGGAATGAAACCCTAATGTTGAAAATGTTCTTCGAAAATGCTAGAAAACTTGACATATTGCTGCAGATCAAACCCTCGAAACTTGAGGAAACTCGGCATCAACAGGGAACAAGCATGAGTTTACTATATTTGACTTCTATGTTGTAATGAAATTTGCTGAATGCTACAGAAAATTTGCATAAAATGAAGGAACTGTAAGTTCTTCTTTTTGAACTCTCTGTTATCATTTGCTATTAGCATTTTTAACAAAAACGTGGCCTCTATTCTGCACCAGATATTTACTATTTGATAATACATGTGAACTCACTGTTTCTTTCATAGTTTCAACTCTGTTTCTCTATTGAAACTGTAAGCTCATCATTTCAAACTCTTCTTATTTTATTTGCAAAAAAAATGTGCCAAAACATGATGTCCATGCTGATTAATAGATATTTCTCTGCTAGTTTTTTTGAATGAACACTATTACTTTGGCAAGAAATGATTCATGGTTTTGTGGGTTCGAACTCTCTGTACCTTTCATACCATTGTTATTTGAAGATGCACTATTCTTCATGCTGATTTGATGCCGATATATGCTGCCGATTTTGAATTTGTGTACAAATCTGGAAGTTAAACCCTCAGTCTATCTTTTACTTTTGCATAAATATGTAATCTGAAAATGGGAGTAAACTCTCCATATCCGATAAATGCTTCACTATTTGTACACTATTTGTTCTCAAAGATAGACTTACATTTATTGAAATCTGGAACTTGCACTTATGTTGATTTGATGCTGAATGTAGACTTCTATGTATCAAAATGTGCACTACTTGCTGTGAGGAAAAGACTTGCTGTTTCAAACATGGACTTACGGTCTATCCATTTTGCATAAATGATGAGTTGAAGACCAGAAGAAACAATGAACTCCATATTCTCACTGTTGGGTTTTGTTGTGCAATATTTAAGTTGAAAACTACAGTGACGGTTTTTAAAAAAACTCCAGTTTACCTTCTTTGCAACATGGAGTGAGCATAACTCCAATTTTATCATGATTTCCATACATTGCAAAGTGCTGAAACTCATATCATTCATGCATTGATATATTTGAAATACACTCACGGTTTGGGCTGGACTATATACTGTTGTTTCAAAGATATTTTAACCTTCATTTCTCGGCATAAAACTTGCATTGAATGTTCAAAAACAACATGCTTTCCTTGCTATAATAACTCAAATGTTTAGTTGGCTTCAAAACGTGACTGTAGCTTTCAAATATACTCACTTTCTTACCAAATCTACAGTATTGTTCCTTTCTTGGCACTAAAAATGATGAACTTAACTTGTTCCATCAATGATCTTCATGTCAATCTGATAAATACCTTGCTATTCTGACAATTTTGACAAGTAGTTTGAGACTGGAAACAATATTCCCCTTTGCAAGATTGATGAAATTGACAAATGCTTCTTGGTTCTTTGGAAATGAAGACTCTTAGTTTGAACCAAGACTCTTGAATGTCTTACTTTGCTATAATAACTGTTCATTTCACTTTGAAATGGATCTACTATTCTAGCTTTATTGTGAATTAATCATCAATATTATGCCAAAAGCTTTTACTGCATAATATTTTGAACTTGAGTTCAAATTTCAAAAGTTGATCCACATTCCAGCATATAAGTCTGACAAATATCTTGACAAAAATTCTGAATATGAACTTTTCCATTTTCTGACAAGCTTTGCAAAATGTGATCAATTCAGTTGATACATACCATATTCTGAAATTGTTCCTGTAGCACTGTTTACTGTATACATCTCCTTTTGATGCTGAATTTGCAATTTGACATGTGAAGTACAATAAGACATAAATGTTTTCCTATTTGTTAATGAAGTTCAAGCACGGGCTTGTGACACTTAAAACATCAGAGTGTTAATGACTGAGGTTCGAACACAGGTTCATGACACCCAGTCATAATAAACTGTGAACATTTAAATCATGATGTTATCTTGAAGCACTATTTAAAATTCAATAATTAATCATTCAAAACTTGAAAATGTACTTTGGAAAACATGTAATCAGCATCTGTCTTGCATTATGAAGCAATTATTTCTTTGAAAATCAGCAATCTGGTACTTCCTATAGCAACCTGGCACTGAAAACTAGCTTGTTCTGCATCTTGAAAATGACTGAAAATGTAAACCAGTCAGCTGTTATCTGAAAAATAGTTGTTAATCTTTCAAATAGCATCAATATGAAATACATATTCTGAAAAAGGTTTCTCAATTCAGAAACAAACTAAGTCTCTTTCATTCAGATATCTGGTTAATCAAAAGAAAACATACACCACAATAGTCATTAGAAGTGAAAGGTTTCATGTTTCAAAACACGTCCCTTTAACACTACCTTATAGTGAGTGTTAGTTTACATTTTCTTGTTACATTTATCATTCCAGATTGATATGCAGATATGTAAAGTTAGATTGATGATGTATGCTATTTGTTTCTCTTGCATTGCTTAGATCCGACAGGATCTAACCATTTCTTTTTCTTTCTTGTAGATGCAAGCTCTAAGGACCTAAATGCAGATGAAGACTCGAGAGTGACCTAGATGCGAGGACTTGACAAAACAACTAGCAAACTCAAAGATAACACAAGGCAATGCATGAGACCCCTGTTCCATACTTCAGTTTTCTACTTTATTCTGCAATGTACTCTATTTATTGAAACATGAAATATGAAATAAAAGGACATTTGTACTACATTCTTTATGAATGCACAATGTAATGATCATTGATGGATTTTTGAAATATGTAATAGTTGATCAATACTTAGAGTACATTAATGACATTTGGAAATGAATGTAATAAGGACATGCAAATTAACAAAACCTATAAGGCAGTGTTAACTAGACGACTAAAACATGCAATCTTTCTCTACTAATGCCTATTGTGTTGTGTGTTTTCATTTTGAGTAACAATTTTGGTGGCTTCTGCTGGATGTCTGCCTGCTAGACATGACCTGTAGACTTATCCTAGGGCAACAGAAACTTGGAAAACTGAACCATGAATGCAATTATTGAAATGAAAATGCACCTAAAACTAGACTCAAATGCAACCTAAAGACCTAGTGCTTGGACAACACTTATTGAAAGTGAAAATTGAACTTAACCTATCCCTCAAAGCAAAGCTTGAGGTGTATTCCATTAACTGGAATCTGCAACTTTTCTCCTTCAGTTGTGGACAACTGAAAAGCATTGTTCTCCTTGTAGGCTATTATGACAAAAGGGCCTGACCAAAAATTATCAAACTTACCATGCTGCCCTAGCTTGCTCTTTAGAACATCCCACTTGAGTACTAAATCTCCTTCCTTAAAGTTTTTGAACTTAGCCTTCTTATCAAAAGATCTTTTAGTTTGAGCTTGCTTAAGTTCCATTATATTTAATGCTCTTCTCCTCTCTTCTTCCAACTGTAACAAATCAACATACCTGAGTTTCAAAGGATCCTCTTCCTCAAATAAGAACATCTGATCAGCTAGCTATAAGGCTAGAAATTATGTAGATACTAGCAATTTAGCCTCTTTACCATAAACTAGGACATAAGGGGAATTCCCAATTACCTATTTAGGTGTGATTCTATCCAACCATAAGGCTGCCTTCAATTTAGAATGCCAATCTCTTTTATTTTCCTGCAGAATCTTTTTGATAATTCTTGTTAGATTTTTATTTGTAGATTCTACAAGACCATTACCCTCAAGATAATAGTTAGAGGAAGTATTAAGGTAAACCCCATTCTTAACAGCCCATTCTGTAATAGATAACCCAATAAAATCCATAGCATTGTCTGAAATAATAGATTGAGGAACCCCAAACCTGGTTATAATATCTTCATAAAACTTTAAAACAATAGGTCCAATAGCCTCTTTCAGTGCAATTGCCTCAGTCCATCTTGTGAAATAGTCAGTAGCAGTCAAAATCCATTTGTGACCTGCACTAGAATTAGGATGAATAGGACCAATAAATTCCATACCCCACTTGGCAAATGGCTGATCAACTACAATAGGTTTCAATGGCAATGTAGCTAGCTTTTGTTTTCCTGCAAACAATGTACATTTTTGACACTTTCTAGCCCAAGCATAAGCATCTTTAAATAAATTAGGCCAATAATAGCCTGCCCTTAGTATCTTCCAAGCTATAGTTTTGGGACTAAAATGACCACCATAGGAACCATCATGAAATTCATATAAAATTTTGTTCTGATCTAAGGAATCAACACACTTAAGAAACATTCCAGAATAATCTTTTCTATACAACACACCATCAATAAGGACATATGGGATAGATTACAAACCTGTAGTACCTCCTTTGGGCCTTATTCAGATCATTTGGGCATTGTCCAATTTGAAGAAACCTTGTCATATCAGATAACCAAGTTGCTGTATTAAAAAAACAAAATAGTATCCATTTGAGAATTCTCAGATTCTTTAGAAATTTCAACATCTTCTTCTTCCTTTTCCATTTGAGCACAAAGGCCCTTTCCTCTTACCAGCTTAGTAACATGAATCTGCACATCATACTCCATTACCCTGGTTATCCAGCCAGCCCATTTTTCATTTACATCCTTATTCAACAAGAATTCTTTGATACTTGGATGTGCAACCATCAAATGCACTCTATTGTTGGCAATTAAATGCTTAAACTTCTTCAAAGCTTTAATAATAGCAAGTACATGTTTTTCAACAAAAGTGTACCTTTTCTCATAGTCATCCATACCTTTGCTGAAAAAGGCAACTGGCTGCTCCTGTTTTTCATCATTCTTCTAGACCAACATTGTTGAAATTGTGTCTGAACCACCATAGGCATATAGAATAAAATCTTTAGTAAAATCAGGATTAACAAGAGTAGGGGCTGAAGACAAAGCCTATTTTATTAGTTCAAAATTATTTTTTCCTTCATCAGTCCAGCTGAAAGAAATATCCTTTTTAAGAATTGTGGTCAATGGTTTTAGTAGGTTTGCAATATAAGGAATAAGCCTCCTTACAAAATTAATTCTCTCAATAAAACTCTACAATCCTTTCTTGTGTTTAGGCAATGAAATCTCAAGGATTGCATGAATTCTCTCAGGATCTATTGTGATTCCTTCCTTGGACACCTGGTATCCTAGGAGTTTCCCTTCATGAATTGCAAACATAGATTTCTTGGGGTTTAAGGAAATTCCAAATTCTCTACATCTTTGTAATATCTGTCTCAAATGATCAATATGCTGATTTGCAACCCTACTGTAAATTGTCACATCATCAAGATAAACCAGAACAAATTTATACATTAAATTCTTAAAAGCTATGTCCATTGCTTTCTAAAGAGTAGCCCCAACATTTGATAGTCCAAATGGCATTCTTCTGTAAGCCATGGTACCCCACTTAGTTATAAAAGCTATTTTAAATTGATCAAATTCTTTGACTAAAATCTGGTTATAACCAAAATATCCATCTAAGAGTGAAAATCTCTCAGAACCTGAAACATATTGTAAAATCTGTTCCATGGAAGGAAGAGGGTGTCTATCTTTCAGAGATGCCCTATTAAGGTCTCTAAAGTCTACACAAAGTCTTATCTCTCCATTCTTCTTCCTTACTGGAACTAAGTTAGAAACCCAAGATGTGTGCTTAATAGGAAATATGATACCGCCATCTAGAAGTTTTCTTAGCTCTTTTAACATTAATGGCTCTAACTTGGGGTTTATAGGTCTTTGCCTTTGTCTAATTGGCCTAGCATTAGGGTCCAATTCTATAGTATGCTGGGTTAATTGGGGATCAAAACCCTTTAGATCAGAGTAATCCCATGCAAAGACATCATTATATTCTCTAAAAAGATTAATAAATAGTTTTTTTTCTTTAGGAGAGTTTATTTTACCAACCTTCAACCGCTTATCTCTGAAAATTTCCACTTCTTCATAATGATCTTCTTTAATCAGCAAGCTGGTTTTACCCTTCCTAAACTGATCATCAGAATTAAAAGATGATTCCAAGCTGACTAATCCCTTTGGAAGCTTATTGGTTTTCAACTGAATAATCTGGTCTTCCATTTGCTGAAAGTTTTTATTATCTCTTGAAGTTGAAAAACCATCTTTTTCTGTCAGAAAACTCAAGATATGTTCATTAGTATTGAAAACTTGCCAGTAAGTGTCATTATCCGAAATGGATGGCCTAACAATTATCTTAATATGTGACTGGTCTGAAATCAGTCCTTTATTTTTTGTTATTGCAATATGAGCACCAATACCAACCAACCTATCAGCATGTAGATTTTCCCTTCTAGGAATTGAAATCAAGTTGAAAGCATCAAATTCATCTAGAATATCAGAAACTCTAGATTTATACATTTTAAGAAAATCATTTTTAATAGTATTGATGCCTCTCACCTGCTTAACAATAAGCTCACTATCACCAAATGCTCTCAGACACTTAATACCTCTCAATCTTGCCCACTCTAATCCCTGGATTAAACTCTCATATTCAACCACATTATTAGAACAAGGAAAGGACAACTTAAAAGTAGTATAAAATT
The DNA here is from genome assembly GCA_027943335.1 of Chamaecyparis obtusa. Classification (NCBI taxonomy): domain Eukaryota; kingdom Viridiplantae; phylum Streptophyta; class Pinopsida; order Cupressales; family Cupressaceae; genus Chamaecyparis; species Chamaecyparis obtusa. The sequence continues at coordinate 456,006 of BSBK01000309.1, forward strand.
TATCACCATCAGGAGATACCAGCATAACCTCTACACCAACTCCATCCTTATTCCTTGACCCATCAAAATAAAAATCCCAAAGTTGGTTAGACACAACAGATTCAGATTCTGGATCTTTAATCAAATTAGGAACAACTGAATTAGATTCTAAAATCATGTAGTTTCCAAAACCAGCATCATACATGTCATCATTCTGCTCATTCCTAGTAGCCCATTCATCTAGAACAATATCTGGATATGCTTCAGTTTAAGTATTATACACTGAATAATTAAGTATTTCATCTTGATCCATATTCGTACAACTTGCATTTATAGGACTTGGATTATAAGGCTCTATGTGATTTTTGGCCAGTGATTCTGATTTTATGGTTACCTTAGTACCATATCTAGTTCTGAAGTACAAATGTGACCAATCTAATGAAAAATAGCCATCTATTTTGGCTATGAAATCTCTAGACAAACACATGGCAAAGTATGTTGGTAAATCAATAACATATATGTCCTGTGGAATTGAAAAATTTGGGTAGGAATGCAGGGTCAAACTTTCAATTTTAATAACTCCTAAAGTCTTAACAGATGTTCTGTCAAGCTGGACCACACCCTTCTCAACAGGCTCATATTTTAAGTTCAGCAAATCTGCCACTTTCTTAGGCATAACAGTACTGTTGCACCACTATCAACCATGTAATTATGAACTAATTTATTTCCAATAATCAAGGAGACATAAAAATGAGGAGGCTTTTCATTTGGAGATTTCTTACCTTCCTTTTCTGATGTCTTTTGTACATTTGATAGTTTCTTATCAGTAGCTATTGCTATTTTTCCAATATTTGTAGCTTTCTTGACTTCTGGCATTACTGGCTGCTAAACTTTAGCAGATTTTTCCTATTCTTTTGATGGCTTTTCCTGAACCTTAGGAGGCTTACAATTAGTCATGACCACACTTGGTGACAGCTGTACTATTTGCTGAGAATTAGTTTCCAACTTGGACAACTCTTCTTTCAAAATTTCAATTTGTCCTAGAATAGACAGAGTTTCCCATACAGACAAAGTAACATTTGTTTTTTTCATTGTATCAACAATATTGAAAGGAACAGTAAATTGTACCTTATGTGATGATCTAGGAGAACTCTGATCAGCATTCCTTTGAGTTTGATCTTTACTAGTGGAAATTGATGGATTCTTTAAAATAGAAACTGGTGGAGAAGAAACATTCCTAGTAGACTGATCTGCTTCAAGGGCTCTCTTTTTTTCTCTTGTATTTGTTGCAATTGATGAATATTCATTAAGTCCACACAATTCTTACTCTTGCCAGTTGAAGAATTCGGTATCTGTAGCACTTTGGTCTGATTGATTTTGGACCTCTTCAATAGACACATTTTTCTGTGAATTTATTGAATTTTGTACCATGAGAGCTTGATTAATAATTCCATTAGAACATGTAGACTGATCATGTGGCTCATTGCATGGAAAACACCAGTCAGTAGCAATGTTATTCTGAGTAGGCACAATATCCCTAACAACATTAAGAGGTGTTGGGTTATATTGTCTATTTGGTCTCATATTCCAATTTTGCCTATTTGCATTAGTATTTCCTTGAAATTGCTGCCTATTAGCCTAAAAATTAGGTTGGTTAGGATATTGTGAAGAACCAGCAAACTGATTTTGAATAGCAGGGTTTGCCTGAGCTTGATTTCTCTTAAGGGCCACTAAAACATTACCAAAAGATTACAACAAACTTTCAATTTTTTGCTGACTGTCCTTAATAGTCTGTAATTCATTTAAAGGAGTTGCAGGAGCTATTTCTGAAGGTTTATAAGATGGGACAACAGATAATGGTGGAACTACCAATGGCATATTAGACTGTATATTAGGAAAGAAAGGCATAGGAGGCCTAGGGGCTATCTTTCCTGCTTGGATAAGACTATTCTTTGCCCTAATAGCAGTATCAAAAGCTCGAGGCAAAGTATTACCTCCCATCGATTGAATCATTACAGAGATATCACTATTCGGACTCTTCAAATAATATAGAAATGCATATTCAGATGAAGGTCTTACCGTAACAGGGATCTGATTCCAAGTCTTTTGAAAATGGAGGTTGAAATCACTCATCTCCTCTTGTGGGGCTCTCTTGATTGTAGTTAATTGTTCCACAAGAGACAAGTTATCAAATTTGTCCTCAAAAAATTTAGATAGCCTTTCACCCAGGGCATCCCAAGTAGTAATAGAATCCACTGGGAGGGTTCTGAACCAATCAAGGGCTTTACCCTTAAGTGACGTAGCCAACAGCTTCAAAGCCACATCTTCTTCTGTAACATGATGAACATTGCAAAGAGTTGCAACATCTCTGATGTGTTCAATGGTTGTCACTGGTCCTTCTCCAGTAAATGATGGCAAGCCTTTAAGAGTAGCTAATGGAACATTTTTGTGATTTGCAATCCTCAAAGGACTGCCTTGATTGAATGTAACAAATGGAAAATTCCTAGCCATTGCTTGATGTTGAAGAGCTTGTTGCTTGATGTTGAGGAGCTTGTTGCTAAATAGCCCATGTAAAAAAAGGTTGAGCAGGCTGAACTACCTTCCTTTGATAAGTCTTTAGATGCTAGGGAGTTATTGCGGTACCACTTATAGAAGCTCCGAGAATAGAATTATCTATAGATAAATTTTCAATACTCAGAAATTCTGATCCAGTATGATTAGGAATGTCTAGATCCTCAGGAAGATTGAGCTCCTCAATGATAACCTCAAGTTCTTCTGAATTTGTAGCTTGCTGTTCAAAAATAGGATTATCAAATGATGAGAAATCTAGATTCAAAGAAATACCTCTTGGATCATGCAATGTTCTTCCACCTCTAGATGACCTTCCTCCCCTTCTGTTTGGTTGTAATTCTTGATATATGAATCCCTCCTTATTTTCTCTGGTTGGAGTTCTGCTCATTAAAATCCACACTTAGAGCTGCCACTAAAATTTGAAACAACCATAGATCTAACAGCTCAGAACTGAGAAGCAGTTTATGGTCCCACCGGGCGTGCCAAAAACTCTTCAGGCTTAGAATTGTTACCCTAAATTAGGCATTAAGGCAAAACAACAATTCTATCTTGACAATGGGAACCTCTCCTAGCTGTGGGTGGACTATGAATGAAGAGGAATCTCCAGATTCTAGGCCAGTTCCTTTGAAATATAGAATATCACTCTTCCTGATCTGCAATTTGTTGGGAAAAAGGAAAAGAATACTGTAACTAAAAGATTAGGGTGATACACCAATGAATATTTTAGACTTTGCAAAAATATGAAACATCAATCCTGACTCACAAATGATGATTTTAACACTATGAATCTCTGCTCAACATATAGGTTAATAAAAGCATGCTATTAGGGATTTACCACAAACAACTTGGATAATTAACAAACATACATTTCACACACAAGGTCTTGGAGAAATTGATTATCTTAAGAAGGAACAAGAATTATTCACTTCCTTTAGACACTGAATGATTTAACACTTTTGAGAAAAGATGAAAATAGGATCCAACATCAAAACAATTTCACCAAATATGAGTCAAAATATCTGGTTCATTCCCTCCAAAAACTGATAAAAATGATTACAAAATGGCCTTCAAAGCACTTAGGAACAAAATGTTCACTATATGCCCTCTCTCCAAAATCTGCAACCCTGAATTGATTATCCAAAATCAATTTTATATCTAGCTCCAGTCTCCAATCCGAAAATCAAACCTACCAGAAATGCCCAATCTTAGCCCAAAAATGTGCCAAAGATTTAATAAAAGTAAGCCTATAAGGACTCAGTCTAAATGCCCCTAATTTTTGGATAATATTAAGGAATTAAATCCTTTTACAAAAATAATTGCCAAAATTATTATTAATTTTAATATTAGAAAAAAAACTAATATTAAAATATGCTCCTCATTCCTAACTTAGATAAAACATCTAAGTATGAACTACATACAAAGTGGAAAAGTCAACAACTTTCAATCCACTTGCAACAATACATAAATCAAGGAGACAAAATGCAAGGTGGCACTATGAGCATTTTTCGAGGCTCTATTGGAACTAACATTTGCATACACATTAAAGGCATTTATTGCTTGGCGGATTCCAATTTTTATGAGGTTTATTTGATCACAGCACTTGAGTTTATCTTATTCTTCACAAAGAAGATTTAGGGGAAAGAAACCCTAACACACAGGAAAGAGTTCAAAAACTAAAGGAACTCGGCATTTGACTGTGAATGAACTCGACCACTGCTGGATTTGAACCCTATGTTGCATTGGAGATCATTGGCTATTATTGACTGATGTGTATCTCATACTAGGGAACTCGGCATTGAAAACAAGCTCAAGTTTGACCGAACTGTAAGTTCATTTATAGAACTCTCTGTTTATCTCTTACAGTGAATAACATGAAATCATAACCTATAGCATAAGCCGTGGGCTTTCCTTGTGTTAATTGTTGCTTAAAATATGATTATTTCCTTTGATAATGTAGTCACGGTTATGATTTACAGTTGTATCTTTGTATTAACAATCAAATGACTAGTGTTTACTCTTAGCTGAATATTCAACACTCGAGCTCTAGCTTGTAACTTTACCTTACATAAACTCAGATACACACAGAGTTCTCTTTTGATTTGTATAACAACAAGCACATATCATGTTTCACAACATCTTATAAGCCACAAAATTTATTAAAACATTGTGTCATCAGTCAAGAGACTGGTATTAACTTGTTCATGGCGTCATGTCCTTAGATCTGTTACTTATATATATTTTGAACTGTTCTTTGTATTTGCAAGCTGCGAACATTTCATACCTGAGCTCTACTGTTAGTTCATTTCTTTACAAACCACACATGGGTTCGAATCTCATGAACCCAAAACTATTCAAAGAACTTTTATGAACAACTGTGAATACATTTCAACCACTTGTGACTGGCATAAAACCGTAATCTTCATATCGTGAACTGGTAACAGTCACGGGTTTTTTAAAAATTATCAAAGAAAATCATTGTTCATACCTATTAATAACTAGAAATCTAGTATGTAGCTTGTGGGTATTATTTGAAGTTGACATGACTATTGTTGTTTTGTCTCATATGCCAGAATACTAAGCTCATTTTTAGAAAATAATATGAACTCCTTGACAGTAAGCATTGAAAATTGATATTTCTTTTTAGCTCGAGCCCTTAACTGGCAGATAAATGACATCTTATGCTGTACATGAAGCTTGTGGTAGTTCTGATTACATACTGGCAACATACTTCCCACTTTCACAGAATTTTGAATTACTGTCAACTGCAACTTTATCAAATTCAGTATCTTCTTCAGCATATTCTATGATAACATATGAAGCCCAAAATCTTGACTGGGGATTTTGAAGATAAATAGATAACTGTTCTTTTCAGAATGGCTACATGAAAACACTCTTCATAAAACATGAAGCTCTTAGGAATTACTAGAGCTTGATTTAACAGATTTTCCACAGTTTGTACATCACTGTGATTATAGCACATAACATCCAAATTGTTTCATTCTGCTGACATGAAAAGAACCTATGTAATCAATAGCTATGAATTTGATGAACTGGTGAACTCATTCCTTTGCAAACCATATACTATGAGCTCGACAATGATGGATAGTTGCTTCAGGAAACCATGAAACACCTCTAATGACTGACTAAAGTTGCGAGGTTATGAGTGAAAAAATGTTAAAGATGTAATCAGTTATAAATAAAACTAACACATCTTTCACTCATAACCTTCACAAACCTTAGTAGGTGATTACGACTGAGAGATTATCAACATATAACCATTATTATTTCCACAACAAATAACTAGATTTCTCCTTTATGATGTTCAACTATCAGTTGTACATACTTTGTTCGAGTTTATACATATTTTACACTTTCTGTTTAGCTTGCTCTTGTAGCTTTGTCCACTGTATACAATTCTTATTGATGTTGAATCTACACTTAATATGATAAGTAGTACAAGATGAAAATGTTTGTTCACTATTAATAAAGTTTGAGCATGGGCTTGTGACACTCAAAAACACCAGAATGTTAAATAATGAGGTTCGAACATGGGTTCATGACACTCAATAAAAACAAACTATAAACATTTTATCATTTTATGGCTCAATCTTGAAGCACTCTTTTGTATTCAGCAACAAATATGTTTATATATTGAAAATGTACTTTTGAAATAGTAAGGACATATAACCAGTACTTATGCAGCATCATTTGTAACTTGAACTTTGAAAATTAGCAATCGCTGGCACTTCCTATAGCTTTCTTATCATGGGAAACCAACTTGATCTGCATCTTTGATAATGATTGAAAGTGAAAACCAGTCAGCTGTTATCTGGAAAATAATCTGTTAAGCTTTCAAATAACATTATTACGAAGTACATAATCTAAAAAAGGTTTCTCAGTTTGAAACATACTAAGTCCCTTTAATTCAGACACCTGGTTAACAAAAGGACAACATACACCACAATAATCATTAGTAGTAAAAGGTTTCATGTCAGAAACAAGTCCCTTTAACACTACCTTGCAGTGAGTGTCAGTGTACATTTCCTTATTACTGTTATCATTTTGTTTACACTAAATTGATAATTCGACTAAGTGTTTTGCATTGAGATTTGAGTTTGAAAGTTGCTGGTGTTGAATTTCAAAATGGTAAAGAATTCAGATAAATAAAGTACATATTCAACTTTACAATTGAAAATATCTGAACAGTACATTAAAATTTTAGAACTTAAACAAAAAAGGGAAAAGTATGTGTACATCTACAAAATTATGAATGTCAAACAGCATGCTACAGTACAATATTCAGATTTGCCACACAGGCAGTGATTGCTATATAAATAAAGAAAAGTACAAATGATGAACCACACACCCCGTGGTTTTAAGTATTGATGCAAGCATGCATTTACAGTTTATGAATCAATTAAGAATCAAATGCAAAAAACAAAGGACAATTACAATATTGGAAATGTAAAGAAGAAGAGGAGGAGACAGGTCAAGCCTCCTTGCCTGGTTGTCTTTTGATGTCCGAGCACGCCGCATCCTTGGTTCCCACATTCTGAAGTGTTTCCCATCATCTAGTACATCCTGCAAAAGAAGAGGAAGATAGAAGAATGTCAGTTCATATGAACTGAGCAAGGAAGGACGAACTGTCTAATCCTCTACTTGATCACATTTCAGAAAAGATGGACAGAGAGAAAAGTCATAAAAACATCAAGAAGGATCAGAAAATACAGAGATAATATCATGTTTTTCCTAACATCGTTTGTTCCATGTGCAGAAACAGGTTTTGAAGACTAAGTAGGTTGTAGAAAGGACGTGCATACACTATGCGCATGAAACTTTCCGACTGAAGCTATGGAGAGGCGAAGACTCGAAGACCGGTGGACTTGAGGAGGCTGTCGAGGGGGCATGCATACATTACAAGCATGGGACCTTTCAGCTGAATCATGGAGGTACAATGAACTAGGCTGTCGAAGGGACATGATTCACATCATGAAACCTTTCAGCCGACATATCAAGGTTTCAAGAGTTTTAAAAGTTATATTTTATGATGGAATGGAACAAGAAAATAGTCAAAAGGAAATTATGAGTTTTATATTTTACAAATCACTTGTGGGAGTCACGAGCCCGTGCTCGAACCCCATAAGTGATGATCCAATCTGCTAGCTACAATTAAGAAGTTCAGATCAATGGTCAACTTTCAGAAACAGATGGTATAATCAAGGAATGAGGTAATTCTATACTTTGTCATTGTGCTAAAGTAAAGATTAAATATTATTCAATGCTGGTTTGAACTACACATATACAGTATCAATGATAAAAATAGTGCATGAAGGCATATCCGGAAGGAATTAAGTTAATACAATGCACAAAAGATGTAACAACAGACAAGGAATCAGATTTGCAAAAAAAATGAGGTAACACTGTACCTTTTTAATATACATGCATGAGATGTCATAAAGTGTTGTTTTTTAAAAGCAAAGGCACTTAGATATTTCAGAAAACAAAGCAAAGGATGCTAATTCTGTTACGAATTAGAATGTATATGTGAAGAGTCAAACTATATTTTTATCAGAGATGGAAAATCACAATACACTTGGTTCAGTTGTTAGTTTAACATTACAAAATCTTCAGCTCATTTCTATTTTTCATATTGCCATTTTGAGTAAAGAAAGAAGTGATGTTCACTTTGTAACTGAAGGCATACCTATGACAAAATATTAGTGTTATTGTGATAAGGAAATATACAGTGAGTATCAGCAAGTACCAGACATGCTGGTTGTAACCAATCAGAACAACGAAAAGAAGAAAGGTACATTTATAAATATGAAGATAAATGGCAGACAGATTTATAAGTTGCATGGAAAAGGGAAGGATACGTCATTATCAGCAAAATGATCTATCATGTATAGTTCAAATATGAAAGTATTTACAGGGGTCACTGTTACTAAATAAGAAAACAGTCATGGTATTAAACGCTTTTGAATACTTTAGTCATTTTTTAGTCATGATATATCAGTTACAGAGCTATGTAATTCACTGATTTAAACACATAACAATATGATAAAACATTATATTTGATGAAAGTGCAGCAAAAGATAAAATTCCGGAATAACTACCCACAAATAATTTATTTATCAAAAACATCTTTCAGCAAATGCAATTATAGAAGGCATCACAAATGATACTCTTATTATTGATATTTGTCATATCAGAAAACAAATACAAGAAATGATGAAAGGTTGTTCGAAATAGAAGAATGTGCACTTCAAATTTATCAAATAATCAGAGTGCATTAAAATGCAGTCATCGAGGGTGCAATGATAGTAACTGGAAAAGGATATATTGAAGACAGTAACCAAAATCAGTCCAGATTTTCAAAGTCAACAGCAGTATATACAACAAATATGGAAGAGTCTTTAACAAAGAAATTTGTGACAGCAAGCTGAATCTGGAGAAGGATGGAACATTTTTTAAGGATAGGGTCTTTGCTCAAGCATCCATAGCGAGCCTCACATATCACAGCACATTATTCATTCATGACTTGAAACAGAGGAAAATTGCTTTAAGACTTTATAAGATGAAAAGTTTTTCAGCAAGGCCAAATTCCAAAGGGAAAGACCTGAGTTCTTGGATACCGTAGACGAGGTGTATGCTTCAGCAGGCAAAACCAAGTTCATAATAACAGCCATGGAGAACCAAGAAATGTATTCCTGCATTTCATATTTTCAAAGATATATACTGCTGCTTTTAATGTGACAAACAGGGATAGAAGTGAAACCCAGATTTTACACAACAGTTTTCAGCATTTCTTCTCAACATATGTTTCATTTTCAGTATTGAAATATTTATTTCATGCTAGGAAAGAGGGTTTCGAGGGGCACGATTTTTGTGTCATGATATTCAATGAAAAAATGAAAAGACAGCACTATACGTGCAGAGATCTAATATATTTTCAAAAGGAGGAGCCATGTTTTTTATTAAAAAAAACGTTAACAGTTTTAAGCCAGCACAGAAAAAACCATTTTATTCAGAAATCAAGCCACTTTTCGCAACGAACGTTGATAGATAATGGAGAAAAATGAGGAAGAATAAGATAAAAAGACTTATCTGCAAGTATTGTTTTCACGTGCCCAGTGAAACCCTCAAAATTGAGCCCAGATCACTATTTTCCAATTTATTCATACTTCATATATAGAAAAAAAAAACTGAGTTTTCAACAGAGAAGAATGGCGACTACAGAGAAGTGCAGAGATCAAATTTGTAGACATACAAGGTTGCATCAAAAGAGCTTCAAACCAAAATGCTTGCAGACTTACATTCCAGTAAAGATCAAACTGAGCACAGGATGAAAACCAGAGATATATGGCAGCAGCATAACCCTAGCACCATTTCTTTCAAGCTGCGAAAAAATCAAATGAAGATACAATACACAATGGAAATGAATATAAACGCCTTTGCTATTTTTGCATAAAAATTTGGAATCCGCGAGGAGTAGCAGTCCACGGCAAGTCTCCCAGCATGCCACGCATTTAGACATCACATGGCTTCGCAAGTATATAGCAGATATTTTTGTTAAAAGGTCATGTCGACATTGAGACATAATTAACTTAGGATTGGTATTTCAAAAAATGCTAGATTATATTATTTAGATTAGATATTAAGTTTGAGATTTTATATTTCTTTATCCTTGTTTTCTCTTAATTTTAAATTTCAAATATACATACTTTAAAATAATAATATACTATGAGTTAATAGGGATAATTTATTTTCTATTCAACTCATGTTATATTATTATTTTATTTTATATATATTTGAAATTTAAAATTGATCTATACTTTTAATAATTAATGTTTAATAAATAATATAATTATACTTATCCAATATATTAAATAGAATTATTTAAATTCTATTTTTATATATTGAGTATATGTATATTATTTATTAAATTTTAATTATTAAAAGTATAGTTTGAAAAAAAAGTATAAAATATAATAAAATCTCTTACAAAATATTTAACTAAATTTATAACTTAAGTATTTTTGAGGTCATCATGGTAATAAGGGAGAAGTTTCTTTCAGTCTTTTCGGTTCTGAGACAGATTGGAGATAGATTACAGACAGTTTGGGTCATCTTGAGTCCTCTTTTGAGTTCAAGTTCAGTTGATGTCAGTTAGGAGGTGTTTTGGAGTGGTTCACTCCTTATTTCTAGCAGTTAAGTTTCAGTTATGATAGAGTTTCAGTTCATATCCGACCCCTTATGGATTTGCATGATTTTTGGGATTCTTGGAGCAGTTTGAGTTGATTATGAGTGGCAGTTCAGTCAGGCATCAGTTGAGGCAGTTATTGGGGCACTTTGACTACACTTTCTAGCAGTTTGACTTGTCTTTTTGGAGGCTTTTCTCATGCATACGGATTAGGGTTTTGATGGATTCTATTTATCATTTTTTGATCTCATTATTCAGGGCTTCTTTTTGGCTCACTTGTTTTTGCATTCTGCAAACTAGAGAGAGAATTGTAAGGCATTTTGTAACAGAGATTGGTTCCAGCATTGGTTAATAGAGATACCTGTTCCTTCCCATTGATTTTGAGGTGATTTTGTGAATTTTATTGCTTAAGTGTTGTGTTATCCTTCATTTCAAGCTGCATTCCTCTTCATTTCAGAATCTTGATACACGTGATTACAGGTCTATTGTATGTGTTTTAATTCTTGCATTGATTTGGTGAAGCTCCGTTTCCCTACCTTTTGCAAAAATATCAGATCCTTACATAGAAACATTTTTTGTAGTTACGTGACTGTCTGGGTATTGTGAATCATAACCATTTCTTGAAGTCTGTGCTGAATCAATTCTTGTTATAAGTCAAATTTGGTGTATCACCTTCATAGTTTTAGGATTCATTAAAACATTTTCTTTTCCCTTTTCCTTTACCTTATACAATTTGTGCAAGTGATATTCCAAACCTAAGAGGAACCGGCCTAGAATCCGGAGATTCATTCTCAACCCCATCAACGAGAACGTTTCCATGTTTCAACAGGATAGCTAGATTCCATATCAAGCTATTGGCGCAATCCTGATTGACAACAATTACATTTAATTTTCCAAATTGATATGCAGTATTGAAAACTTGATTGTTACAGTATGTTATTTGTTTCTCATGCATTGCTTAGATCCAATAGGATCTAACCATATTTTTCTTTCTCATGCAGATATGAACCCTAAAGACTTAGATGCAGATGGAGACCTGGAAGATGAAGACCTAAATGCAGAGACCTAGTGGACAACTCGCTGACTCAAAGACAATACAAGGCAATCATGGGACCCCTATTCCATACTTCAATCTTTTCTTTCAATTCTACAATGTACTCTAACTATTGAATTGAAATATGAAACAAGAAAGGACATTTGTATACTACATTCAGTTTGAATGCACAATGTAATGATCATTCATGAATTTTGAATTTTGAAATACTTGATCAATACTTAGAGTACAATGATGACATCTAGAATGAATGCAATAATGACATGTAAACTAACAAAACCTGCAAGGTAGTTTTAATTAGACAAACAAATGCAACCTTTTCCTACTAATGCTTATTATATTGTATGCTATATTTTTGAGTAACAAGTATGATAAGAGGTAGCAATGTTTCTATCCTATTTGATTTAGGAGCTACTAACACATTTATATCTTCATTGGTGGTGGAGCGTTGCAAGCTAGTGGAAGTTAGGCATAATGAAAGATGGGAGGTAGAGTTAGCATCGTGATCTAGAGTAGTCATTAATTCATTGGTTAGAGATTTCCAGATTTAGGTGGGTAGCATGACCACCATAGAAGACCTTAGAATTACCCCTCTTGGATCATATGGTTTAGTACTTGGCATAGATTGGCTTTATGCCCACATAGGCAAGTTAGACTATTTTCAGAAGAGGGTGGAATGTTTGGATGATGATGGCACTACAACAATGATCACAAGGATTCAAAGACATGTATTTCTCTATATAATCTCCTCTATGCATCTTAAGCGATGTATGTGGAAGGGATGTTAGTTGTATGCTATGACCATCAGTGACAAAGAGGATGAGGAAGAAAAAGAACCCTTTCTTGATGATCATCCTATCCTGCAGGAGTTTGTAGATGTTTTTCCATCAGAGCTACCTGGTATGCCTCCTCACAGGGAAGTTGAATTCGACATAGATCTTGTGCTAGGAGCTGAGCCATTTTCCAGAGCACCTTATAGGATGACCACAAACAAGCTTAATGAGCTCAAGATTTAACTTGAATAAATATTAGCAAAAGGCCACATTCATCCTAGTGTGTCTCCTTGGGATGCACCAGTGATCTTCATAAAGAAGAAGGATGGATCTCTTAGGTTGTGCATGGATTACCGCCAGTTGAATAAAGTAACCATCAAAAATTGGTATCCACTTCCTAGGATTGATGACTTATTTGATCAGCTTTAGGGTGCCCAAGTGTTCTCAAAGATAGATCTTAAATTGGGGTACCATTAGTTGAGGATAGTGGATAGTGATATTCAAAAGACCGCTTTTCGCACTAGATATGGCCACTATGAGTTCACTATGGTTCTATTCGGTATTACAAATGCTCCAGTTGTATTCATGAGCCTCATGAATGAAGTATTTCATACTTTCCTTGACAAATTTGTAGTAGTGTTCCTCGATGATATATTGATTTATTTAAAGGATGAGAGGGAGCACAAGGAGCTCCTGAGATAGGTATTGTAGTGTTTGAGAGATAATCAATTGTATGGAAGCTTTTCAAAGTGTGCATTTTTTAGGCTAGAGGTCAAATATTTAGGACATGTTATATCTGGTGATGGGATCTCAGTGGACCCATCAAATATTGATGCTATTATGAATTGGTCAGCACCCACCACTATGACCGAGGTTAGGAGTTTCATGGGTTTATCCAATTACTACAAGTAGTTTTTTTAGGGATTTTCTCGAGTGGCACACCCCATCACTTCTCTTTAGCGAAAGGGAAATAAGTTTGAGTGGATAGAGAAATGCAAGAGATATTTTCAAGAGCTCAAGAAAGAACTCACCAGTGCACCTATCCTTGCAATTCCAGAGCCTTCAACAAACTTTGTGGTTTGTACAAATGCATCTTTAGATGGACTAGGAGAATTCCTTATGTAGGGTGGTCAAGCTATTGCCTACAGGTCTAGGAAACTTAAGACTCAAAAGCTTAAATACCCCACCCATGACCTTGATCTTGCAGCAGTGATGCATGTCTTAGTGAGATGGTGACATTTCCTCTTAGGATATCAGTTTGAGCTTCATTCAGATCATTAGAGATTATGAAATATATTCTCATAGCCAAACCTTAACACTTGATAGAGGAGATGGATGGAGTTCTTGTGTAAGTATGATTTTGATGTTCATTACATCAAGGGGAAGGAGAACATGATCGTAGATGCCTTGAGTAGGAGATGACACAAGCTTACTTCTATGTCCACTAGCATAGATTTGAGAGATTGTATTCTTCACCACTTGCTTGAGGATGAGATGTATAGAGAGATTTGTGAGTTGGTTCGATCTCATAAACCCCTTGAAGGGAAGTATTCAGAGTATTTATTGGAGCTTGATGGACTCTTACATCATAGAGGATGCATTTATGTACCTTCTTCCAGAGGATTGCATGAGTTTTTTATGCTAGAGGCTCATAGAGCCTCTTATGCAGCACACCCTAGAGTTCAAAAGATGCATGCTGATTTGAGATAGCTTTATCATTGGTCAGGCTTGAGATTGCAAATTGTCAAGATGGTATCTAGGCACCTAGAGTGTCAGAGGGTAAAGTCAGAGCACTGCCATCCATGTGGTCTTCTTCAACCTCATAAGGTACCCAAATGGAAGTGGGACACCATTTCTATAACTGTGACTTGTTAGTCAACTTAGATAACTTTAGTGTTTTAATAAAAAAATGTTGGTGTATTTTTGCCCAACTTTTGGGCATGACATAGTAAGTTCGACTATTTCAAGAACGACCCCACTATGTTTCATATTTTCAATGAAAGGGAAGTTTCTGATTATATCAAATCCATTAATGGATTCGATGAGGGTTTTTTAGAAGAGTAATGTTTAATTATATTTATTAAAATTGTAATTAGGATATTCCTATAGAATCCCCACATGTAATTTGTCCTCTAGTCCAAGTGGGAGGACAACTCATTTTATATAATTTATCTAGTTTAGTTTATCCTCCTTAAGAGGATTGAGACACTTGGCACACACCTATAATGAATGGTGGCATTCATAGACTTGGGACTTACATAGTAACTCCTCTCCTAATCTCTATTTAAGAGATGCTCCTCTCTCATTTCTCGATAATGAAATTATTGTAATGAGCATCTCTCTCTCTCTCTCTCTAGGCTACGACCTCATTCATAATATCACAAGAGGTTTTTTTTTTCCCCCTTTCAAAATCTTCTTATTTTCATGGCTTTGTTTTTGGGTGTTTGCTCCTAGTTCTTGTTTTTCTCATGGTAACATCACCTTATTTATCTATCTCTCTTGGATTACTTGCATTTCCTCTCTCTTGTTATTTTCTTTACATGTTATCAGATTTTGGTTTGTTAATCCTTGTTTGAGTGTAGTATTGAAGGTTAGCATTCTTTGGAGCACATCTTATTGAAGACTCTTGTTTGAGAGAGAAGCTTGAGCTTCATTTACTAACTCTTGTGTTGGATATTTGTTTTATTGTTTTCTCTAACTCTCTTTGGTCTTCTTTCCACCAGAGAGTTGTGTTTAAACTTTTTATTTTATTTTTTGGTTTGGCTAGTTTACTGCCAAACCCATTTCAATTTTTATTTTGTTTTGATAACCTCAGTCAAGAAACCGCAAAGTTTATCTTCTTTTCACTCATATTTCTTATAGGTTATATACTAATCATATTTACTATGTATTAATCATTCTTTATTGCTGGATTCAAAGATAATATCTTAGATCTCTTATTATCTATGTGCATGCAGGTTTATTTCATTTATTTTACAAGCACATCTTTGTTATTTACTCTGTTATCTCTATTTTTGTAACATTAATCTCTAGTTTTTATCTCAGCATAACCTTTTCTTTGCATGGTTAAATTGTAGTCATTTACTTTTGCTTTGCATGGTTAAACTTGTTTGGTCATTGTTCAACTTATGACAATACCGCACTCAGTCACTCATAGATTTTGAACCTGGACTTTTTAGGAAGATTGCTTTGGTCAGAACCTTACCAACTTGGTCCGTAACAACATATCTAAAATTCAAAAAATATAATGGTTGACCTTCGAGATATGGCCCCTGCACCAGGATTGTATTTCCTATGACAATCATTCTTTCCTCCTTTATCTCCTTTATCTCTATTTTTTTTTCTTGTGTAAGGTAGCCTTCTATCTTGTTCCTTGTTCTGGGTTATACCTCTACCCTTTGTCTCAGCTTCGCTTGAGTATTAATTCTTTGTTTTTTCTTTCTATTTTATTTTCATACTTTTGTTATTTCTTTTTCTTCACTTGTGTGAGTTACCTTACATGAGCATCTTTGTTCTTTGGTCAACCAACTATCTCTTTATTTCCAGTCAAAGCCTCATCATTGCATTCTTCTCTACCTTGTGCGAACCAGTCTGATATGCTCTGTCATTCTTAGCATAGAATCAATGCTAGCTAAGTTTAGCCTTGTGTTTGAATATTAGTTTGACTATTTGTTTAAGATAATTTGACTAATTTCAATACATTATTTAAAATCACATTATTTTGTTATATTATAATCACACTTTGTTTTGTTATTTAAAATAAAATCATTGCTTTGTTATTAATAACATTACTTTAATCTGTTATTTTAAATATGTTTCATAAAAATAGTTTAATCTATTGTTACTTTTTAAATAATAATTGAAATCAATTGCTTATAAGTTTATGTAGATACCCAAAAATAGACACACTTGCGGGTTTTCATTTAGTCACTAATTATTCTTCTATTAGTTAATGGTTATTTAATCATTAATTAATCATCTTATTTTCCTCTAAAAATCCAATCTTTTAATCAATTAATTACCTTTAATTAATTGATCTTTATCAATTAATTGAATTCAATTTCATATTTCCCATAATTTGAATTTAATTATCCAAATTATCTAATTATTCTTCTAGATTAAATTAATTGATCAAATTAATTTAATTTCACCTCAATTATAATTAATTTCATTCTAATTCCATCTTTCTAATTTAATTAAATCTTCCAAAAAATGAGGAAATTGTAGGCACATCTCTGTTTCGGCATAGCAGAGGGGTTCAGAGAGCTTCTTGGTGTAGAAGGAAAAATGGGGGGATGAAGTCGACAGGGTTCTTCCTATTTAGGATCTTAGAAATAAACTTTAAAATCAATCGACATCCCATGTCCCTCAATGGGTTTTCAGGGTAGGCAGATGGGTCGATGAATCCCACCCCGTGTTCTCAAACAATATCTCTCAATGGGTTTTTCACTCTGGGAAGTGGGTCAAAAAACTAGGTATGACTGTTGCCAAGCCCTTCCTCAATAACCCTGCCCCTCAGTTTCCTCATCCAAGGAGACTTAACCACAAGCAGGCGCGTCATTTTCAAGGTAGGCATAGGAGGTTTTCAGAGAAGAAAATTATTTTTGATATTTGTGGTCCTATTTCGCCGTCTTGCCTGGTTAATGATTCTTCCTCCAACAAGGAGTCTAAGAAGCAGGAACCTCAATTTAAAATCCATGGTGATTACTTCTCTACCTCTAGAGGAGCTCCTTTCAATCCATCACCAGTTTCTCATCCTCCGCTTCCAGATCAACGTGAGGCTTTTCATAGATTTTCGCAAGCACCTCCTAAGGATTCAAATCATCTCTTCATTCCACCCAACATGACTTCCCATGAAGTGTTGGAGCTGCAGGGTGTGTGTGTGAATTTTTTACCTAGCTGTAGACACAACACTTCAGTAAAACATTAGAGGTTAGCTAAAATCAAAATCATGCAATAGAATGAAAACTTAACTAACCAGATGATTTACTGCCTTCTAGTAGATGTGAGTATGTATTCTTAGATTAGACTGAGACCAGTGACCCTGACGACACCTAAATGAAGGATTTGAATGCAAGATAACAATGAAGTAATGAATGCAAATTAATCTATATTTTTGAGTTTTCTATGCAATACGAATGAGAAATTTGATATGAATCTATTCTATATGAAAATTGATTTAATAATGATATGAAATAAAACTAAAATGAATTGAAAACAAGATTGATCTCAAAAAAATTGTTGATTCGCAAGAAGCTTCAATTCTTCAAATGTCGATTCTCCATAGTAAGTATGCAAATTCTATGGATGGATTAATAGTGAAGAGTTGAAGCCTTAATTTATAGAAATCTAGGGCTTTGGAGGTGCATGAAAAAAAGCCATAAATCACTCAAATAACTTAGGTTGATTTTTGAGTTATTTTTAAATAAAGGATAATTAACTCACAAAAACATGCAAAAGCAGAGTTCAACTCAAAATAGAGTTTATCTTTAATTGATAATTGATAGTTGTCTGCTTTTCTGATTGTGCATGTTTTATTTATGAATTAATTTAATAATAAAGTGATTTATTTCCAACTTAACTGATTTTGAAAAATAAAACAATTGATTTATGGGTTAATCAATTATTTTTCAAACTTTTATTCAAAAAACCATATTATTAAAAATTGACAACTTTCTTTAATTAATTAAATAAGAATTTAATCAATTATTCATAGGATTTTGGATTTATTGTCAAAATTAAATAATACAATTTAGGAATAAATAGAATTAACTTCAATTAAACAATTAAGTGGCAGAATTAAATCTAATTAATTAAATATTGAGAATATTCAATTAATCAAACTTTAGGATAAATAAGATTTATCGCCAACTAATCATTAAATCAAAGATAATTAGGATAATTAGTAATATTCCCTAATGCAGAATTTATGATAATCAATTAGGATTCGATGATGTTCAGATGTGCCTTAGGTTAGGACTTTGATGTCAATTTCGTTTGATGTGTCGATATAAGAGATTAATAAACTTATAGCCCATTTTTGGGGTATTTTTTTTATTCCCCTCTTTGAATTACTGTGTGAAGCACAGTGGTTCAAAGACAGTCTATGTATGATGTTGAACTTATGTTTGAAATTGAAATTGATATGAGACAAAAGCTGATTGAAATTTGATATGAAGATGATAGGTCCTGAATGACCAAAGATAATGTTAACTATAACAACAAATGAACCGATGATTGTGAAAAAGTGTCAAAACACCTAATTCTGAACCTTATGATTGCAAAGAAGTGAGTGACTGATTCCAGACCCGATTGTCCTTATATTGAATCACATTGGTATCACATCTAAACCCTTCAGTTTCTGAAGAACCAAGGAGATAACACAATTGAACTGATAGTTACAAAAATTGATACAATTTACAAGATTAAGAGAATACCAAATTGATATGGATCTCGATGAATCTGATATGCCCCGAGTGATGATTGATTTGCCCTGAGTGATGAGGTATTTTTGATGAATCAACCACTAGATGTGGTTGTTGTCTTGATTATTGAGGAAAGATATGATTTCAAAATTTAGATTACAGACTTTGAATGATGTGCAATACCGTGCCCCCTTCAGGATAAAAATTGAAATATGATAAGAAAAGTTAGCGTTGAATAGTTCAGAAGCATGTTAATTGATTTGAGAAGTGGTTAAACACGTCCGAGAATGCATTCTGCATCGTTTGGAGGTCTTGGAGACCAAGTTTGAATAGGAAAATGAGGAAAAAGGATAGAAGGTAGGAGGATAATGAATGGAAGGATTGTGAAAGGGTAGATGGAAAGGAAGGCAAGATCAACATCAACACACACCTTGAAGGGTGGCAAGAGGATGGAGGAAACATGAATGAAGGAATACGTGAAGGAATATGGTGAATGGATAGCAGAGGTTGTGGTTTAGGCGCATGGAATGGAAGAATATGTTTGGAAGAAGATGAAGTGGAAGTCTTTGGAAGCTTGAATGTCAACTTCACTTGTTGCTCAACATCATACTTTTTCAAGAGAGATTTTGGAATCCATATAGCCGTAGGATTTTCATTTCTTTTTGATGATCTAGAGAGAATATCTTTAATGATGGATTTTGGAACCCATACTTGTCTTGTATTTTTTTCTTAGATATCTCTTTTGACTTTATGCCTCCATGTCGATTAGAGGAGACATGGTGATTTTCTTTTTTTGATGGATTCTTGTATTGCTTCTTTTTCTTGTATTGAACATTCAAGTTACTTCCAAAAGACTTAGGACTTGTGGAAGAAGAAGGAGGATATGATTGGTTTAGATGGGTGGGTGGATGAAAAGGATTCAAGGGTATGCATCTATGTTGATCTTGAGGAAAGATAGGGGATGGAGGTATGTAAGGACCCAAGATGGATGGCAAATTAGGAGAGTTAGGAGGGCAAAGTGAAGGGACATAAGGACCCAAGATGGAAGGAAGGTGTGAAGCCCTTAGTTTTTGTGGAGGAGGTCCAAGGATGGATGTGGAAAATGCAAAAGGATAATCAATAAGTTCATCATCATCTATGTGACAACCAAGGACATCAGCATCTTTAGAGTGAGAATTAGGATTTTCAATAGAATCGTGAACATCTTGAATAGGAGCAACTTCTTTGATAGGATTTTTTAGAGCTTGCAAAGACTTAGGAAGAGTAGAAAGTGGAAACGAACATGAAGTGGTAGAATAAGAAGATGGAAGACTTTGATCTTGACAAGGATCTTTGGATAGCATA
Source organism: Chamaecyparis obtusa (assembly GCA_027943335.1). Taxonomy (NCBI): domain Eukaryota; kingdom Viridiplantae; phylum Streptophyta; class Pinopsida; order Cupressales; family Cupressaceae; genus Chamaecyparis; species Chamaecyparis obtusa. Next base: position 476,355 of record BSBK01000309.1, read on the forward strand.
AGCACATAATTTTTCTCTTGATTTTCAATAGGCTTAACATTGGAATTAACAACACCATTTTTACCAACCTTAATGGAAGTATCATCTTTGGAAATTGGAAGTGGGGTAAGGTTATTTTGATTATCAATAAGCTCAACGGTATAAGTGGTAGCTTGATCTTGCTTAGGAGAAGACTTAAGACATGGTGGAATGTATGAGAAAGGATGTGCGGGATCAAAAGAACCATGGAACAAATAAGAGACATCATGAAAAGGATTGGATGACATGGAGGTTTCTTGATCTTGATCTTTCGTTATGTTCTTTTCTTTATCATTTTTAGAGTCCTCTTGACATGGAGCTACTTCTAAGGACAAGGGATCATGCTGCAATTGTATAGAAGACTTTGGAAGAGATGGGGAAGGACTAGCTAGAGTAGGCATTATAGCAGATAAAGGCTTAGGCTCTTTCGGTTTAGAATTATTGAAAGTATTTGCAGCCACCTGAAGGTTAGCTTGAGTTTCTTTAAGAGGTAGCCCTTGAGGATAACTATAGGGAACCGCATGAAAAGCATTAGGACCTTTGGTGGATGAAGGATTTGTGATAGATTTGGAAGACTCAAAAGCTTTAGGAAATGCATGGGTATTGGAGGAAGTAGGGGATGGAAGGGAACCATCACAAGACAAAGGTTCAACATTAACATGATCTTGCTCGAGAGTGTAATCTTTATTTTCAGCATGAGATTTCTTAGAGGAAATATTCTTATAGTAGTTACGTTTATAGTTAGCGTGGTAAGCTTTCTCTTCCTCAAGTGAAATAGATCAATCATCTAGGTATTGTGCATAGAAATCATCAAAGTCTCTTTCAAAATCAGAATCATATGGATCACCATCATGATCTTTCTAATGTGATGTCCCATTTCCAATAAGCACGAGCACACGACAAGGATGACTCTTAGGAATAGAGGTGTCATAGGTATCATTATATTGTCCATCATCATAGTCATCATAGTCTCCAAAGATGGATGTGTCACTCTCCGTGGAAGAGGTATCAAAAGGATTATCATGTTGCTCATATTCTGTTTGAGGGCCTGGTGACATGTACAAGTCTTTATCAAATGGAAAATGGCATAGAGCTTCCATGGACAATATTATTAAAAATTGACAACTTGCTTTAATTAATTAAATAAGAATTTAATCAATTATTCATAGGATTTTGGATTTATTGTCAAAATTAAATAATACAATTTAGGAATAAATAGAATTAACTTCAATTAAACAATTAAGTGACATAATTAAATCTAATTAATTAAATATTGAGAATATTCAATTAATAAAACTTTAGGATAAATAGGATTTATCGCCAAATAATCATTAAATCAAAGATAATTAGGATAATTAGGAATATTACTAGGAATATTCCCTGATGCAGAATTTATGATAATCAATTAGGATTCGATGATGTTCAAATGTGCCTTAGGTTAGGACTTTGATGTTGATTTCATTCGATGTGTCGATATAAGAGATTAATAAACTTATAGCCCATTTTGGGGGTATTACAGAGGGCAAGGGTGTTAATTGGTAAGATCTGGAACTTTACTCCTACGCATGAGGACTTATCATCTTGGGGTTTTAAGCATTGGGTTGGTTTGCAGAAGATTTTTCTTATTGATAATGGTTAGGGTTTCTTCATAGCTATTTTTGCTGACAAAACTAGCAGAGACAAAATTCATCACTATAAAAGTTGGTTTTTAGATGGTTGGGGTATGCATACACATCCTTGGTACCCAAATTTCCGATAGGATAAGAGCCACACAAGATTCTTTCCTTTTTGGATCTCTCTCCTAGCACTTCCCTTGGAATATAGGTAGTCAGATATCCTGGAAGCACTAGCTAATAAATTGGGTATCTTTTTGCAGCATGATTGGTCTTTGTTAGAGGAGTGCAAACTCTCTCCCAGGGTTTGCCTTCTTTAGGATTCCTCTAAGCCCTGGCCTTCACACATCTACTTGGAATCTACTTTTGGCTCACATGATCAGCGAGTCACCCTGGATGGCTCCAAGTTCATTTTAAATAGGATGTACCTTCTTAGTCATCTTTCTTCCCAGTGTAGGAAGCAGTCTCATCCAAGTAGTGGGGTGTGCAAAGACAGGTGCTCTCTCCCCTCGAATTGCCAGTTATTGGATCCAATTGATTTTCTAGCTAGGGTCAACCCGTATTTGCCTAAGAAAATTTATCTTTTTATGGAATCTCTGCACATTCCTAATTAGCCCCTTCCCTCCTCGGGGGTGGGCATTCAAATCGGCCTCCTCGGGGGGTGGTGGACAACCCGATTCCCACACCATTGTTGGAAGTTCCTTTTAATCCTCCCACAATCTACCCTAATTAGGGTCTGGGCTTCAAGCTCTCTCCTCTTGGCATCTCTCAGTGGGATGGCTGCATATCTCCAATGGTGGCTTCTCCCATTTTGGTTTCAGCCTCAACAACCCAGCTCATTCAGATGGAAAATCCCCCAGAGACACCTAAATCACCTCCACCTTCTTTGGGCTCAGCTGATATTTTGGGTCTCCCTGCTATGTTAGGAATAAATTCTGAAGCCTTTGGCATTCATTCTGTAGTAGTGGTTGTTGCTTTCATGGCTATGATTGTCATTGATGTCAACACAGTGATATTTTGGAGTTTAGCAGAAAAGCAGGCATAGTTTTGTTTTGCACTCATGTTATATTGTAGATTGAGTTATGCATAGTTGATGGTATGTTATTATCCTATGGTTAAGAGTGCAAAAGGAAATTCATTTATTCATGAAAGTTATAAGCATTTTGGTGGAAGCTGTATTCTGATAGTGTTCCTGAGTAGTGGTTTTTGGTAATTGGAGGATATCTCCTAACCAGGATGGAATCTGATTATACGTAGTTAAAGGGAAGTTTGAGACTCATTGGTGGTGACATGGTTCATAGTGCAAACTTTGAGGTCACATGATTGGAAAGTTATTATATCTGGAAGCCGACAGTTTTATGTAATTTTGATGTAGCGTGTTGAAATTATTATTTTGTATTTGCATGCCGACTCATTTGTAATTATTTGAGTGTGGTATAAAGGAAGGAATGTTTTCCTTGTTATGAGAGGATTTTAATAGTTGTGATAAGAGATTATGAAAGTTGTGATGCGAATGTATGCATGAAGTGAATAAAAGAGCTAATTCAGTGATGAAGGAAGACTTGCGAAGTACAGAGATTTGGATTTGTGATCTTGTGTAGTAGAGAGTGTGGTTTTGGCATAGTGTGAAGGAGGTAACATATTTTATATTATTTTGTCAAATAATCGTAAGATCTATTGGACAGTGAGTTTAGAGATCTTGCCTTGAAGTTGTTTGGGCAGTGGGTCCTTCTGTCTTCCATAACTCCTAACAGGGTTAGAATCTTTTAATAGGGATTCAAAATCTCCTAACATAGATTCATATGTACTGAATGTATTTCATAAGACTCCTATTATAATCCATCCTCTAACAAGTAACTTTCATATTAGTGCATCATTTTTTGGGCACCATTCCCACCGGGGTTTACTCTTTGATCAAGAGGTTCCCTAGTTAACATATCTTGTGTTATTGTGTCATTGTGTATGATTATCTTTCTATGGTTGGTTACTGCATTGATTATATGGTTTAAAGCTGTTGAAGTTGATATTGAAGTTGATGATAAATGGTTTAATTATTAGATAACTGATTCACCCCCCCCTCTCAGTTATCTTGGTGGTCTTTACTTTCTAACAATTGGTATCAGAGCGGCAGGTCCTTGAAAGAGAAGTTTAACAACTTAATAGAAGCTATATTGGTAGGATGTTAGAAATTGTTGCAGGAATAAAGTCTTATGGAGGTGAAAAGATAGAGAATGAAGTAATATGGAAGATTTTGAGAACATTGACACCAGTATTCAGCCAGACTACACAAATGATTGAATAAGTGATACCTTGTACACCAAAATTTTCAAGAGAGACTCTTCTTGGAAGATTGGAAGTAGTAGAGATGAATTTCAGATTATCAAGAGACTTACCTAGAGTGGAGACAACATTCAGTGCTCTTAGCATTAGATCTACTTTGTCTAGAAGTACAAGTGTGAATGGAGATTATGCCAGCAGTAGCAGAACCAAATCTGATGAAGATAAGAAGATTGAAGAAGGTATTGCCTTGCTTGTGAAAAGAGAACCAAATGGTAAGAAAATCTTTAAATTTTGGACATGTCAAGAATATGGTCATTTTGCATCTAAGTGTCCTAAGAGAGTTAAGAAGTATAGGACCAATTTTAAGCCTAGAAGATCTAAAGAATGTTATTATGAAAATGATGAAGAAATTGAAGCAGGAATTGAAAGACATTTGAGTGACAGTGATAATGATAACTTTGATGACATAGGATTTGTAGCAATTAAGGAAGAAAATTTTGAATCTTATATTAAAGAATAAAAAGCCTTAGTTTCCCAAGTTGAAAAGAAAGTTGATTGGATTATAGATAGTGGTTGTTCACATCATATGACTAGTGATAAAGAAAAGTTCATAAAGTTTAACAATTATGATGGAGGAGTTGTTAGAGTTGGTAACAATGCATCTTGTTTGATTAAAGGTATAGGATCTATTACTCTTGATGGAAAGACTAATACTGATGATGTTTACTTTGTTGATGGATTGAAACATAATCTTTTGAGTGTTGGATAGTTAGTGGATAAGGGATATCAAGTTTGGTTTACTAAGAAAACTTGTGTGATTAAGGATAAAGATGGAAATCTAATTGGAACTGGATCTAGAATCAGATGTAATGTATTTCAGTTGAACTCTACTGAGATGACATGTTTGATGACTAAGATTGATGACAGTTGGTTATGGCATAGAAGGTTTTGTCATATAAACTTTGATAATATTGTGAAAGTAAGTTCTACACTTGCAGTAAGAGATTTACCTAAGATTATGAAGCCTACTAACATGATTTGCAAGGAATGTGTGATGGCTAAGAAGAAAAGGAGTTCATTTCCTAGCAAGAAGTTCACATCTATAGAGAAGTTGGAGATTGTTCATACAGACTTGAGCGGTCCTACTAGGACTAGAGGATTCTATGGAGAAAGATATTTTATGATTCTTGTTGATGATTTTACAAGAATGATGTGGATTGCATTTTTAAAAGAAAAATCTGAAGCATTTGATAAGTTTAAGGTCATGAAGAATAAAGTTGAGAATGAATCAGGAATGAGGATTAAATGTTTGAGATCCGATAGAGGTGGAGAATTTACATCTAAAGATTTTAACACCTTTTGTGAAGTAAATGGTATTAAGAGACAATTATTAGCCCCTAGAACACTTGAACAAAATGGTATTGCAGAAAGAAGGAACAGATCAGTGACTGAAGTAGCTAGAGCTATGTTGTTTGAAGGTGATTTGGCAAAGACATTTTGGAGAGAAGCAGTGAATACAAAAGTATATACAATGAACAGAGTACAAATCAGAGCAGACACAGACAAGACACCTTATGAATTGTGGTTTGGACATGCACCCTCAGTTAATTATTTTAGAATTTTTGGAAGCAAATGTTATATTAAGAGAGATGATGATATAGGAAAGTTTGATCCTAGAAGTGATGAATGAATTTTTCTTGGATATTCTTTGAAAAGCAAAGCATATAGATGTTACAACAAGAGAACTAAGACTATTGTTGAAAGTGCAAATGTAAAAGTTGATGAGAAGTTTAAAATTCAGGAAAGAATGCTTGATTATGAATCTGATGAAGGAACTAACCCTTAGCCTAACATTGAAACTACTAAATAATTTTTTGAGACTGACAGTGAATTGTTGAATGAAATTCATGTTAGAGAAAACAAAGAAGAATCTAGAGAAGAATCTATAGTTGAAGAAAGATCAATGACTATGACACCTAACATGTATATATCAAGACATCAACCTGATGAGCAAGTTATTGGAAGTTTGGATAGAGGAGTTATGACTAGAAAGAAGGTACATTTATGTTTGATTTCTCAAATTGAACCTAAGTCTACTAATGAAGCTTGTGAAGATGAACATTGGATTAAAGATATGAAAGAAGAATTGGATCAGATTGAAAAGAACAAGACATGGGAATTGGTCCCTAGACCTAAAGACAAAAATGTGATTGGAAATAAATGGGTATTCAGGAACAACATGAATGAACAAGGAGAAGTAATTAGAAACAAAGCAAGATTGGTATGTAATGGATACTCACAACAAGAAGGAATTAACTATGAAGAGACTTTTTCCCCGGTGGCAAGACTTGAAGCAGTAAGAATTTTTTTGGCTTATGCAGCATTTAAGAAATTCAAAGTGTATCAGATGGATGTGAAGTCTGCATTTCTGAATGGTGAATTAGAAGAAGAAGTCTACATTGAGAAGCTAGAAGGATTTCATTTGACTCAAGAAGGAGACATGGTATGTAAACTAAAGAAAGCATTGTATGGACTGAAGCAAGCACCTAGAACTTGGTATGCTAGATTAGCTAAGTATTTGTTAAAATTGGGATTTACAAAAGGAGCAGGTGATAGTAACTTATATACAAAAGAAATTGAGAATGGATTGTTAGTTTTGGTTATTTTTGTTGATGACATTATTTTTGGAGGAGAAGATGAAGCTAGTGACAAATTTACTGATGAAATGAAGACAGAATTTGAAATGAGTATGATTGGAGAAATGAAATACTTTTTGGGATTACAAATAACACAAAACAAAGATGGTATCTTTAGAAGTCATACAAAGTACTTGAATGATTTGTTGAAAAGATTTGGTATGGAGAATTGTAAACCAGTTGGAACACCTATGGTTACAGGACATAAACTATCTAGTAAAGATGAGACACTAGCAATTGAGCAAAAGAAATACAGATCTATGATTAGTGGATTGTAATACTTGACACACACTAGACCAGATATACAACATTCAGTTGGAATGGTAGCAAGATTTCAAGCTGAACCTAGAGAGTCACACTATGCAGCAGTAAAGAGGATATTAAGATATCTTAAAGGCATAATGGACTATGGATTGTGGTATGAAACTTCTAATGATTTTACCCTATGTGCATATACTGATGCTGATTGGGGAGGTAGCGTTGATGATAAGAAAAGCCCCAGTGGTGGAGCCTTTTTTCTTGGAGGAAGATTAGTTTCTTGGTTGAGCAAAAAGCAGAATTGTATCTCATAGAGTACAATAGAAGAAGAATATGTAGCAGCAACAAACAATTGTAATCAGATAATTTAGATGAAGCAGATTTTGATGGACATTGGAATCAAGTTTGATGAGCCTATTGTCATACATTGTGACAATACAAGTATAGTTAGTATGTCTAAGAATCCTATTTTACATTCTAAGACAAAGCATATAGAGATCAAGTATCATGTTGTAAGAGAGAAAGTTGCAGATAAAGAAGTCAGACTAGAGTACATAAGCACAAAGGAGTAGATAGAAGATATATTTACAAAGCCTTTGCGTAAGGATACATTTGAGTATCTTAGAGGTATGCTTGGGGTTATGCCCCAACCTACTTTGGAGTAATGATGCAGTTGGTTGCATCTGTCCAGTGGAATATGGCCCTATCTATTTTTTGGATTGGATGTTGGTTCTTCCTCTATGGGGAAGTATGTGTATCTGAGCTAAGTCATTGAGGACTCTTGTGAATGTATTTTTTGAACAGTGTCTTTTGACATTGAGCTACTGTTGACATTGTGATGGAATTTTTATCATTGATGTCAATGGGGGACATAATCATGAAAAAAATTGAGGAACTACATTTTTTGGAGAGATTGAATAGGATAACGAAGCAAGATTTAATTGATGAAGAGCAATAGAGCAGTTGAGCAGCAGTGATTGGATTTTTGGAACATTGGATGTTTTTCATCTATGTTTCCATCAATGCCAATGGGGGAGATTGTTAGGAATGAGTGTTGAAGCCTTTGGTAGTCATTCTATAGCAGTGGTTGTTGCATTCGTGGCTATGATTGTCATTTATGTCAACACAGTGATATTTTGGAGTTTAGCATAAAAGTAGGCACAGTTTTGTTTTACGCACATGTTATATTATAGATTGAGTTATGTGTAGTTGATGGTATGTTATTTGGTTTGTTATTAGCCTATGGTTAAGAGCACAAAACTAAATTCATTTATTCATGAAAGTTATAAGCATTTTGGTGGAAGCAGTATTCTGATAGTGTTCCTGAGTAGCGGTTTTTGGTAATCGGAGGATATCTCCTAACCGGGATGGAATTTGATTCTGTGCAATTAAAGGGAAGGTTGAGACTCATTGGTGGTGATGTGGTTCATAGTGAAAACTTTGAGGTCACATGATTGGAAAGTTATTATATTTGGAAGCTGACAGTTTTATGTAATTTTGATGTAGCGTGTTGAAATTATTATTTTGTATTTGCATGCCAACTTATTTGTAATTATTTGGGTGTGGTATAAAGGAAGGAATGTTTTCCTTGTTATGAGAGGATTATAATAGTTTTGATAAGAGATTATGAAAGTTGTGATGCGAATGTATTCATGAAGTGAAGAAAAGAGTTAATTCAGTGATGAAGGAAGACTTGCGAAGTACAGAGATCTGGATTTGTGATCTTGTGTAGCAGAGAGTGTGGTTTTGGCACAGTGTGATGGAGGTAACATATTTCATATTATTTTGTTGAATAATCCTAAGATCTATTGGACAGTGAGTTCAGAGATCTTGCCTTGAAGCTGTTTGGGTAGTGGGTCCTTCTGTCTTCCATAACTCCTAACAAGGTTAGAATCTTTTAACAGGGATTCAAAATCTCCTAACAAAGATTCATATGTACTAAATGTATTTCATAAGACTCCTATCAGGGTCCATCCTCTAACAAGTAACTTTCATATTAGTGCATCATTTTGTGGGCACCATTCCCACTGGGGTTTACTCTTTGATCAAGAGGTTCCCTAGTTAACATATCTTGTGTTATTGTGTCATTGTGTATGATTATCTTTCTATGGTTGGTTACTGCATTGATTATATGGTTTAAAGCTATTGAAGTTGATATTGAAGTTTATGATAAATGGTTTAATTATCAGATAACTGATTCAACCCCCCCCCCCTCTCAGTTATCTTGGTGGTCTTTACTTTCTAACATGCCATTTCTCTGTAGAATTTGGAAATCTCAGGTTGGCATTTGGATTATGAACCTGAATGGCCTTTGGATAATTCCCCTTTTCCTATGGATGTTTTTTAAGGGGTTTCTTCTTTTCAATCTATTAGGAAAAACCTTCAACAATCATTCTTACAGGATATTGACCCTTCTCTTATGGATCCATTCACCCTCAACTCTCCTAGTCATGATCATCACATGTCGGTCCAGGTAAACCTAGAATCAAATATCATTGCAAATATGGATTTGGATGGTTTTGTTGATAATCTAGTGCTAGATGTGGCTGACAAGAATTTTGATGGGGTTACAGAAGATGATGCCCCAAGACAAGACTTGGGAGATGTTCAAGATGAGGTTTTGGGGAATATTGGGGAATTAGAGATGCTGGGTTTTGAAGAGACTCCCCTTTTGCCTTCTCCACAATCATGTGAAATTTTACAAATGGAAGCAGATCTCTCAAATATTAAATTTTGTATATCAGCCAAAAAATCCAGGGGCTGTCCCCCTAAAGGGAAGAAAACTTAGGAGGAGATAGCTGCAGGAGTACAATCAGTCATTTTGTTCTCTAAGATTCTGAGGAAGTCTAAAGAGGAGGCTACAACTTCAATAGCCAAACAAATGAAGCAGGGGAGGAGGGTAGCAGACTCTCCAAATCACCAATGAGGATTATATCCTTGAATGTTAGAGGATTAAATTCCTCTAACAAGGCCCGTCTCATCAAGGATCAAATCTTGGTGAGTCGCGCAAATGTAGCTCTAATTCAGGAAACCAAAATGTCTAAGGATAAGGGGGAGGATCATTTTAGATCATGGGAGAGTTGGGAATTTCTTCAAGTGCCCTCCTTGGGGGCTTTAGGTGGCCTGGCCATCTTATGGAAGCCTTCAAAATGCAAAATAGATCTAGTCGTAGATGGTGCTAATTGGATATTGACGGAGGTATCAGTTTTTGCAATCTCCTTTTATCTTCTTCATGTTTACGGTCCAGTTTCCATTTCAAGTAAGCAAAGACTATGGGTCCAGTTGTCTCAAATTATCCATAATCTTGGGGACTCTGAAATAATCATTGGTAGGGATTTTAATGCAACTTTGGGTGATATGGATAAAATGGGAGGTGCAGATCCCTCTTTTAAAGTCACTTGGGACTTTAAATTTTTTTGGAGGGACAAGCTCTTTTTTATTGTGTTCCTCATAATGGAATTATAACCTGGTCTAACAAGAGGAAAGGTTCCTCCTTTGTGGGAGTCAGATTAGATAGATTTCTTCTTAACCCATCATGGATCCTTTCACATGGTTGTTCTATCTCATCCATCCTCAGCCTTCCAGGATCCGACCATTTTGAAATTTTCCTAGAGGTTATGCTAGCCTCAAACACTTTCAAATCCAAATCCTTCTTCAAAATAGAGCGTATGTGGTTCCATGATAAGAATTTTTTATCATTACTATCTCAATGGTGGACGGAATCTCCCAATCAGGAGGGATACAAAATGTTTTAGCTGTTAAAAAAACTATCATTCATGAAGGAAAAGATTAAGGAGTGGAATCAGCATTGTTTTGGTAATATCTTTGTAGAGAAAGCTAGTATTCAATGATAGTTAGAGGAATGGAATGATCACATTATCCACCATGGACTCTCACAACAAGTTTATGAGACTCAAAAATATTTAAAAGATAGACTTGAGGAAGTCCTGCTCAAGGAAGAAACATATTGGAGACAGCGATTTAGGGAGATTTGGCTCAGAGAAGGGGACATAAATACAAGCTTTTTCCATAATTCAACAAAATCAAGAGGCAAAAAAATGCTATTTTCCAGATAAAAGATGCCAATGGTACTTTTCTTAACTCCAAAAAAGATATCCAGGAGGAGGCTGTTCATTTTTTTCAAGACCTCCTGGCTAAGCCATCAGATGAGAAGGCTTATATCTTGTAGTTTGACCCTCTTCACTTCATCCCCTCTTTGGTCTCTCAAGAGGATAATGCCCAACTGTTACAACCGTTTACCCTGGAGGAAGTTAAAGCAACAATTTTCTCCATGGGCATTGATAGGGCTCCTGGTCCAGATGGCCTCACCCCTTTATTTTTTTAGAAATGTTGGGACTTCATGGATCAGGATATTCTTCAAGCAGTAGAGGAATCAAGTACTCATTCTTGTATGTTTAAACCTTTCAATAACACTTTCCTCAATCTCATCCCAAAGTGCCCTAGCCCTTTAACCTTTGCAAACTTTAGACCAATTTTGCTGTGCAACACCATTTACAAGATCATTACTAAATCTATTGCCCTTAGACTTGGGAAGATTATCCCCAAGATCATTTCAGACCAGTAGGGGGTTTTGTTCTAGGTAAGGATACTGTTGAGGGGGCTTTAATTGCACATGAGGTACTCCACTCAATAAAATCCCATGGGCTTCAATCGATGGTCCTCAAGCTAGACATGATGAAGGCCTATGATAGGGTCAGCTGGTCTTTTCTTTGAATGGTTATGAGTAAAATGGGCTTTCATAGAAAATGGATCAACTGCATTCTTACATGTGTTAAGGGGGCTAAATTATCCTTCCTTATCAATGGCTCCCCTTGTGGCTTCTTCTCTACCACTCAAGGGGTCAGACAGGGAGACTCCCTTTCTCTTTTTTTATTCATCATCATGGTAGAAGGCTTGAGAAAATTGATTACTTATAAAAATTCCCAGGGTTTATGGTCTTGCATTTCTCTTCACCAATCTCATATTTCACTTACATCTTGTTTGCAGATGATTCTCTGTTATTTGGTTACAACTCTCTATTAGAAGCTAGAGTTATTAAGGCTACCTTGGAAGAATACTACTCTCTTTTGGGGCAAAAGGTCAAAATTGCAAAGTCTAAAGTTTTTTTCTTCAACACCCCTCTGAGGATTCAGGAAGCAATTGGTGATTTGATGGGTTTTGAAATTGCCCTAGCTCCAAGCACATACTTGGGTATTCCATTCTTTCAAGGTTCATGTAGAGCCTCCTTTTGGGAGAAGATATACCGGTCAATTACAGATAGGATTGCCTCATGGAAGGTCATGTGGTTATCCTTTGCAGACAGAATTCTTCTTGTCAGATCAGTACTTTCCTCAATTCCAAATTACATCATGTCAGTCCTCTTGGCCCCCAGGTTAGTTATGGATAAAATCAAGAAAATTATAAAGGATTTCATTTGGAGAGGTAACATGGATAATTCCTCTAAAATCCCCCTTGTGGCTTGGGATAAGATGGCCTACCCCAAAGAGTGTGGAGGTGTAGGCCTTCACAGTTTATATGAAAGGAATATTAGCCTAGGTGCCAAACTATCTTGGAAACTTTATGAAAATCCATCATCCCTCTGGGCTAGAATCATAAGACTGAAATACTTGGATTTGGATGGTCGTGCCCAGATCTTCACTATCAAGGATCCCCCCCTCAGGCTTGACAATGTGGAACTTTGTAATAAAGTGTCAGAAAATCATTCTTCCGAAATTATCTTGGATAGTGTACTTAGGGAATCAAGCAAATTTTTGGGAGGACTCTTGGAATGGTCTCCCTCCTATCTCTTATTCCTTAGACATTTCTCCTTCAACTATCCAAATTTTGCAATCGAGATGAGGTTCCAAAGTGAAAGACTATATCTCCATAACCATGACGGGTGAGGGTCTGAGCTCAGATTGGAAAGACATATCCCAATTGGGTCTCCCCAAGGATCAGGTAGAGGCCCTTCAAAATATTCTTCATTAGAGACCTCTTCTTCTTAACCTCAATCTGGATAGGCTTATTTGGTCTCTTGCTTCGGATGGTAGATACTCAATCAAGCTTGGTTATCTTCAATTGACTAAAAAGCATCAGTCACCCAACAAGCTCATTTTTGGATTCTGTTGGCATAATGTGGTTCTTCCTAAGGCTGATTCTTTCTTATGGTTGGAAATCCTAAACTGTATTCTCACAGGTGACTGACTTGATAGATTGGGAATTACAATGAATTTCAATTGTGTTATGTGTGACTCTCAATTGGAAGATCCTAATCACCTACTAGTGTCATGCCCCTTTGCCCAAGAAATATGGTACTGGATTCTGGAGAAATTAGGTTGGTATGGCCCTTTGCCAAAAAGATTGTCAAATCTCCTTTTCCAATGGCCCCTCCCCAAATCAGATTCTTTCTTTGCTCAAATTTGGAGAGTGACTCCAGCAGTGGTTACTTGGTCAATCTGGTGGGAAAGGAACAAAAGAATTTTCAAAAAGGATAAGAGTACAATTGATCAAGTCTGTGGGGTGGTGAAAAAATCAATCTCGAAAATGATGAATGCATTTGCTATGAGATCGAAGTCTGTATCCTCTCTTTTCAGCTCCCAGGACTCAAAAATTATGAACTCATGGCCCCTCATTTCTATCCCATTTAATGGGGTCTTGATAGGAAAAATATCAAATAAGGAGAAGAGAAAAGATGTCAAGTGGATCCCTTCGAATGAGCCTTTATCAAATTAAACTTTGATGGGGCATCTAGAGGAAATCCAGGTATTTTTGGTGTTGGGTTTTCTCTTTGAAACTCAAATTCTACTCTCATTGGAGCTATGAGCTCGAGAATCCCATTTGGTTCTAATAATATTGCCGAAGCGAGGGCTCTGCTCATGGGAACTATTTTGGCTAAATCATTAGGGATTAACAAAATACACATTGAGGGGGATTCCCAAATCATCATATCAGCACTCATTAACAGGACAGCTTCTAGTTGGGAGATTCAATACATCATCAAAGAGGTCTGGGCTCTCCTTCCATCCTTTGAAGAATACAAAGTCTCCCATTGTTTTAGGGAAGCAAATGGCCTAGCTGATTGGTTGGCAAATAAGGGTGTTGATCATCTCTTGGGGGATATTCATTGGAAGAATGATTGTCTTATCACTTCTCTTCTCAACTCACATGATGTCTCCTAGGTTCATCAGGAGTTGCATCCTCGATAGGTTGAAGTACCATGCCCAAATTATTAATTCAAGTGCCTTGTACTTTGTGGCTAAGGTGGAGGGGAATTTGTTTTGGCAGTTGGGTAGGTTTAAATTCATATGACCTCACATGGGTGATCTTTCTTTTCGGGGGGCTCCTCGTGCCCAGTGCTAAACTATTTATTCCTCACATTTTGTGTGATCGCTTATGGGTAATTGCACTTCTTACATGAAGTACAGATTGCATATCTTTCTCACAAGGTAGGCATATGGGGGCTGTCATCATCCCCTACGTTCTTGGCTTATATTTAGGGCTCTAACTCAACCAAGCCCATTCACATCTTCTGCCACAATTTTCCCTATTTGTTTTCTTCCCCCCTTTGGTCATTCACAGGTCATGTCGACAATGGAATACATGACCTTCGCATCAATTTTCCAATTTAGCATTGGGAGTGTCCAACTATAGGGGATTATCTTCCTCGCCATTTTTGGGTGATATTCAAGCCCTTGATTTTGGAGGTATCTTCGGTCGTACGACAGATTATCGGTGACTATGTGTTGATTCCATCTTTGCCGAGATGCATCTTTCATTCACAAGTTCTGTCAAAATTTCTTTCAAATTTGTATGATTTTTTTCAAGATTATGTGTAGTTTATGCATGTGGTATCAAAGTTGGTTAGAGAGGACTTTTCTTCTTCGGAGGATATTCACAATGCGGTGACCCGATACAGTCTGCGAGAATCTCCTGCTTGGGTGGGTGGTATCTTCTCCCCATCATGTTTGGATAATGAGGTGGGATACATTAAAATGTTCGATGCTTTCAAGCTTGGCATCTCCCATAAGGAAATGGCGGGTTTCAGTGCTACAATGTCGACGTTGGTAGATTTCATCCCCGTTTCAGTTCGGGTGCACACATTCAACATTTTCAACTGCATTTTAGTGGTCTTGGCCTACGCCCAAGATGATGGTTTGGTTGGCTCCTCCTTGCACAGTCAGGTGGTTCTGGGTGTTCCTTTGGTTTTATCTGAGGCCACGGCTTCAGCATCCCCTACTAGTAGTTGCAGGTGCCCATGCCACACTCGGGGCTCTCGATGATCTCTCTTTGGAGTAGACCTCATGTTTTTTTGGGTTTTTTAATGATGGGGTTGGGTGATAGTTTTGGTTTTTTTCTTAGTCTCCACCCCAAGGTGATGAACTATGTTGCTCGTCCTTCGAATGTAAGCCATTTTGGCAAATTTTGAATTTTGGTGGTAGGGTACCACTTGTGTATACTTGTATATATTGGCTGAGAAGGGAGGTTTTCTTCCTACTTCTTTCCTCTTGGAGCCCCACTAAAGTAGTTTTTATTAATAAAAATCGATGGCTTGTCCATTTTTATCAAAAAATAAAAATAAAATTAAATCATTTTAAATTAGAAAATAATTATTTTCTTAAATTTCAATTTTGGAAACTCTTATCTTTCAAAAATCATCTCATCTTTATTTCCTAAATAATTATCCGCTTTTTTGAGTTAAATTGGAATTAAATCTTTTATTTTGGAAAGTTAGCCAGATCTTTTTAGTTCTTAATTATCTCATCCATTCAATCTATTTTTCTCAAATCAATCTTGATCATCCAATCAAATCATAATTTCTATATAAACAACCCTCCTCTCTCACATTTATATCTTTGAATTTTGCATCAAACTTAGGTCAGTTTATTATCAGAGTATCATAATTTCTCAGATCTTTGAGTCAAGGTGCTGCCAGAATCACAACTGAGTGCCACACCTCAACAAGGAGAAGAGAAGAAAGATAAGCTTCAAATTTTTGAATGGTTTTCTTTGAAATTATTTATTTCTATTTGATCATTCAAACTTATTATTCTGTTATTTGTAGGATTTTTATGCGCTTAGTAGTTGATTATTCACAGTTTTTAGATAATCTGGTGCTATAGATCCTCTTGCCCGAGTCTTGCATAATTTATCCATGACATTTTGGTGAACCCAACGTGAATGAACAACCCAACAATGCTAAAAATTTGATAGATTTGTCTCCCATATTTGCATGGAGGTTTTCTTTGCTGATATCTTGTTGCCTATAGGGTTTTAAAAGATTTAGTCATATCTCCTAAACATATTGGAATTTTTTGATGAAATTTTTATTGAAGGTTTTAGATGGAATTAGGAGGCTATAGTCCAAAAATTAGATTTTTCTGACCATGTTTGTTTGATTTATAATTTTTTTATGATATTTCATAAAAAATTATTTCTTAGTGCAAATCAATGAATTTATTTGAAAACTTTACATTTCTGGAAATCTATCAAAAATATAAATAAGGTATGTTCTTTGTATTTTTAATTTTGATAACACATAATGACTGAAATAAATAGATCTTTCAAATCTGGTATGTTTTCATAAATAAGGTCCCAAGGACACAAATAAAGGATTTTAAATTAAATTCTTACATTTCTGGAAGGCTCATTGATTTTTACCAGGGCTTACCTCTTTAAATTTTTCTTTTTTAGGCCATAAATATATCTAAAAATTAGATCTTTATGATTAGGTCAAAAGCATAAAAACAATCAAGGTGCACTTATTCCAATTTCAATTGATTTGTATGCCCATCCTTGATTTTTCTAAACATATCAATTTTATTTTAGCTTGAATTATTTCTGTTGGACTAATGTGTGTGGAAGCTAATGTGGATGCTTAGGAGCTGGAACAATTGCCACTAGGTGACTATCAAAAAAATGCAAAATTAAAAATTAAAAAATGTGCCTAGCCTTTTGCTAGCTTTGATTAAGGTAAGCCTTATCCTTTTGCATTTTTCTTAAATTGTGGAATTCAAAGTTCAACATCTAGCTTAATTAGAAAGCCTACTATTGTTTGATAAATTTTGGTATTAGGCCTATGCTCTTCACTTTCATAGTGAATCAAAATTCCAAACATGCCAAAATGGATTAATAGAAAGAAAGGCTAAAAGAATGAGCAAACACTAAAATTTTAGCCTCTTTGTTTGTGGATAAAAGTATTAGGACTATGCTCTTCACTTTTATAGCAAATCAGAATGCCAAACATGCTCAAATCCCCCTAGATTAAAAGGCTTGCAAAAGAATCTTGTTGTAGACACGAAAAATTGGTCAAAGGCTTAAATCAATCAAAAGGTGCATCAAATCATCAAAATAGCACGGAAAATCAATAAATGGAACAAAGGGAATTCAAATCAAAGGAAAATTCAATTAAATGATTAAATGATTAAATAAAGCTTGAAAAGGGGAAAAACACTACGAAATTGATTAAATTCAATTAATGACATAGTTGTTGAAAGAAAAAATCAAAATGAACCTCTTACCCTTCATGGCTAAATTTAATTACTTTAATTAATTAATAAATCATAATTTCCCTCAACAAAGCAAATTGGAGACAAAATGGACATAAATCACTCACTTTTGTTGAAATGGTCCAGCCTTTTGAAACCATTTAAATGATTGTCCCCTCCTTGTCCCCCCATTTATGGACAAAGTAAAGCCAATTGACCTTACCCAAGCATAACCATGGTTATCTCACTCTACCCCCTACCCTTGGGAAAATCTTATATATTGAAGGCATTTAGAAGCATAATTCATCCACTCCATATCTTTGAATTGCAGCAAAGCTCTTGCAATTTGCATCCACATCACTCACTTATCATTTTTCATTGCTAATTAGCTTAAATTGCTTTGATCATAGTAGATTGTTCATCAAATAGAGCTAGAATTTGATAGAATAGATCTAAATTTGCATATCATATAGCTTAATTCTCATCTTTAGAGTGTCACTAGTGAGGATCATAGCTGAGAGCCTCATTTGCCACTTTATTTTAGAGATCCATGAGATATTTAGATTAATTGTGCATTATTTAGATTAGTTTGCTTTGAATAGTGTAATTGTCTTTTAAATCTTGTTATTTCATGAAGGTGTAAATCACTCACACACACTTGTTAAACGTGTTTGGAAGTGAGTAAGTAATAGGGATATTCTCTTACCTTTCTCAGGGTAGTCTTAATCCTAGACCTACTTCTCATTTCAATTTTATTTCTTTCATGAACATGCTAGTTAAATTAGAAATTTAGAGGGCTCGCCTCTCGAGAACATTCCTTAGCAAGGCCGATGAGAGGGATAGCCCAAAGTGGGATACAATTGCTTTTTCCCTAATAATCCAACCCACTATAAAATAAAATGCAATCAGCCTTAATGGGGTGAATGACAAAAAAACTTGAGAATGATACCTCCTCTAATAGTCCTTCAGGATTGCACAAAATTGTGTGTTTATGCATGTGGGAGGCCTCTATAATGGGGGATAGACTCAAGCCTTTCTGAATGGAATCCTTACTAGAACCTGGTTAAGTAGTAAGCCACCTTTTTCAACCATGTTGAACCAAATTTCCCTTAGGTAGATTTCTATGTATCTCCTCTTGTGCAAGACTTGTCAAAACATTCTGGAGCATACACTCAGTGTTTATCTACTAGGACTATTGTTTGAAGTGAGTGTTGTGCTTGTCATTTTGTTTATTGCATTCAAGTTTTATGTTACAAGTGTTGTCAAAACAACCTTACGATCAAGATTTCAAAGTTTGCCATCAAGGATCCTAGGTCCTTAGAACAAAGATATCACAATCAAACATCAACAAGTCTTAGTCATAGAGATGATTCTTTATCTATCAGACTTCAATTCAAAAGACACACTTTAATCTTTGAATCATTGAAACAACAATTTGAACCACACTAAAAACACTTCAAATCAATATCAAGATGTCTCTTCCATACCCTTTTGGTTAGAGACCGCTCATCAAATCTCAAACAAGGAACAACCCAGATGACACATACTTCAATTCATCTCCCCCATACATAGAAGAATGAGAAACCAACTACTATGATGGCATACAACCATTTGTCTATTCAGAAAGTTTCCCTGAGATGACACAACAATAATTGAATATTGATATTCATGTACAATAAATGATAGATCTGCGAACCCAGATAGATGATCTTAAAATTCAAAGAGAACCAAAGTCTTACACCATAAAGGACTTATATCCATACCCTATTGATCAATCAATTTGTAGGCCTTTGATCAAATCACATCTCAATAAACATCCTCTTGCTTCCTCATATCCATCACCAAGGATTTATCAAACAAACACAATTACAAATCTATCATCCTTTGAACATCAATCAAGCACGATCAATAGGAAATCTATTATACCGCATGATCAAAAAAAAATTCTTCACCACATGCAAATGTCAATGTGGTATCACCAACAAGATCGCTCAAGAAACAAAAGTTCCAATCTAGTCCTTTTTTATTGTCTGCATAACAAACTAGCTCATAATCATCATCTTATTATTTAACAAAATTAAAATCATCTACCCATGTCTAGCAATGGCACATTCCAAAATAATCACACCAATGACACATCTACCTCCATTGAAGAAGTTGTCTCTCAAGAATCCTCCATATTCACCACCATTCCTTCATCTCTTGAAGCGTCACAAGAGAAATATTTTCTATTCCCATCAAATGGTATATCTAGTAATGAGATCTCCCAAGGGCTATCCATAATGGATCTTCAATATAATGCCTTTCATGATATAATTCCCTTATATAATTCAACAGTCCTAAATCCAATGCCACCATATACTCTATTCCCAGATAAACCTACCCAAAAGAGTCTCATTCAAAGTCCTTCTCCCCCATGCCAAATCATTGAAATCCTCCGAGAATCATTTATACATTTCCAAACTCATACCCCATGTCAAGAGGGTGATGCAAAGAATGAAAAAAATGAGTCCTAAAATAAATCAAGATCAAGATCCCAAGATTGACCAAACCTATCCAACTTTTGACAAAGATCCTATCTTCTTAGAATTTAATAATGATCCTACCATCCATGTCCATCCTATCAATAAGGATTCACATCTATTCCAAGAACAAATTTTCCCTCCAAGTCTCATTGACCTTCCACTTCCTATTCCTAAGAAAGATTGTGTCACCCCTTCCATTATTCCTGATTATTTTATTCATAGTCAAGAGAAAGCCACCCTTAAAATTGAGTCAAATGATCCCCTTCCAAGTCAAGATCAAAGTATCCCTTCACCTTTATTCCCACCAAAATATCCCATCATCCCTCCAAATCCTCCTCATAAGCCTACCATTCCCTCACCTCCGTGTCCTAATCCTCCATATCCTCCACAAGATCTTATCCTACCAAATGATCCTATCATTCCTCCTATTCCATCACAAGATCCTATTATTCCTCTCGATCCCCCTTATGATCCAAGCACGCTTACATAAGTTGTTCATGAACCCCATACATGTCAAATGGGTTCCTCCACTTCCATCCAGTCTAGTCTATCTCATGATCATATTGTTCCCTCCATACCATGTTTTCATCAAAATGGACTCACGTCTTGTAGCAAGTCTCCTATTGTTCAAAAGCATTATCAAGTCAAAGGGTTAAGCATTCATAAACAAAGTATATCAAAACCCTTCCATGTCAAAGATAATTATAAAGGTCATCACCTTACTTCCAAATCTCACTCTCAAAGCATCGGTATCCCTTCCAAATCTAAATCCAAGTGTATACCTCCCCCTTCATCCATTCCATCCATATTAGGTCCATATATTCCTCCATCCAATAGTTCACAATCCACTTATCCTTTCCTAAATCAAGGTCAACAAAGGCATACATCTTAGAGACCCTTCTACCCATCCAAAAAGCCTCCATATCATTCCTATACATCCATAAACCCCAATACCTTGGGAAGAAACTTGGATGCCAAGCATAAAATTTGCACGTCCAAAAATCCACATCCATCAAAGAATAAACATGTCCAATCTAACCGACATGTAGATACAAAGAAAAAATCAATATCCAAAAGGCCACAAAGCCCCATCGAACAAAAAGAAAAGTCAAAGACAATGGGGGTTCCTAAATCCCTCATTGAATAAATGTGTTCTAAATAATTACAAAGCAAAGAAAAGTCAAGAACTATGTGGATTCACAAGTCTCTTCTAAAAGACTTGCATACTAAAGGAAAATCAAAATTGGCATTCAAGCTTCCCAAGGTTTCCTCAAATCCAGCATCCAAGCATTTTCCATCCACTTCCAAATCCATTTTGGGTCCTTATCTCCCAAAATCCAAATCCATATTAACTTCTCCATCAATATCCAAATTTTGCAAGTCCACCTTTCCTCCATTACTCCACCACCCTTCAAGGTGTGTGCCAATGTTGACCTTGTCATCCTTTCCAAATAATCCTAAACAAGCATTCTCCCAATCCCTCCATTATCCAACACATATTTTCTATCCTATCCAATCCTTTGCATAAATTCTTATCCCACTTCATCCAACCATCCATTTTCATCTTCCTTTGTCATTACCCTACCAACGTCTTTGAGCATATCATAAAAAGATACGATCCATTATTACATGTCTTTCAAGAGCACTATCTAAGGAAAAAGATGCATGAGTCCTTCCTCAATGTCCTATCATAAGTCCATCACCTTCCCAAAAAGTCAAAAATTCAAAAAAAAAAGAAAAAAAAGGGCAAAAAAAATGTTTCCTTGATGAAAACCTAGCAAACAAGCATCTTGGCAACACAAAAAAAATAAAAAGAAATAATTTCGCTTAATAGTGAAAACCTGGAAAACAAGTGCTTTGGACAAGTACCATGATGAAAACCTGGCAAACAAACATTATGTGTAAGTTATGAACTTCTTGCATTCCATACTTGGGGACATGTTCCATCCATGATATACCATCATATAATATCCCTTTTGTTTCCTCTATTATCCTATCTCCCTCATATCCCTTATTAGTATCCATATTTCCTTTTTCTCAACTTTGATCTTGACAAGGCTAGCAATCTCCCTAGAAGTATCACATGTCCTATCTGCTTCATGTTGTCTACATCCCTTTGGTCCATCTTCCTTATCCTATGCACATCCCTTTGGTATATATCCCTTATCCTATCCACATCACTTTGGACCATATTGCCTATCTTATTGCAACCTTTAGTCCATATCATTCATCTTGTCCACATTCTTGGTCTTACTTGTCATATCATTATCCTATCCAAACCCCTCTCTTGGTCTTGATAGAAAATACAGACATAAAATTAAAAAAATGTTTTCTACATCCTCTTGTCATGTCCATTCTTGTGAACCACATGTTATTCAGCGCACCATTTCATCACCTTATCTTGTCATATCCAATCCCTAAACTTGGTAAAAAAATCATTCCATCTTGTGGATAGTCATTGGCATCCAAATAGCTTTAAGACATACCAAGAGACCTTTGGTCTCCATCCTTCTACCAGTTCGTTCATCAATCCATAATTTCCTTGACTTTGATTATCTACATGAACTGAGGGAACATTGATTAGAGATCACCAAACTACTAAAGTGATATGTAAGATGATTAAATCAGTCAATATGTTGTCATTGATGTCAACTATTTTTGCCAGTACTTATCATGATAGTTACAAACATCTGAACATCTGTTGAAGGAAGAAAAGATGAAGAAATGAGATATCTACATAAGAAAAAGATGGATATGACAGATAAGGATAAGTTAAACATTGGGTAACTTATTGATGAGTCTATGGCTTTATATTGTTGACTTGAGCATGTTACATTAATCTATTATGATGAAGAGATTTGAATTGAACAAGTCAGTGTGGTCGGTAATTGAAGACTTATGTATACACCGAGTGACAATAATAACCGAGTTAGTTATTACCGATGCATTTTAGTATTAACCGAGTATGGATGAAAACATTAAATGCTAAGAACAATCGACTGAAATTGATGATCTTGATATTGTTATGATTTCGA
This sequence comes from Chamaecyparis obtusa, assembly GCA_027943335.1. NCBI lineage: Eukaryota > Viridiplantae > Streptophyta > Pinopsida > Cupressales > Cupressaceae > Chamaecyparis > Chamaecyparis obtusa. The sequence continues at coordinate 499,264 of BSBK01000309.1, forward strand.
GGTTAAGGATGAAGTTAGTTATGAGATCCATGACTGACATAATTCAGAGATGATCTAAAGGATGAGATTGAAACATGTTAAAGACACATCTGTCGAGGAAGGTTTAAGCGGCAAAATGAACGAAGGAGATTATGAGGCAAAATCTAATGGATGATATGGAAATGGTTTACTTGTCTATTTAAGAGATATGAGTTTCATTTTTGAAACATGCCGAACAAAAGGAGACTGCAAAGATTTCATGTGAAGATTTTATTCATGCATTCTTGATCAAACTAGTTACAGAAAGAACCGAGCTACAGACATTATTGAGCATCAGAGAACTATTTACTGAGTGAAGTAAGTTGAGAAATATTGACGAATTGAATTGATTAATGACTAGAGGATTTTATGAGCATAGCATAGATCTAAATATTTGCAATTGAGTTGTATTTGAATTAGATCAATACTACATCAGTTTAACCATTGATTCAGAAAATCTCTTAACTGAGTGGACTTAACAATCGTATTGTACTATCCTATGACATTCATTGAATGTAAAGTGTTATCTTGTTGACCCCATAGCAAATGTTGGTCAAAGTTAATTGTTAGTAATAAATCCTCTAACTAGGTCACACCTAACAGTGTGCATTTTAACCTTTAACAAAGTTGGCTCTTTACCGAGCTCACTTCAGAAGAGTGAATTATTTTGGGTTGCCGGTCCTAGGTGGTTTTTTCCTTAGCAGAGTTTCCACGTTAAATCATTGTGTTATGTGTTATTTGTTATGATTGTTTTTCTATCATACTTTACATATTGCATAGTTTATTTAGTCGGTAATCATAGTTTGGATAATTACTAGCATTCGGTAAAGTGAATAGACAGATTGATATTTTATGTTACCGACCTATATAAATTGTTGAAATTGTTTTGCAAGATTCATCTAGGAGTTTGGGATTGTAGGATAATTGATTTAACTGATTCACCCCCCCTCTCAGTTATTCTAACAATTGGTATCAGAGCGTATTGGTTTCTTGGAGGAAAGTTTTAAGGACTTGAGTAGAAATATCAAAAGACGTATAAGAGGGAAGTGACTAAGCTGAACAAAGATAACTTATCCACATGGAAAAGCCGGATGAGGCTTCACATATCTAGAATCAGAGAATCTTATATACATTTACTAGACTATGGATACTTACAACTGAATGTTGGACCTTTGACTCTTGATCAGTTGAGTGACAGACATGAACACAATATTACTATGATAGAGATTGTTCCTACTCTATCTGATGCTGAATTTGAAGATGTCAAGGATTGCACTACAGCGAAGAAAATGTGGGATAAACTTTCTCTAGTTTATGGTGGTGATGTGAATGTAATGAGAGCCAGAGCTAAAAGCTTGAGAGGAAGATTTGATGACATGAAGATGAAGGAAGGTGAGAACATCGCACAATACTCAAACCAAATCAAAGAGGTAGTCAATGCTATCCCAGGAGCAGGAGGTACTATTTCTGAAGATACTATGGTAAGTAAGATACTAAGAACCTTGTTGCCTATCTATGCAATCAGAATATCTTCTATTCATGAAATGAGGTTTGTACCTAATTGCACTCTTACTCTTGATAGTCTGATTGGAAAGTTAACTACTTTTGAGTTGAATAATTATGAGAATAGTGTTGTACCGAGTGTTGAATTTTCTTTTATGTCATCTCTTAAGATTGGTAAATCTAGCAATAAGCATAATATAAATAATGAAAGTGATAGTGACATCGAAGATGAGCTTGATGAGCTTGAAGCACTTATGGCCCGAATACTTCAAAAAGGTAAAGGAAGGTATAAGGGAAAGTTACATTTAGCTTTTTTTAATTGTAAAGAGATTGGCCATATTGTTGCTAGATGTCCTAATAGGAAAGAGGAAGATAAAGACAATGACCGATCTGGTGATGGAAAGTTTGGCAGAAGGAATAACAAAGGAAATCGACACTACAAAAAAGACAACTGAGATTACAAAGACAAAGGAAAAAATGAATGTTACCTTGTTGGAGAAAATGAATATGACATCGACATCGACACTGATGATGAAATTGAAGTGGTATTTTTTGCAATGAAAGATGATTCAAAACAGGAGGAAATGTATGTAGAAACAACCCTTATTTCTAAAGTTAGTAAGAATGATACTTGGATCATTGATAGTGGTTGTACACATCACATGACTGGTGAAGAAGATAAGTTTGAACATCTTGAGCACTATAATGGAGGATCAATGAAAATGGGAAATGATACACCTTGTCAAGTGAAAGGAAAAGGGTCTATCTTATTGAATGATAGAATTAGATGTGATAATGCATACTGGGTAAAAGGACTTAACTATAATTTGTTGAGTGTATCACAACTGAATAACTCAGGTCACCAAGTTGCATTTGAAAGCAAGAAGCTGAAAATCTATGATGAAAATGGAAATCTTGTCAGTACTGGAGGACAATCAAAAGGTAATTTATTATATCTTGACAATGCTGAAACTTCGTGTTTATTAGTGAAGAATGAAGATGTATGGTTATGACATAAGAGGTTATGTCATGTAAACTTTGATAACATGATTAAGATTAGTAGAAAGAGAAAAGTTAGAGGTTTACCGAGTCTAACCAAACCTGATCATGTTATGTGTAATCAATGTTAGAAAGGAAAGATGAACAAATCTAGTTTTAAAAGTAAAGGCTATTCATCTAAAGATATTTTGGAGTTGGTACACACCGACTTATGTGGTCCTATGAGAACACAAAGCTACTATGGTGAAAAATATTTTATTTTATTTTTTGATGATATAATCTTTGGTGGACATGATCTGATTTTTAAATCATTTGTTAATGAAATGAGAAAGGAATTTGAGATGTCAATGTTTGGAGAGATTAAATTCTTTCCAGGTTTGTAGATTATACAATAGAATGATGGGATTTTGATCACTCAATCAAAATACATTAAAGAAGTGTTAAAGACTTTTGGCATGGAAAATTTAAAACTGGTAGGAACATCGATGGTAACTGGATGTAAGTTGACAAAGGATGATGAATCTATAGAAGTAAATCAGACACTGTACATATCTATGATTGGAAAAATGATGTATGTGATACACAGTAGGCCTGATATAGCACATGTAGTTGGGATTGTGGAAAGATTTTATGCCAATCCTAAATATTCACATATGGTTGCATTTAAAATAATTTTGAGATACTTGAAGAAGACATAAGACTATGGTCTATGGTACACAATAGAAGGCAAATTTGAACTCCAAGTTTATACAAATGCAAATTGGGCTCGAAACATTGATGACCAGAAGAGCACAACCGGTGGAGCATTCTTTTTAGGAGAAAGACTTGTGACTTGGATAAGCAAGAAACAAGCATGCATTTCTCAGTCTACTGCTGAATTAGAGTATGTTGATGTTGTTGCTACAAATTGCTCAAATATTGCTTCGATTAAACAAGTGTTGGAAGGAATGAATGAGGTAATCACTAACCTGGTGATTATATATTGTGACAATATTGGTGGTATAAATATTTCCAAGAATCCTATGATGCATTAAAAAACAAAGCATATATCTTTTAAGTATCACTACTTAAGGGAACAAGTTCAAGAGAAGTAGGTGAAACTGGAATTTGTAATGTATCTAAAGAACAACTTGCTCATATTTTTACCAAACCCTTATCGAAGGACACATTTAAATATTTGAGGACTAGACTAGGGGTCTGTCCCCTATCTATCAGTCACTAAGGTGATCAGAGGTTGCATCAACCTATACTTTATCAAAAAATCATTCATGTTGATGCACATAGCTCACACTTTAGGTTTTTCTAAGGTTGTGAAAGATTGTAGAAGCTGGAACAGGAATTGTTTATCAGTACATGAAGGTACTTGATCTGGACTGAACAACAGAGAATTACTTGGCTGTTGAAGACATGTTTATTTTCTTTGACATTGTTGTCAAAGGGAGAGAGACTGAAAATGAAAAATATGTTAGTGAGAACAAAAAGGAAGAGAGACTTCATATTGAAATATATGTTGCTGAGAGCATATATGGAAGAATTTGAGAACTGAAAAAGAAAAAATCCGCAAGGAGAGTCTGCATGGAATGTTGTTTTGTTTTGTAGTGATTAAATATATTAAATATCAAGCTAGGAGAGCTTACCGAGCTACAACATTTACGTACATAGTTGTAGAATACATCTTTCGTATGTGTATGGCATATTTTCATATTGCTTGTGTTGCCATCAATGCCAAAGGGAGAGATTGATGATCTACAACTGATTGAATATCTAGATGAACTGAAGGAACAGTGATTAGAGATCACTGAGCTACTGATTAAATCAGTCAATATGTTGCCATTGATGTCAACTAGTTTTGATAGTACTTAGCATGATAGTTACAAACATATGAACTGTTACTTAAAATTACAACATACAATACAATAAGCATAAATAGGAAAAGGTTGCACATTTGGTAGTCTAATTAGCACTACCTTGTACATTTTGTTAGTTTACATTTTATTATTACATTCATTTCAGATGTCATTATTGTACTCTAAGTATTGATCACCATTCCAAAGATTTCAAAATTCATAAATGATCATTACATTGTAGATTCAAACTGAATGTAGTATACAAATGTCTTTCCATGTTTCATATTACATATCAATAAGTAGAGTATATTTCCAGAATTGAAAGAAAATATTGAAGTATGGAATAGGGGTCCCATGCATTGCCTTTGTGTTGGTTTTTTGTTAGCTAGTTGTCTACTAGGTCTCAGGTCCCAAGGTCTTCAAAGTCCGGCTCTTCATTTGCATTTAGGTCTTTAGGGTTCATATCTGCATGAGAGGAAAAATAGTTAGATCCTATTGGATCTAAGCAATGCATAAGAAACAAATAACATACTGTAACAATCAAGTTTTCAAATCTGCACATCAATCTGGAAAACCAAATGCAATAAGGAAATGTACACTAGCACTCACTACAAGGTAGTATTAAAGGGACTTGTTTCTGTAAACATGAAACCTTTTACTAGTTATGATCATTCTGGTGTATGTTGTTCTTTTTATTAACCAGATATTTGGATTAAAGGGACTTGGTCTTTCCAGCTGAGAAACCTTTTTCAGATAATGCAGTTCCAGGGTAGATTAGTGAACATAATGGTTTACAAGTAAATTTGCAAGTTGTTTATTATGTTCACTAATCGAACCATTTCAAAATCATATTATTTGAAAGCGTAATAGTTTATTTTGTAGAAGAAAATTGACTAGTTTTCATATTCAGTCATAGAAAAAGATGCATATCAAGCTGTAATTTCAAGATAAACTGCTACAAGGAAGTGCTAATGTTGCCAACAGTCATGATCAAGTGTCACTGAATGTAGTTATAAATACTGGTACAATATGTCCTTGCTATTTCAAAGGTACAGATTCAAGTAATTTCACTATTTTTGCTTATTACAAACAAAAGTGTCATAAAATGTTTTTCAACATGTATATTTGAGTGCCACGAGCCCATGCTCAAACTTCATTGATGACAAATGAACATTTTTAGCCTTATTGCAAATAGCTCAATTTCAACATTGAAAGATATTACTTTTAAAAGCTTGATAGTTTGTGCCAGTGAGTTTTGGAGTGATTATTCAAGTGCTAAGTGACTGTGCAATATGAAGAAATAATTAAAATGCTCAGAAATGCAGTAAAGAGAGTTGATAACAGTGGTCATGCTACAGGAGCTTTGCTACAATGAGCTGTGTTTTGAAATGAAAATTTATGCTATTGAACAAATGTGCATAGTATATTATACCTACAGTTGAAATATTAAAGTTACAAATCAAATAGAATGCAAGCTGTAGAGGTATTTTTTATAAACAGAAAGCACGAGTTTTCAACATTGGTTCATGATTACAGGCAGTGTGTTGGTGAATATTCAAAACATGGTTAACTATGTATTTAGCAAAATCTAATGTTACTAGTGATGTGTGTGTACATTCATAATAGCAATGAAAATAGAAAATACAAGATGTACATATGCTGAAAGAGAAAATGCATAGCTAACAGAGAAAAGAAATGTACTTATCTGCTATGAGAAAAGTGACTCTTATTCCTTGATGTCTTTCAGTCATATTTTTAGTCAGCTCCCAAAGTCTGTGAAGCTCATGACTGAAAGATGTCATAGAAAAACTGAATAGATTTACCACATTTTTCAGTCATAAGCTCACGATTTTGGTGAAATAACTGGAAAAGAGATCATATGGTGGAATGTTGATGGGTTTTTCAATCATCTCGATAAGAGTCTAAAGCTGAGATGAAAAAATGTCTTAATAGACCCCGGATCACATTTTTTAGTCCTAGTTGGACTATTATCACTGTAATTGAAGGAATTTCATGCTCAGTTTTAATGCTCTGTCAAACACAGATTTATCCATATCAGCAAGATGAAATAAATTTTGATGCTATATGCTATGGTCACAATAAAAAATACAAAAGCGGAGTTCTAGTAACTCATTGTTTTATACAGTTTGTTCTTAGTTTTTCATCAATGAAAAAGCTAATCAAAGAAGAGTGGCTGCTTGTCATTGCCGAACTCACAGTCATAATGGTTTAAGAACTCGGGTTCCAAACTAAGCATAGAGCCGAGTCTATGGACTCACAGTTTCACAATATTCTGTCACAGTCACATGTCGAAGAGAGGAGGCCGAGTTTAGCAAGTCCACTGTCGACAATAATGAAGGGACCCGTGTTAGTAAAAGTGGTATGAAATAATAAGCTTCTTGTTTAATCTGCAGTGAGAAAGCATGAGATATGTACCAGTCAAAGCCTATGAATACACAGTTATAGTATTGTGACTATCTACAAACTTTAGATCATAACTCATAAACTGAGAGTGGAAGTTGAGTTCAAAGAGCCGAGTTCCTCATAAGTCATGGCTTATAAATGAAGACAAAAGGAGTGCAGACTAGTACTAGGTCGTGACTTATGAGGACTAACTAATGATTAGCCTCAGTCTTGTACATTTGATGAAGGGGAAACTTGTAGAAAACTGATTCATAAATTATGGTTTGTATTGAAAGATGCCAAGTAAAGATATAGCAAAGTCACAGGTCATGATTGTCAAAATGAACAGAAGATGTAAACATTGGTTTTCTCACGGCTAGATCCAACATCATCGAGCTATATGTGTAGTTTATGAACCTCTAACAGTAAAAGGCTGAGATTCATGCTAGCATATGTGCAATAAACAAAAGGTAACGGCCACTCTCGACTTATTTTAAAATGAAACTACAGTCAAACAAGTCGTGAATCATAAACTTATAAGCATTTTCATAAGTCATGACTTGTTGCACAAATTACATAACAAAATATACTCAAGAAGAATGTCATGACTTATGGAAAATAAAGAGAGTCCCTTTTTCAAAGCCAAGCATACGGTCGAGTGTTGTATATTCAAAGAACAATGCTCAAAACAGTGATAACAATGATAACATCTATCAATATGAAAAGAGACACAATGCCTTACCTTGTTTTGAGGCTGAGAATACTCTATTGTCAAAAGCTATGCTCGAGAATGAAGGCACAGTGAATAAAAGAAGCAAAACGAACTCCAATGAAAGGCCAGTAAACTCGAGTTTCACATCACCAAATTAAGCTCGGCATAGGATGTTCAGTAGTGAGATAAAAACAATAGTCAGCTCGAATGTCTACAGTGTTTTTCTAAGATTCATCAAAATTTCTCCAATATGAAGCTAGGGTTTGCATTTTTTTCTTCCTAATTATTCTCGGAGAAGTCATAAACACAAGTCTCGAGAAGTAGATTAAGCCTAGGATTTTTGGAGTCCGCCAAGCAATGGCATTGAATGCCTTCATTGTGGGTTGTCAATGTCCATAGTTTTTGAAAATACAAAAAAGCCACCTCATCCCTCTTCCTTCGAATCTTGTGCAAGTGGGTCCAAATTTTTATTCCCCACTTAGCACTTGTTTACACTTAGCATTATTTTTAGAGGTTAGGGTATGTTCTGAATATTGAAATTTCATTTCAATTTTCAAATATTTAAAAAAATTTGGCATTTTTTGTAAAAGGATTTCAATCCTTATTGTAAGCCATTATTTTTAGGCATTGAGCATGGATAGTTGATATAGGCTGATTTTTGGCATTTTTTTGGGCCAAAATTGGGCATTTTTGGAGGACTTGAATTTTCAGATTTGAGCTTAGGGCAGGCTATAAGGTGGATTTTCATAATCATTTTTTAGAGGTTGCGAGTTTTGGGAGAGAGGCTAGTAGTGAACATATTGTTCCTATTTTTCTTTGAAGCCATTTTTTGTAATCTGATTCTCAGTTTTGTGAGAAATAAAGCAGATGCTCATTGGCTCATATGTTTTGTTGTGAGATTCAAAGATCCTGATTTCATCTTTCTGTATAAGTGTTGTTTTTCAATTGTAATCCAAAAGAAGTGAATGCTTGTTGATTCCTTCTTAAGGTGATCAGCTTATGCTTAAACCTTGTATGGGAAAAGTATGTTGTTAACTATTTAGCTATTTGTGGTGTAACCCTAATAGTAAAGTCTATTAGCCTATATGTTGAAAAAAGATCTGAAGAGTCAAACTTTTGGTCTATGATTTTGAGCTATTGTTTTATCATTCCAGCAAAGTCTGAACTTATTTTGGTGTATCACCCCACATTCATTTTAGTTTTAAAAGTTCTTTCTATCCCTTTCCTTATCAAATTTTCAATCAGGTGGTGATATTTCATACTTAATAGGAATCGGCCTAGAATCTGAAGATTCCTCCTCATTCATAGTCTACCCACAGCTAGAGGAGGTTTCCATTATCAGGATATAATTTTTTTGTAGCCTTAATGCCTGAGTTAGAGTAACAATTCTAAACCTAAATAGTTTTTGGCACGCTCAGTGGGACCACGAACTGCTTCTCAGTTCTGAGTTACAAATTTTATGGTTATTCTCATTTCAGTTGCAAATTTGATTATTGTTTTTAATGAGTAGAACTCCAACGAGATCAAACAAGGAGGGATTTGTATATCAAGAATTGTAGCCAGGAAGAAGGGGAGGAAGATCATCCAGAGGTGGAAGAACATCACAAGATCCAAGAGGTACTCTATTGAATTCAAATTTTTCATCATTTGATAACCCCATTTTTGAAGATCAAGCTGTAAATTCAAACGAGCTTGAGGCAATTATTGAAGAAATTAGTCTTCCTAAGGATTTAAGTGTTCCTAATCATTCCGGATCAGGATTACCAAGTTTTGAAGATTTATTTAGAGATAATTTTGTTCTTGGAGCTTCTACAAGTGGTATTGCAGCAACTCCTTAGAATCTAAAGACATATCAAAGGAAAGTAGTTCAGCCTACTCAACCTTCTACTACACCTGCCACTCAGCAGCAAGCTCCTCCACATCAAGCAATGACAAGAAATCTTCCCTTTGTTCCATTTGATCAGGGTAGTCCTTTGAGGATTGCAAATCACAATGATATTCCATTGGCTGCTTTGAAAATTTTTCCAACTTTTACAAGAGAAACACATGTGACAGCTATTGAGCATATTTGAGATGTTGCAACTCTTTACAATGTTCATCATATCACTGTGTGTGTGAAAATTGTACCTGATCTGTAAACACAACACTCAGTAAAACATTAGAGGTTAGCTATAATCAAAATCGTGCAAAATTGAAATCTAATCTAACCAAGCGATTTACTGCCTTCTAATAGGTGCGAGATTGATGTTCTTAGATTGTAATCGAGATCAGTGACCTAGACGACACCTAAATGAAGGATTTGAATGCAAAAGATGGATATGAAATTGAATGCAATTAATCTATATTTTTGATATTTTCTATGCAATAAGAATGATAAACTGATATGCTATGGATGCTAAATGATCTAGCAATGAAGATTCTAACAATGATATGAAAACTATGAAATTCTATGCTAAGATATAAAAGCTATGCAATTGAAATTGATCTCACAACGCTTTGAATTCGCAAGTTGATTCCTCAGCCTCCAATTCTCCAGTGTGATTGTGCAAAATATGTGGATGCTTGGATGCAAATTTGAGAGATGATTGAGAGATGAATTATGAAGAGCTGAGCCTTGTTTTTATAGAAATCCAGGGCTTTGGAGGTGCATGGGAAAAAGCCATAAATCACTCAAATAACTCAAGTTGATTTTTGAGTTATTTTTAAATAAAGGATAATTAACTCACAAAAACATGCAAAAGCTAAGCTTTAACTCAAAATAGAGTTTAGCTTTAATTGATAATTGATAGTTGTTTGCTTTTATGATTGTGCATGTTTTATTTATGAATTAATTTAATAATAAAGTGATTTATTTCCAACTTAACTGCTTTTAAAAATAAAATAATTGATTTATAGGTTAATCAATTATTTAATCAAACTTTTATTAAAAACTATATTATTAAATAATGACAACTTGCTTTAATTAATTAAATAAGAATTTAATCAATTATTCATATGATATTAGATTTATTGTCAAAATTAAATAATACAATTAATAATAGATATAATTAAATTTAATTACACAATTAAGTGGCAAATATTAAATCTAATTAATTAAATATGAAAATATTCAATTAATCAAACTTTAGGATAAATGTGATTTATTGCCAAATAATTATAAAATTAAAGATAATTATGATGATTAGGAATATTGCTAGGAATATTCCCTAATGCAGAATTTAAGATAATCAATTAGATTTGATGATGTTCAGATGTGCCTTAGGTTAGGACTTCGATGTCGATTTTGTTCGATTTGTCGATGTCGGAGGTTAATGAACTTATAGCCCATTTTTGGGGTATTACATTTTGCCCCTCTTTGAATTACTGTGTAAAGCGTAGTGGTTCAAAGAAAGTTTGTCTTTGATAGAGATATGAAACTGATTCAAAAGATAAACCGATCCCAAGATAGAAACCGAGATAGGAGTTGATTGATATTGATTTGATATGGAGATAATAGGTCCTGAATGACCAAAGATAATGTTTACTGTAGCAGCAAATGAACCTATGATTGTGAAAAAGTGTCAAAACGCTTGATTCCAAACCTTAGGATTGCAAAGAAGTGAGTGACCCGTTCTAGACTCGATTGTCTTAGCAGAACTAGCAGGTATCACATCCAAACCCTTCAGTTGCCGAAGAACCAAGGAAAGAACACTATGATCTGATGGTTGCAAAAATTGATACGGATTACAAGATTAAGAGAATACCAGATTGATATGGATCGATGAATCTGATATGCCCCAAGTGATGATAGATTTTCCCCAAGCGATGAGGTCTTTTTTTTTATGAATCAGTAACTAGACGTGATTGTTTGTCTTGATTACTGATGAAAGATTTTGATAAATTTGATTGACAGACTTTGAATGATGTGCAATACCATGCCCCCTTCAGGATGAAAATTGAAATCTGGCAAGAAAAGTCAGCGTTGATAGTTTAGAAGCATGTTAATTGATTTGAGAAGTGTGGTGAAACACATTCAAGAACACATTCTCCATCGTTGGAAGGTCCCAAAAGACCAAGTTTGACTAGGTTTGACCATGAGTTGACCATGGTTGACCAAGTTAAAATTTTGATAGTTTGATGTAAGATAATCAGTTAAGTTGAAAAATGGATTTCTACTATGATTTGAAGGTTGATTATGCAAGTAGTTGATAATATAAATGATCTCAGATTTTGATTTTGATCCCGAAAAAGGATTCTACTTGTTGTTTCATTGGAGGAACCTTCATGTGAGATTCAGCTCTTGTTAGATTTGAAGATGCGATTTGAAGAATCATTTAAGCATTGAAGTTCGTTTAATCATTGTGAGATCATGCAACATGCAAAATGCAAAGAGACATGCAAAATGAAATGCAACCTAAGACCTAGGACCTAGTCACTGATCATATGTCGATTTGTTATCATCATTGAACTTTTAGGTAACCGAATAAATCAATATAATGCCCACTAGCTATGAAACCAACATATGAATATCGATTTCTATGCACAAGAATCAATACAACACCCACTGGACAATAACCATGGATATATGAATATTGATTTTATTTTCAGAATGTCAGATTAGATATAAGCATCAAGGCACAAACGTCAAAATGACCTGAATATCATGTCCATTTTGATATAGCAATTTGTACAAGCATCAAAACATACACGTCGTGATGACCTGAGTACGCCTTGCATTGCAAACACATCAAACAGTCAAGAGGTCATTCTAAATCCAATGTGAATTACCCGTAGTGACCCTTTATCATTCACATCCTTAGGCAAGATTGTGTGTCACAGTAGGAGAAAGAATTCACTTCAAAAAGACAATAGTTAGATCAAACTTCCTTGAATTTTTTGGGTATCAATGGTCGAGGTACGCATGGCCATCCAATTCGAGATAGAGGCTCTTACAGTCGGACACCATTTCAATCTGGAATTTCCAAAGTTGTTAGATTTTCACATACGAGCAGAAAACAAAGAAAAGATTATGCCCCCAGTCATCACTCTCTAAATCCTATAAAGGACATCATTGAAGAGCTTGAAGGGACACAATATGCAAAAATTTCAATGTGAATCAGTAAGCATACAAGGAGATAAAAGCATGTAAAAAGCATAGATTGTTTTCAGTTGAGTTTTGATGTTTGATTGCGTTGTTGTAGATGCAAAATCCTTTCTGGAGACAAGGCAGACTGACTGACTCAACTTGAAGCTTCAAAGGACTCTGACTAGATAGGATACATCTAAGATACATTGGAGACCATAGGATATGACATTGATTGCCCCCAAGTGTTAAACATTGATAGGATACAGACGCTTGAGCTGATTGATGTACAGACTGACTTATTGAAAACTGGAAATGCAGAAACAAACCGGGAGATATGTACAAACTAAAGCAAGACTGAAAGCTGGGAAAGATCAAGATTGTGCTGATAGATGGAGCATTTTGAACAAGTGGCACCCGTTTGCCAGGTTTTCACCATCTTGGCAGAGATTCTATTTTTGCTACTAGGGCGCCTGTTTCCAGGTTTTCACCAAGGCACTTTTTCTTTTTCTCATTTTTTTGTATTTTTTCATTTTTTCAATTTTTTTTTTGAATTTTTTATATTTTTTGATTTTTTTGAATTTTTGATATTTTTTTATTTTTTTTGTGAATCATCAGGGCGCCTATTGCTAGGTTTTCACCAAGATGTTCATTTTTTCAGGACTTTTTCCAATTTTAAAGATTTTTTCAGGACATTTACCAAGCACTGAATGCCTTAGGCATAGAATTTCTTCAGATGGAGAACGTTGATTGGTTCTCAGAGCTGTTCTCCTTCAATCGTTGAGAGTTGATAGGCACAAGATCCAAAAGTAGTAGTGATAACAAAGGGACCCAGCCAATTGGGTTCGAACTTCCCCTTGCGTTCTCGATGTGATTGATTTTTAGGATTTTCTCTCAACACTAGATCGCCAACCTGAAATTCTCTGTGTCTGACTTTCTTGTTGTAGCCTCTAGACATTCTTTTTTGATATACTCTGAGATGATCATACGCTGCTTGTTTGCGCTCATCTAGTAATTCAAGTTCTTGTAACTTAGACACTTTGTAGTCTTCATCAGTGACAAGTCCATGCATTCTGATTCTGAGTGATGGGATTTCAACCTCAATAGGCAGTACTGCTTCAGACCCATAAACTAAAGAGAAAGGTGTAGCCCCTGTAGGCATTCTGATACTAGTTCTGTATGCCCAAAGAGCTGGGTTAATCATGAGATGTTTTTTCTGATACTTGTGATGATACTGGTTCTGATACTGATTCTAATAATTATTCTGATACTAGTTCTAATACTAGGTATACTTGATAGCATATTTTTCTATTGCAAACTCCCAAGCAAGATCATATCATGCAGTCCCAATGTCTAGCAAGGTGGAGAACAAGAGGGATTGACAAGCTGGTGGAAGAGATGGAAGACAAGAGAATGAAGGACAATGAAGGGAAGAAATCCTCAAGGGAAAATTCCTCAAGAATACCCAAGCTAGGGAAAAATTTTCATGTAAAGCACATTTGGACAAGCAATGAAAGGCCAACATAGGATAAGTCACAAAAGCATAATGCCAAAGAAGGACAGGATGTATTCCAAAGAAGTAGACATGTCAAGAGGCTTCATAGCACCGTGTTTTACTCTTCTTCTTTTTTTCATTAGATCAAGACCAAAGGGGAAAAGGATAGCGATAGGTGAAAAATGAATGGAGGAAGATGGATATGAAGGCTAAACATGGAAGGAATGAAAGCAAGATCATCGTAAGATAGCTCACAAAATAGTCAAATGTTCGTGTATAGATCAACATTGTCAAGATCAAAGAGAGAAGATGAAATGGATGAAATATGTAGAAGAACTACGCATAATGCCTGATTGCTAGGTTTTTATCATGGTCCTTATCCAAGGCGCCACAAGGGAGTGGTTTTTCCCATAGGATGAATTTATTTCTCTTTACTTTTGCTACCAAGGCGCCTGTTTCCAGGTTTTCACCAAGGTACATTTTCAATTTTATTTTATCTTATTTTATTTTTTTTGGAAGAAGGCAAGCTTTTTAGATAATGCTCCTTGAAAGGATAAACCATGATATGCCAAGGATTCAAAATGATATGCCCAAAGATGCTGATAGGGAAAGGAACATGGAAGAGAAAAATGGAGGATAGGGTTTTATGTAAAGCGAGTGAGGTTGGAAGATAGGAGGAATAGGCAAATGAGGAAAAAGGATAGAAGGTAGAAGGTTAATGAATGGAAGGATTGTGAAAGGGTAGATGGAAAGGAAGGCAAGATCAACATAAACACACACCTTGAAAAGTGGCGAGAGGGTGGAGGAAACATGAATGAAGGAATACGTGAAGGAATATGGTGAATGGATAGCAGAGGTTGAGGTTTGGGCGCATGAAATGGAAGAATATTTTTGGAAGGAGATGTAGTGGAAGCCTTTGGAAGCTTGAATGTCAATTTCACTTTTTGTTCAACACCAGACTCTTTCAAGAGAGACTTTGGAATCCATATAGTCGTAGGCTTTTTATTTCTTTTTGATGATCTAGAGAGAATATCTTCAATGATGGATTTTGGAACCCATACTTGTCTTGTAGTTTTTTTCTTAGATATCTCTTTTGACTTTATGTTTCCATGTCTATTAGAGGAGACATGGTGATCTTCTTTTTTTGATGGATTCTTGTATTGCTTCTTTTTCTTGTATTGAACATTCAAGTTACTTCCAAAAGACTTGGGACTTGTGGAAGAGGGAGGATATGACTAGTTTAGATGGGTGGGTGGATGAAAAGGATTCAAGGGTATGCATCTATGTTGATCTTGAGGAAAGATGGGAGATGGAGGGATGTAAGGATCCAAGATGGATGGCAAATTAGGAAAGTTAGGAGGGGAAATTGAAGGGACATAAGGACCCAAGATGGAAGGAAGGTGTGAAGATCTTTGTAGTGGTGGAAGAGGTCCGAGGATGGAAGTGGAAGACGCAAAAGGATAATCAATAAGTTCATCAGCATCTATATGACAACCAAGGATATCAGCATTTTCAGAGTGAGCATTAGAATTTTCAATAGAATCGTGGACATCTTGAATAGGAGCACCTTCTTTGATAGGATTGTTCAAAGCTTGCAAAGACTCAGGAAGAGTAGAAAGTGGAAATGAACATGGAGTGGTAGAACAAGAAGATGGAAGACTTTGATCTTAACAAGGATCTTTGGAAAGCATAAGCGTATAATTTTTCTCTTGATTTTCAATAGGCTCAACATTGGAAGTAACAACACCATTTTTAACAACCTTAATGGAAGTATCATCTTTGGAAAGCACAAGTGTAGTAAGTTTATTTTGATTGTCAATAAGCTCAACAGTGTAAGTAGTAGCTTGATCTTGCTTAGGCGAAGACTTAAGACATGGTGGAATGCATGAAAAAGGGGGTACAGGATCAAAAGAACCCTGAGGTGGATAAGAGACATCGTGAAAAGGAGTGGATGACATGGAGGGTTCTTGATCTTGATCTTTCTTTATGTTCTTTTCTTCATCATTTTTAGAGTCCTCTTGACATGGAGCCACTTCTAAGGACAAGAAAGCATGTTGGGATTGTATGGATGACTTTGGAAGAGATGGTGGAGGACTAGCTGAAGTAGGGATTATAGCATATGAAGGCTTAAGCTCTTTAGGTTTATCATTATTGAAAGTCTTTGCAGCCAAGTGAAGGTTAGCTTGAGTTTCTTTAAGAGGTAGCCCTGGAGGATAACTATAGGGAACCGCATGAAAAGTATCAAGGCTTGTGTCGGATGAAGGTTATGTGAAAGATTTGAAAGACTCAGAAGCTTTAAGAAATGTACGGGTATTGGAGGAAGTAGGGGATGGAAGAGAACCATCACCAGACAAAGGTTCAGCATTAACATGATCTTGCTTGAGAGTGTAATCTTTATTTTCAGCTGGAGAGTTCTTAGAGGAGAGATCCTTATAGTATTGACATTTCAAGCTAGCACGATGTATTTTATAGTCCTTAGCAGTAGTAGATGGATCATCATCAAGGTATTGTCCACAAAAGCCATCAAAATCTCTTTCAAAATCAGAATCATATGGATCACCATCACGATCTATCCAATGTGATGGCCCATTTGTAGTAAGTAGGAACGAATGACGAGGAGGACTCTTAGGAACAGAGGTGTCATAGGTATCATTACATTGTCTGTCATCATAGTCATCATAGTCTCCAAAGCTGGATGTGTCACTCTCCATGGAAGAGGTATCATATTGCTCAAATTTTTTTCGGGGGCATGGTGACATGTACAAGTCTTTATCAAATGGAAAAGAGTATAGAGGTTCCTTTTCTTTCTCAAGTTTGTCAAGCTAGACTTGCATAGCTTGCAGCTGCTTCATCATAGCGGCGATCAGAATTTCTTCCTCATGTGTACTGATTCTTTGAGACATGTGTACTACTTTTCAATAGCTATTGATTTGTTCTTGACACAATGATATTTTTGACAGATTCTGGAACTAGGCTGGAAACATTGGATATCTTGCAATTTGACAATTTCTGACAACTCTCTCAAATTTTTCCAAACGACACTCTGCAGACTCGTACGACACTGGGTAGTCTATGAAATGACAGTTGCCAAACTCGTATGATAGTTGGGTAGCAATGAAATGATAGTTGACAAAACTTGTACGATAGTTGCTAACAGGGTTTTGACTTTCTTGAATTTGCTGGTTTGAAAACTCGTATGACACTGGGTTCTCAATCGTACGACAGATGGGTAATACTAAAATGACACTTGACAAAACTCGTATGACTTTTGACTTCTTGAAATGACTTTTGACTCCAGAAAGATTTTACGTCAATTTTTGCAAAATTTAAGGTCTTCAATTTTGGATTATTTGCAAATTGTACTGTCCAGATTTTGAAGGTTATACCAGATTTGATAATTTTTAATAGCCAAGTAGATAAACAAGCACGCAGAACAGCAAGCAAGTGATTCCAAGCATGTCTGAAAACAATGAACAAGGGAAAAAGCAACCTTGCACATGAACAATCAAGTGACCAAATTGTGCTAATCCCTGAGAGTACTAATTGTGCATGTTCTGAAAAGTTTTGCAATAACACACATATACCTGAGAATGAAAAATTGGCCTCTCTAGGGTTTTTAGTAATGGTTTGACTCTGCAACTTTTATGATCCAAAGGGGTGAACTCCAATCCCGGCGCACCAGGGTTTTGACACAGTCTGAGAACTTAATCTTCAGGAGCTTCTAGGGAGATCTGACAACCCAACAATGAACCATACTCGTGGAGATTTCTTCCATAAGGACATTTATATAGTGGCTATCACTACCATGTCTGAAATGGCTATGACCGCTTGAGGTTCCGTCAACACAGTTTGCCCTGTGAAGGGATCATCCGCTACGGTTAACCCTCTCTAAAGGTGACTCACAGATTTATACCACAAGGGGACTTGGCTCCAGATTCAAGGTTTTGACACCTCTTCACTTTTAACCCAAACAAAGCAAGCAGATGAATCCGACACGCTAAGACAAAGTTTTTCACCAAGATCTGTGATATCAACTCCACGTGATCTATCAACCTCTCCGGGGAGAGAATGTATCAATCAATAAGAGAAGATGCACTAACCAATTTTGATTCACCAAAGCTCATGATATCAACCCCACGTGATCTATCAACCTCTCCGGAGAGAGAATGTATCGATCAATAAGAGAAGATGCACTAACCAAGTTGAATGTGAAACGCACTAAGTATCCTCCCTACCTACAAGGATTTCATCATCAAGGAAGGATTTCGCTAGGAATCCAATCTCTCAAGAATCACGAATAGTGTTCATAGGGCCTAATTACTATGTGAGCACAGATATATTCCTGAAAGCAAATCTACCAAAAGTACCCAAAAAGAAAAAAGAGGAACACTTAACGCTTAAAGTGAATATAAGATGAGTCCACAAGGTGGAACACTTACCACCTCACACAAGCTGAAAATGAGTCCCCAACTTAGAAAACAAGTGAGTTCCTAAAAGCACCAAAGGGTTGCCAAGTGGAACACTTAACGCTTATGTCCTGTTGACCCCTCCCCTTTATGGTGCTGAGATTGCAACCACGGGGCGGAAATGAGGGGCCGGCGGATTAGCGAGTCCAATAACCCAAGATAGCAATCAAGATCAATCACAAGTATTCTAAGACTACTTAATGAATCCTTAAGAGATCACAACCTAGTATCAAATTATGCAAGTGTGTAGAAATAGATCAAAAGCATGAAAAGATGCACACAAGCTTGACACGTGAGAGATTTATTTTAAGTCCAAATTGAAATGTTTTTAGAATAAGGAGAATACCTCATGATCCTCACAACGCGCTTAGTAGATTTTACCTGATTTTTAGCAATTCTTGTGCTTTTCCCAATCAAAATCAGTAGAAATCCATCAGAAATAGTAAATTTCAATTGTTAGGGTTAGCTGCCAGTCAAAATCTGAAAATCAAATCTGACAAACTGTCTGCAAAAATGAAATGACAATTGAAATCTGATACCAAAAATCGTACGATAGTGGGTATGCTCCCAGACGACAGTCCAGAAACTCGTACGACACTGGGTATGCTACCATATGACAGTTGAGCTCCCAAACGACAGTATGTGATGAAATGATATTCGATAAAGTCAACTGTCGTACGACAGTGGGTATGCTCCTAGATGACACTGGGTGTTCGCTGAAACGACAGTCTACAAAACTCGTACGACACTTTGTGTCAGATGAAATGATAGTCTGAAAAACTCGTACGACACTGGGTGTCTGATGAAACGACAGTCTGCAAAACTCGTACGACACTGGGTGTCTGATGAAATGATAATCTACAAAACTCGTACGACATTGGGTGTCTGATGAAATGATAGTCTGCAAAACTCATACGACAATCTGAAAACTTGTACGATGACTGTACGGACCGAAATTAAAAATCACACTGTACAGGCAATACCACTAGAACAGGCAACAGCAAGGGAGTTCTGATAGAGAAATGATAAAAGATTGATAGAAATGAAGGGAAGCCCCTTTCAGGGCCCCACGGTGGGCGCCAGAAATGTGTGTGTGAAAATTGTACCTGATCTGTAAACACAACACTCAGTAAAACATTAGAGGTTAGCTATAATCAAAATCGTGCAAAATTGAAATCTAATCTAACCAAGTGATTTACTGCCTTCTAATAGGTGCGAGATTGATGTTCTCAAATTGTAATCGAGACCAGTGACCTAGACGACACCTAAATGAAGGATTTGAATGCAAAAGATGGATATGAAATTGAATGCAATTAATCTATATTTTTGATATTTTCTATGCAATAAGAATGATAAACTGATATGCTATGGATGCTAAATGATCTAGCAATGAAGATTCTAACAATGATATGAAAACTATGAAATTCTATGCTAAGATATAAAAGCTATGCAATTGAAATTGATCTCACAACGCTTTGAATTCGCAAGTTGATTCCTCAGCCTCCAATTCTCCAGCGTGATTGTGCAAAATATGTGGATGCTTGGATGCAAATTTGAGAGATGATTGAGAGATGAATTATGAAGAGCTGAGCCTTGTTTTTATAAAAATCCAGGGCTTTGGAGGTGCATGGGAAAAAGCCATAAATCACTCAAATAACTCAGGTTGATTTTTGAGTTATTTTTAAATAAAGGATAATTAACTCACAAAAACATGCAAAAGCTAAGGTTTAACTCAAAATAGAGTTTAGCTTTAATTGATAATTGATAGTTGTTTGCTTTTATGATTGTGCATGTTTTATTTATGAATTAATTTAATAATAAAGTGATTTATTTCCAACTTAACTGCTTTTAAAAATAAAATAATTGATTTATGGGTTAATCAATTATTTAATCAAACTTTTATTAAAAACTATATTATTAAATAATGACAACTTGCTTTAATTAATTAAATAAGAATTTAATCAATTATTCATATGATATTAGATTTATTGTCAAAATTAAATAATACAATTAATAATAGATATAATTAAATTTAATTACACAATTAAGTGGCAAATATTAAATCTAATTAATTAAATATGAAAATATTCAATTAATCAAACTTTAGGATAAATGTGATTTATTGCCAAATAATTATAAAATTAAAGATAATTATGATGATTAAGAATATTGCTAGGAATATTCTCTGATGCAGAATTTAAGATAATCAATTAGATTTGATGATGTTCAGATGTGGCTTAGGTTAGGACTTCGATGTCGATTTTGTTCGATTTGTCGATGTAGGAGGTTAATGAACTTATAGCTCATTTTTGGGGTATTACAATCACAACTGAGGATGTAGCTCTAAAGTTGTTGGCTACATCACTAAAGGGTAAAGCCCTTGATTGGTTCAGAACTCTCCTGGTGGACTCTATTGCTACTTGGGATGTCCTAGGAGAAAGGGTGTCAAAAATTTTTGAGGAAAAATATGATAACCTGTCCTTGGTGGAGCAATTAACTACTATCAAGAGGGCCCCACAAGAGGAGATGAGTGATTTCAATCTTTGTTTTCAGAAGACTTAGAACAAAATTCTTGTTACGGTAAGGCCTTCAGCTGAATATGCTTTCTTGTATTATTTGAAGAGCTTAAATAGTGATATCTCTATAATGATTCAATCTATGGGAGAAGTGTCTTTACCCCAAGCTTTTGATACTGCTATTAAGGAAAAAAATAGTCTTGTCCAGGCAGGGAAGATAGCTCCTAGACCTCCTATTCCTTTCTTTCCTAATATCCAGTCCAATATGCCCTTGATTGTCCCACCATTATCTGATGTCCCATCTTTTAAAACCCCAGAGATAGTTCCTACAGCTCCTCTGAATGAACTAAAGAGTATTAAGGATAGCCAGCAAAAAATTGAAAGTTTATTGCAATCTTTTGGAAATGATTTAGTCACCCTCAAGAGGAATCAAGCCCAGACAAACCCTGCTACTCAAAATTAGTTTGTTGGTTCTTCTTCCCAATATCCTAATCAGTCTAATTTTCAGGCCAATAGGCAACAATTCCAAAGTAATGCTAATGCAAATAGGCAGAATTAGAATGTGAGGCCAAATAGATAGTATAATCTGGCACCTCTTAATACTGTTAGGGATATTGTTCCTACTTAGAATAATATTGCTACTGACTGGTGTTTTCCATGCAATGAACAACATGACCAGTCTACATGTTCTAATGGAATTCTTAACCAAGCTCTTATGGTCCAAAATGAAATGAATTCATAGTAGAATGTGTTTGTTGAGGAGGTATAATAGCAACCAGATCAGAGTGCTATGGATACCAGTTTCCTAAACTAGCAAGAGGAAGAGTTTTTTGGTCTAAATGAAGATTCATCAATTGCAGCTAATACTTGAGAAAAAAAGAGAGCTCTTGAAGCAAACCAGTCCGCTGGTAATGTGCCTTCTCCACCAGTTTCTATTTAAAAGAGTCCATCAATTTCATCTAATAAGGATCAAAATTAGAAAAGTGCTAATCAAAGTTCTCCTAGATCCTCACACAAGGTTTGATTTTTTGTTCCATTCAATATTGTTGACACTATGAAGAAAACAAATGTAACTTTGTCTGCATGGGAGACTCTATCTATTCCAGGATAGATTGAGATTTTAAAAGAAGAATTGTCCAAGCTGGCAGTTGGCTCACATAAAATAGTACAACAACCACCTAGAGTGGTTATGACTAATTATGAGCCTCCTAAGGTTCAAGAGAAGTTATCAAAAGAAGAGAAAAAGTCTGCTAAAGTATAGCAGCCAGCAATACCAAAAGTCAAGAAGGCTGCAAATATGAAGCAACCAGCAGTAAGCTTTGACAAGAAACCAACAAATATTCAGAAGACATCTGAAAATGAAGGTAAGAAGCCTACAAATAATAAGCCTCCTCCTTTTTATGTCTCATTGATCATTGGAAATAAATTAGTTCACAATTGTATGGTAGACAGTGGTGCAACCAGCACTGTCATGCCTAAGAAAATAGCAGATTTGTTAAATTTGAAATATGAACCTCTTGAAAAGGGTGTGGTCCAGCTTGATGGAAATTTAGTTAAGACCTTTGGAGTCATTAAAAATGCAAGTTTGACCTTACACTCCTACCCAAATTTCTCAATACCTCAGGATATATTTGTCATTGATTTGCCAGCATATTTTGCTATGTGCCTATCCAGAGACTTCACAGCCAAGATAGATGGTTATTTTTCATCAGATTGGTCACATTTATACTTTAGAACTAGATATGGTACTAAGGTGACCATAAAATCAAAATTGTTGGCCAAGTATCACATAAAGCCTTACAATCTGAGTCCTATTAATGCAAGCTATGTGATTATGGATCAAGATGAAATTCTTGATTATTCAGCCTACAACACACAAACTAAAGCATATCTAGACATTGTTTTGGATGAATGCGCTACTAGGAATGAACAAAATGATGATATGTTTGATGTTGGTGCACCTCTTAATACTATTAGGGATATTGTTCCTACTTAGAATAATATTGCTACTGACTGGTGTTTTCCATGCAATGAACCACATGACCAGTCCACATGTTCTAATGGAATTATTAACCAAGCTCTTATGGTCCAAAATGAAATGAATTCATAGTAGAATGTGTCTGTTGAGGAGGTACAACAACAACCAAATCAAAGTGCTACGGATACCATTTTCCTAAACTAGCAAGAGGAAGAGTTTTTTGGTCTAAATGAAGATTCATCAATTGCAACTAATACTTGAGAAAAAAAGAGAGCTCTTGAAGCAGACTAGTCTGCTGGTAATGTGCCTTCTCCACCAGTTTCTATTTAAAAGAGTCCATCAATTTCATCTAATAAGGATCAAAATTAGAAAAGTGCTAATCAAAGTTCTCCTAGATCTTCACACAAGGTTCAATTTTTTGTTCCATTCAATATTGTTGACACTATGAAGAAAACAAATGTAATTTTGTCTGCATGGGAGACTCTATCTATTCCAGGACAGATTGAGATTTTAAAAGAAGAATTGTCCAAGCTGGCAGTTGGCTCACAGAAAATAGTACAACAACCACGTAGAGTGGTTATGACTAATTATGAGCCTCCTAAGGTTCAGGAGAAGTTATCAAAAGAAGAGAAAAAGCCTGCTAAAGTATAGCAGCCAGCAATACCAAAAGTCAAGAAGGCTGCAAATATGAAGCAACTAGCAATAAGCTTTGACAAGAAACCAACAAATATTCAGAAGACATTTGAAAATGAAGGTAAGAAGCCTACAAATAATAAGCCTCCTCCTTTTTATGTCTCATTGATCATTGGAAATAAATTAGTTCACAATTGTATGGTAGACAGTGGTGCAACCAACACTATCATGCCTAAGAAAATAGCAGATTTGTTAAATTTGAAATATGAACTTCTTGAAAAGGGTGTGGTCCAGCTTGATGGAACTTCAGTTAAGACCTTTGGAGTCATTAAAAATGCAAGTTTGACCTTACACTCCTGCCCAAATTTCTCAATACCTCAGGATATATTTGTCATTGATTTGCTAGCATATTTTGCTATGTGCCTATCCAGAGACTTCACAGCCAAGATAGATGGCTATTTTTCATCAGATTGGTCACATTTATACTTTAGAACTAGATATGGTACTAAGGTGACCATAAAATCAGAATTGTTGGCCAAGGATCACATAGAGCCTTACAATCTGAGTCCTATTAATGCAAGCTGTGTGATTATGGATCAAGATGAAATTCTTGATTATTCAGCCTACAACACACAAACTGAAGCATATCTAGGCATTGTTTTGGATGAATGTGCTACTAGGAATGAACAAAATGATGATATGTTTGATGTTGGCTTTGGGAACTATATGATTTTAGAATCTAATTTAGTAGTGCCTAATTTGATTAAAGATCCAGAATTTGAATCTGATGTGTCTAATCAACTTTGGGATTTGTATTTTGATGGGTCAAGGAATAAAGATGGAGTTAGTGTAGGGGTTATGCTAGTTTCACCGGATGGTGATAGATTTTATGTTGCATTCAAGTTATCTTTTCCTTGTTCTAACAATGTGGCTGAATACGAAAGTTTAATCCAGCGATTAGAATAGGCAAGATTGAGAGGAATTAAGTGTTTAAGGGCATTTGGTGATAGTGAGCTAATAGTAAAATAGGTGAGAGGTATCAATACAGTTAAAAATGATCTTCTTAAAATGTATAAATCTAGAGTTTCTGACATTCTAGATAAATTTGATGCTTTCAACCTGATTTCAATTCCTAGAAGGGAAAATATGCATGCTGATAGGCTAGTTAGTATTGGTGCTCATGTTTCAATAATAGAAAATAAAGGACTGATTTCAGACCAGTCACATGTCAAAATAATTGTTAGGCCATCTATTCCAGATAATGACACTTATTGGCAAGTTTTTAATACTGATGAACATATTTTAAGTTTTTTAATAGAAACATATAGTTTTTCAACATCTAGGAGTAACAAAATCAATGAGCAAATGGAAGACCAGATTATTTAGTTGAAAACCAACAAGCTTCCAAAGGGATTGGTCAACCTTGAATCAGTTTTTAACTCTGATGATTAGTTTAGGAAGGGTAAAACCAGCCTGCTGATCAAAGAAGATCATTATGAGGAAGTGGAAATTTTTAGAGACAAGCGGTTAAAGGTTGGTAAAATTAATTCTCCTGAAGAAAAAGAGTTGTTCATTGATCTTTTTAGAGAATATAGTGATGTTTTTGCACGGGATTGTTCTGATCTAAAAGGATTTGATCCTCAATTAACACAACACACTATAGAATTGGAGTCAAATGCTAGGCCAATTAGACAAAGGTAAAGGCCTATAAACCCCAAGTTAGAACCATTAATGTTGAAAGAGATAAGAAAACTCCTAGATGGTGGTATTATATTTCCTATTAAGCACACATCCTAGGTTTCTAACTTAGTTCCAGTAAGGAAGAAGAATGGCGAGATAAGACTTTATGTAGACTTTAGAGACCTTAATAGGGCATCTCTGAAAGATAGATACCCTCTTCCTTCCATGGAACAAATTTTACAATATGCTTCTGGTTCTGAGAGATTCTCACTCCTAGATGGGTATTCTGGTTATAATAAGATTTTAGTCAAAGAATCTGATCAGTTTAAAATAGCTTTTACAACTAAATGGGGTACAATGGCTTATAGAAGAATGCCATTTGGGTTATCAAATGATGGGGCCACTTTTCAGAAAGCAATGGACATGGCTTTTAAGAACTTAATGTATAAGTTTGTTCTAGTATATCTAGATGATGTGACAATTTACAACAAGGTTGCAAACCAGCACATAAATCATTTGAGACAGATTTTGTAGACATGTATAGAGTTTGAGATTTCTTTAAACCCAAAGAAATCTGTATTTGTAGTTCATGAGGGAAAACTCCTAGGATACCAGCTGTCCAAGGAAGGTACAAGAATAGATCTTGAGAGAATTCATGCAATTCTAGAACTTTCATTACCTAAACACAAGAAAGGATTGCAAAGTTTCATTGGGAGAATAAATT
This sequence comes from Chamaecyparis obtusa, assembly GCA_027943335.1. Classification (NCBI taxonomy): domain Eukaryota; kingdom Viridiplantae; phylum Streptophyta; class Pinopsida; order Cupressales; family Cupressaceae; genus Chamaecyparis; species Chamaecyparis obtusa. The sequence continues at coordinate 525,300 of BSBK01000309.1, forward strand.
TTGTGAGAAGGTTTATCCCTGATATTGCAAATTTGTTAAAACCATTGACTGATATGCTTAAGAAGGATGTCCCTTTCAGCTGGACTGATGAGGGAAAGAAGAATTTTGAATTTGATAAAACAAGCTTTGTCTTCAACCCCTACTCTTGTTAATCCTGATTTTACTAAAGACTTTATTCTATACGCTTATGGAGGTTATGATACTATTTCAGCAATGCTGGTTCAAAAGAAAGAAGAAAAATAGGAGCAGCCAATTGCTTTTTTCAGCAAAGATATGGATGACTATGAGAAAAGGTACAATTTTATTGAAAAGTATGTGTTAGTTGTTATTAAAGCTTTGAAGAAGTTTAAGCATTTGATTGCCAAGAATAAAGTACACTTGATGGTTGCACATCCTAGTATTAAAGAGTTTTTGTTGAACAAAGATGTTAATGAAAAGAGGGCGGGTTAGATAACGAGAGTTATGGAGTATGATGTATAGATTCGTGTGACTAAGTTGATTAGAGGTAAAGGCCTTTATGCTCAGATGGCAGAAGAGGAAGAACAAGAGGATAATACTAAATAATCTGAACCTTTCCAAGGTGATGTTGTATTGTTTAATGATCCTACAACCTGGTTATCAGATATGACTAGATTCTTGCAAACTGGACAATGCCCAAATAATCTTGATAAGGCAAAGAGGAGATGCTACAAGTTACAATCTATTCCCTATGTTCTCATTGATGGTATACTTTATAGGAAGGATTATTCTGGGACGTTTCTCAAATGTATTAATTCACTAGATCAAGACAAAATTTTATCTGAATTTCATGATGGATCTTGTGGAGGACATTTCAGTCCTAAAACTACAGCCTGGAAAATACTAAGGCCTGGCTATTATTGGCCTAATTTATTTAAGGATGCTTATTCTTAGGCCAGAAGATATCAGAAATGTGCTATGTTTTCAGGTAACAAAAGCTGGCAGCCTTGCCATTAAAGCCAATTGTAGTAGATCAGCCATTTTACAAGTGGGGGATGGACTTTATTGGTCCTATTAATCCTAATTCTAGTGCTGGCCATAAATGGATTTTAACTGCTACTGATTATTTTATGAGATGGACTGAGGCCATTGCATTAAAAGAGGCTACTAGACCTTCTATGTTAAAGTTCTATGAAGACATTGTAACCAAGTTTGGAGTTCCTCGATCAATTATCTCTGATAATGCTATGGCTTTTATTAGTTTAGCTATTACATAATGGGTTGTGAAAAATGGGATCTATTTAAAAACTTCTTCTAATTATTATCCTCGGGGTAATGGTTTAGCAGAGTCTACTAATAAAAATCTAATCAGAATTATCAAAAAGACTTTAAAGGAGAATAAGAGAGATTGGCATTCTAAATTAAAGGTAGCCTTATGGCTGGATAGGATTACACCTAAATAGGTAATTGGGAATTCCCCTTATGTCCTGGTTTATGGTAAAGAAGCCAGATTGCCAGTTTCTACTGAATTTCTAGCCTTACAGCTGGCTGATTAGATGTTGTTGTTTGAAGGGGAAGATCCTCTTAGGTTGAGGTATGTTGATTTGTTACAGCTTGAGGAAGAAAAGAGGAAGGCATTGGAAACTATGGAGCTAAATAAAGCATAGACTAAGAGGTCATTTGACAAGAAAGCTAAGTACATAGAGTTCAAAGAAGGTGATCTAGTACTCAAGTGGGATGTACTAAAGAGCAGGCTAGGGTAGCATGACAAATTTGACAATTTTTGGTCAGGCCCTTTTGTTATAATAGTCTGCAATGAAAATAATGCTTTTCAGTTGTCCACGACTGAAGGGGAAGAACTACAAATTCCAGTTAATGGAATACACCTCAAGCTTTTCTTTGAGGGTTAGGTTAGGTTTAGTTTTCAGTTCAATAAGTGTTGTCCAAGCACTAGGTCTCTAGGTTGCATTGAGTGTAGTTTAGGTGCATTTTCATTTCAATAATGGTTACAGTCATGGTTTCAGTTTTCCTAAATTTTGTTTCCCTATGATAAGTCTACAGGTCATGTCTAGCAGGTAGACATCCAGTAGAAGTCGCCAAAATTGTTACTCAAAATTACAGCATACAATATAATAAGCATAAATAGGAAAAGGTTGCACATTTGTTAGTCTAATTAACATTGCCTTGTAGGTTTTGTTAGTTTACATTTTATTATTACATTCATTTCAGATGTAAGTATTGTACTCTAAGTATTGATCACTGTTCCAAAGATTTCAAAATTCATAAATGATCATTACATTGTGCATTCAAACTGAATGCAGTATACAAATGTCTTTCCATGTTTCATATTCCATATCAATAAGTAGAGTACATTTGCATAATTGAAAGAAAAGATTGAAGTATGGAATAGGGGTCCCATGCATTGCCTTTGTGTTGGTTTGTTGTCAGCTGGTTGTCTACTAGGTCTCAAGTCCCAAGGTCTTCAAACTCTGGGTCTTCATCTACATTTAGGTCTTTAGGGTTCATACCTTCATGAGAGGAAAAATGGTTAGATCCTGTTGGATCTAAGCAATGCATAAGAAACAAATAACATACTGTAACAATCAAGTTTTCAAATCTGCACATCAATCTGGAAAACCAAATGCAATAAGGAAATGTACACTAGCACTCACTACAAGGTAGTATTAAAGGGACTTGTTTCTGTAAACGTGAAACCTTTTACTATTTATGATCATTTTGGTGTATGTTGTTCTTTTTATTAACCAGATATTTTGATTAAAGGGACTCGGTGTTTCCATTTGAGAAACCTTTTTTAGATAATGCAGTTCCAAGGTAGATCAGTGAACCTAATGGTTTAAAAGTAAATTTGCAAGTTGTTTATTATGTTCACTAATCTAACCATTTCAAAATCATATTATTTGAAAGCTTAACAATTTATTTTGCAGAAGAAAATTGACTGGTTTTCATATTCAGTCATAGAAAAAGATGCAGATCAAGATGGAATTTCAAGATAAACTGCTATAGGAAAGTGCTAATGTTGCCAACAGTCATGATCAAGTGTCACTGAATGTAGTTATAAATACTGGTACAATATGTCCTTGATGTTTCAAAGGTACAGATTCAAGTAATTTCACTATTTTTGTTGATTACAAACAAAAGTGTCATAAAATGTTTTTCAACATGTATCTTTGAGTGTCACGAGCCCGTGCTCAAACTTCATTGATGACAAACGAATATTTTTATGCCTTATTGCAAATAGATCAATTTCAGCATCGAAAGATATTACTTTTAAAAGCCTGATAGTTTGTGCCAGTGAGTTTTGGAGTGATTATTCAAGTGCTAAGTGACTGTGCAATATGAAGAAATAATTAAAATGCTCAAAAATGCAATCAAATGAGTTGATAATAGTGGTCATGCTACAAGAGCTTTGATACAATGAGCTATGTTTTGAAATGAAAATTTATGCTATTGAACAAATGTGCATAGTATATTATACCTACAGTTGAAATATTAAAGTTACAAATCAAACAGAATGCAAGCTGTAGAGGTATTTTTTATAAACAGAAAGTATGAGTTTTCAACATTGGTTCATGATTATAGGTAGTGTGTTGGTGAATATTCAAAACATAGATAACTATGTATTTAGCAAAATCTGATGTCCCTGCTGATGTGTGTGTACATTCATAATAGCAATGAAAATAGAAAATACAAGATGTACATAAGCTGAAAGAGAAAATGCACAACTAACAAAGAAAAGAAATGTACTTATCTGCTATGAGCAAAGTGACTCTTATTCCTTGATGTCTTTCAATCATATTTTTAGTCAGCTCCCAAAGTCTGTGAAGCTTATGACTGAAAGATGTCATAGAAAAACTGAATGCATTTACCACATTTTTCAGTCATAAGCTCACAATTTTGATGAAATAACTAGAAAAGAGCTCATATGTTGGAATGTTGAAAGGTTTTTCAATCATCTCGATAAGATTCTAAAGCTAAGACTGAAAAACGTCTTAATAGATCCTAGATCACTTTTTTCAGTCCCAGCTTGGACTGTTATCAGTGTAATTGAAGGAATTTCATACTCAGTTTGAATGCTCTATCCAACATAGATTTATCCATATCAGTAGGATGAAACAAATTTTGATGCTATATGCTATGGTCACAGTTTAAGTACAAACTGTAAAAAATATACAAAAGCGGAGTTCTGGTAACTCACTGTTTTATACAGTTTGTTCTTAGTTTTTCATCAATGAAAAATATAATCAAAGAAGAGTGGATGTCTGTCATTGTTGAACTCATAGTCATAATGGTTTAGGAACTCGGGTTCCAAACTAACCATAGAGCCAAGTCTATAGACTCAAGATTTCACAATATTCTGTCACAGTCACATGTCAAAGAGAGGAGGCCGAGTTTAGCGAGTCCACTGTCAACAATAATGAAGGGGCCCATGTTAGTAAAAGTGGTATGAAATAAGAAGCTTCTTGTTTAATCTGCAGTAAGAAAGCATGAGATATGTACCAGTCAAAGCCTATGAATACACAGTTATAGTATTGTGACTGTCTACAAACTTTAGATCATAACCCATAAACCGAGAGTGGAAGCCAAGTTCAAAGAGTCGAGTTCCTCATAAGTTGTGGCTTATAAATGAAGACAAAAGGAGTAAAGACTGGCACTAGGTCTTGACTTATGAGGACTAACTAATGATTAGCCTCAGTCTTGTACATTCGATGAAGGGGAAACTTGCAGAAAACCAACTCATAAATTATGGTTTGTATTTAAAGATGCCAAGCAGAGATATAGCAAAGTCACAGGTCGTGATTGTCAAAATGAACAGAAGATGTAAACATTGGTTTTCTCACCGCTAGATCCAACAGCGCCGAGCTATATGTGTAGTTTATGAACCTCTAACAGTCAAAGGTCGAGATTCATGTTGGCATATGTGCAATAAACAAAAGGTAAAGGCGACTCTTGGCTTATGTAAAAATGAAACTATAGTCAAACAAGCCGTGAATCATAAAATTTTAAGCATTTTCATAAGTCACAGCTTGTTTCACAAATTACATAATATAATATACTCAAGAAGAATACCATGACTTATGGAAAATAAAGAGAGTCCCTTTTTCAAAGCCAAGCATACAGTCGAGTGCTGTATATTCAAAGAACAATGCTCAAAATAGTGATAACAATGATAACATCTATCAATATGAAAAGAGACACAGTGCCTTACCTTGTTTTAAGGCTGAGAATACTCTATTGTCGAAAGCTATGCTCGAGAATGAAGGCACAGTGAATAAAAGAAGCAAAATGAACTCCAATGAAAGGCCAGTAAGCTCGAGTTTCACATCACCAAAGCTCAGAATAGGGTGTTCACCAGTGAGAGAAAAACAATAGTCAGCTCGAATGTCTTCAGTGTTTTTTTGAGATTTATCAAAATTTCTCCAATATGAAGCTAGGGTTTGCAGTTTTTTCTTCCTAATTCTTCTCGGAGAAGACATAAACACAAGTCTCGAGAAGCAGAATAAGCCTATGATTTTTGGAGTCCACCAAGTAGTGGCATTGAATGCCTTTACTGCAGGTTGTCAATGTCCGCAGTTTTTTAAAATACAAATATGCCACCTTATCCCTCTTCCTTCGAATCTTGCGCAAGTGGGTCGAGTTTATTATTCCCCACTTAGCACTTGTTTACACTTAGCATTATTTTTAGAGGTTAGGGTATGTATTGAATATTGAAATTTCATTTCAATTTTCAAATTTTTAAAAAATTTTGGCATTTTTTGTAAAAGGATTTCAATCCTTATTATAAGCCATTATTTTAGGCATTGAGCATGGATAGTTGATATAGGCTGATTTTTGGCATGTTTTTTGGGCCAAAATTGGGTATTTTTGGAGGACTTGAATTTTCGGATTTGAGCTTAGGGCAGGCTATAAGGTGGATTTTCATAATCATTTTTTAGAGGTTGCGAGTTTTGGGAGAGAGGCTAGTAGTGATCATATTGTTCCTATTTTTCTTTGAAGCCATTTTTTGTAATCTGATTCTCAGTTTTGTGAGAAATAAAGCAGATGCTCATTGGCTCATATGTTTTGTTGTGAGATTCAAAGATCCTAATTTCATCTTTCTGTATAAGTGTTGCTTTTCAATTGTAATCCAAAAGAAGTGAATGCTTATTGATTCCTTCTTAAGGTGATCAGTTTATGCTTAAACCTTGTATGGGAAAAGTATGTTGTTAACTGTTTAGCTATTTGTGGTGTAACCCTAATAGTAAATTCCGTTAGCCTATATGTTGAACAAAGATCTGAAAAGTCAAACTTTTGGTCTATGATTTTGAGCTATTGTTTTATCATTCCAGCAAAGTTTGAACTTTTTTTGGTGTATCACCCCACATTCATTTAAGTTTTAAAAGTTCTTTATATCCGTTTCCTTATCAAATTTTCAATCAGGTGGTGATATTTCATACTTAATAAGAACCAGCCTAGAATCCGGAGATTTCTCCTCATTCATAGTCTACCCACAACTAGAGTAGGTTTCCATTGTCAAGATAGAATTCTTGTGTAGCCTTAATGCCTGAGTTAGGGTAACAATTCTAAACTTGAACATGAACATCTATTGAAGGAAGAAAAGATGAAGAAATGAGATATCTACATAAGGAAAAGATGGATATGACAGATAAGGATAAGGTAAACATTGGGTAACTTATTGATGAGTCTATGGCTTTATATTGTTGACTTGAGCATGTTACAATAGTATATTATGAAGAAGATATTTGAATTGAACAAGTCAATGTGGTCGATAATTGAAGACTTCTGTATAAACCGAGCTAGTGCAGTGTATACCGAGTGATAGTAATAACTGAGTTAGTTATCACTGACGCATTTCAGTATTAACCAAGTATGGATGAAAACATTAAATCCTAAGGACAACCGACTGAAATTGATGAGCTCAATATTGTTATGATTTCGAGGTTAAGGATTAAGTTAGTTATGAGATCCACGACTAACATAATTCAGAGATGATCTAAATGATGAGATTGAGACGTGTTAAAGACACATCTTCCAAGGAAGGTTTAAGCGAAAAAATGGACGAAGGAGATTATGAGGCAAAATCTGATGGCTAATATGAAAATGGTTTACTTGTCTATTTAAGAGATATGAGTTTCATTGTTGAAACATGTCGGACAAAAGGAGACTACATAAATTTTGCGTGAAGATTTTATTCATGCATTCCTGATCAAACTGGTTACAGAAAGAGCCGAGCTGCATACATTATCGAGCGTTAGAGAACTATTTACCGAGTGAAGTAAGTTGAGAAATATTGAGGAAGTGAATTGATTAATGACCAGAGGATTTTATGAGCATAGCATAGATCTGAATATTTGCAATTAAGTTGTATTTGAATCATATCAATATTGTATCAGTTTAACCATTGATTTAGAAAATCTCTTAACCAAGTGGACTTAACAATCTTATTGTACTATCCTATGACATTCATTGAATGTAAAGTGTTATCTTGTTGACCCCATAGTGAATGTTGGTCTAAAGTTAACTATTAGTGATAAATCCTCTAACCAAGTCACACCTAACAGTGTGCATCGTAACCTTTAACAGGGTTGGATCTTTGATGCAGTCAAGGCTGATGGATCCAATTAAGGACTGACTGACCTTGCAGCCAAACCAATATGCAGCAGAAATACACAACAACAATAACAGATCTGAAATGAAACTAAAGTCTTTATTCATCAAATCACTGATTACATGCAATGTGTCGGGTTGTAAGGCCTTCCTGGTTACGACCAGATACAAAGCAAGTAACAATCTACAAGATCTCACAGGATCTAAATCCTTTCCCCAACATCCAGATTCAGCTAGTCCAGGTCTGCAACACACAGCACTCTGGTAGGCACCCAAGAAAGATTTGAACTTGTACCCAAATTTCCAAGTAATCTTCCTGCTCCTATGCTCGCAGGCTACTAACCTTCCTTCCAACAAACTGATCCCCAAAACAACTATCCAAGCATCTTATAAATACTGATTGCCAACCACAAGTTAGTTGATGAAACAATCAACCCTTTACAAACAAAATTAAATGCTAAAACATTAGTTGGCTCTCACATAGCCTTACATAATAAATAAACTCTCAAAGATGGCCCCAACAGTCATCAGATCTGCATAGAAGAATGTAACACGCCAAATCTAGGTCCCCACACGTCCAACGGTCAATCTATAACACGAGGAGCGTTACCAAATCAACGAAACCAGTCGGCCAGTCCGATCTAACAAAATAATCTAGTCGGTAAGCAAGAACACCGAGCAACAGAGGAAATAACCGAGCACCAGTCAACCGACCATGCCAAACATGACCGAGCAACGCAGTTATCATAATTTCTCGGATCTTTGAGTCAAGGTGCTGCCAAAATCACAGCTTAGTGCCACACCTCAACAAGGAGAAGAGAAGCAGCAGAAGCTTCAAATTTTTGAATGGTTCGCTTTGAAATCGTTTATTTCTATTTGATCATTCAGACTTATTATTTAGTTGTTCGTAGGACTTTTAAGTGCTTAGTAGTTGATTATTTACAATTTTTAGATAATCCGGTGCTACTAATCCTCTTGTTTGAGTCTTGCAGAATTTCCCTACAACAGTTTCTTCATAACATTTTGATAACATCTAAAGCTTCAATTTCAAAGGTTGATTAACACTATGTAAGATACCTCATAAACCTTTGAAATTGAAGCTTGATTAACACTGTGTTCCATTCTTATTTCTCTGGCATTATATTATCTTTGTATTGCACTTTTTTTTAAAGTTATTTTAAAGTTTTAACATTTTTTTTAATTTTTAAGCTTCACGTATCCTTTTGTTTAACATTCAATTAAACTTCAATACATTATATGTTTTCCTATATTATTTACTGTTTCCAAACTGATACTGTTCAAACTTAATGTTTTGACCCAAATTTCTCAGCTATCTTATTTGTTTAACTCAAAATAACATTAGCTATTTAATATTCTTTTTTTTACAAATGATTGATTACTCTCGAGTAAAAAATTGTTTCTGAGGAAGTACCTATGTTTTTTCTTTTGTTTAAGAAATATGTACTTATAATTACATTCAATGGAGCTTATAACTTATATCTATAATGTTGTTCAATGTTCGTCTCTTATCAATGCATCTATTTTATGTTTGTTCAAGGTTTATGAGGTATCTTATTCAATTGCCTTCATTTTTCATTGATTAGTATCAATTGCTATCAATTTTTATATATCTATTGATATGCACATAGTTGCAATTTTATGCTTTTACAACATCACTTTATATGTACATGTTGGCATTTTATGGTTTTATACCATTTATTGATATACATTTTATTGCATTTTTTTTGTAAGTTGCATCGGGAGCCCAATTTTCAAGGTTAACTATGGAGGACCCATCAGTTGTATCTAATTCCTAGTTACCTTATTTGTCGAAGGGACCCATGGAGTATTGCTCCATCCTATAGTTGGTGTGCACTTATCTTATATGGAGTTTTCCTCCATTTTGTTCCTCATAAAGAGGATGTTATTCATGGAGTTTCCCTCCATTTTTTTCAGATGATATGACTCATCTTGATCTTTTCCTCATGGTGAGGATGTCTCTCTTGAGCTTATTCTTGCACTTTGTTGGATTTCTTTTTTTTTGTTTTTGTAAGCAATATGTTTCATCTCTCGTAACCTTTGTTTATTATGCATGATGGTAAACATAATTGGCAATTCAAATCAAATGTTGATTTGGTGTTTGACTCATGTCCTACTGATTTATCATTGTCTCTCTCATATTTATTTGTAAAATATACAAATGTGATAATGCACTACATACTTCATTGCTTAGATCGTGGGTCATGTAGGTGGTGGTTTCTAGACCGTTCACTTGTAGCAAGATGACTCATTAGTGGACTGTCTACATCCATGTGATTGATGCAGGGTTGATGCAGGACTCATTAGTTGGCCTTTTTTGTGGTCATTTGTGCATTAGTATGTTCTTTTATGAGAGCATTGATTATGTTTTTTGTTCCTCGCTTGATCATTTTTGGGACTTTGAGCACTTGGTTTATCTTGATATCATGTTAGCTCCATGCACTTTTGATGAAATATCATGCATTTATCTCTATCCCTCTACCTTATTTTTAAACTATAAGAGTTCCTTACAAATAGTTTCTGATGTAAAAGTTTCAAAGGATATACTAACTTGCATATCAGATGTCATTCTACTTGTGGATAGTTTCTTTGTTTCTTGTTCTATGTTTCGTTGATTTAGGTGACTCATAAAGGCACAATTAAGGAATCAATTCACTCAAGCGTGGATATCCCTCCACTTGAACACAATCAAATGCACCTTTGTACCATGAAGCTCAAGATCATGTTACAGATCATTGTAAAAATTTGGGTTTAATTCTCATTGATGTAAACTCCCCAAGTAAAGATTAAATGTGGGTGTTAGAAGAGTAATCTTTACTTGTATTTAATAATTGTAATTACGAGATTCCTATGGAATCCCTACATGTAATTTGTCTTCTAGTCCAAGTGGGAGGACAACTTATTTTATATAATTTCTCTATTTTAGTTTATCCTCCTTAAGAGGACTAAGACACTTGGCACACACCTATTATGAATGGTGGCATTTATAGACTTGGGAGTTACATAGTAACTCCTCTCCTCATCTCTATTTAAGAGATACTCCTCTCTCATTTCTTGATGATGAAGTTGTTGTAATGAGCATCTCTCTCTCTCTTCTTTAGGCTATGGCCTTATTCATAATATCACAAGGGGTTTTTCTTTGTTTTTCCCCTTTCAAAATCTTCTTGTCTCCATGGCTTGGCTTTTGGATGCTTGCTCCTAGTTCTTTTTTTTTCTCATGGTAATATCATATTCTTTATCTATCTCTCTTGGATTACTTTCATTTCCTCGCTCTTGTTATTTTCTTTACAAGGTTTATCTGTCCAATTTGCCAATTCCTAGGAAGAGAGCAAGGTTATTTTTGAGGGTATCTCTTTCAAGTTTAGTGAGAAGGTGATCGCCAAGGCTATTGGGCTACCTTCTGAAGGAAGAAAATGGAAAAGGACTAGCCAATTCGTTGACAATTATAGTCTAAATAGGTTTTTCAAGGGAAGTGAAGCTCCTATCAAGATGCAGAGAGGATACGGTAGGACACTACTGACACCACCTTGCTCATGAAATATTTCACCCTTGAAGGGTGTTTTAAAGTTTACTACTACTATCATATGCCTATCCTTAACCATTTCAAAAATCATGAAATTATCTCCTTTCCATTTTTCTTGTTCAATTCCCTTGAAAGTTTTGTGTTTGATGCTAAAGGAAGTGCTTGTACCTGGTGAATAAACCTATCCCCTTGCATTAGGGCCTAATTTTTATACTTTGTCATTTTTATCTGGCACTCCTCCCCCCTAAACCTATTGTAGTCTATGAGACCCATGTTTCACAATCTCTCTTGCCTACTAGCATCATTAACATGCTAGGGCCCAGTAAGAAGAAAGGCACTCGTCACTCGGGTGCCCTTAAGATTGTTTCCCGACCTGACACTCTAGATGTGTTGAATTTTGATATCCCCACCCCTGACACCATCAACTTGAAGGGTAAAGGACCTAAGCTAGCCACCACTATAAGGAAAGGGAAAAATCCCTTCCCACCCACTAAGAAAACCAAACTTTGCATCCGGGAGGTGAACATTGAAGAGGAGGATGATGTGGAGGAACATCGTAGTCCCCATAGATCTAATAGGTTGGCTAAAAGGTACGCAAAGAAGGGAAAAATATGTTGGTTAATTATGACTCGAAGAACACTGAACATGGGAATGAGAAGATTGAGAAGATGGGAAGAACAAGACTATGGAATGTGATGACAATGAAGGTGATGTTATTGGTAGTTCAAACAAGTCTACTACCAATAGCTCTACTCATATCCTGGATAGCACAAAAGAGGTACCCATTGACCTCACTAGGGAAATAATGTCTTACAAGGAAAATGTTATTCAAACCAACACCAATTCGAATTCCGCATTGGAGTTGGCTAATCTGAAGAGCAAGGTGAGGAACCTAAAAAATAGATTGACTAAGATGGAACAAAAGATGGGGAGTGTCTCTAGGTTCAGTGATTGAGTTATGCACAGCTCTACGACGTCCCTATGTTTGTTACAACATAAGATTCTTGGAAAGGATGGTGAGGATGAAGGTAGTTACAAGGATTTGTTCAAGTTCCTTACAGACAACTGGAGCCATGTGCTATACCAATCAAGTTGTGACATCAAATCCCCTCTTAATGCTTAATTCCTAGATGGTTGTGGTTATTACCATTTACCCCTGTGGGGTTTTTAAAATTACTTTACTCTTTGTTTTGGTTTTTTACCTGGACTCTAGTTCCAAGAACTTTTTTCTTAGTTACTGGTTACTCTATGCTCTTCAAATTAGTAGTAAGATCTTGTTAATTTATGTTATTAACTATACTTGTACTATGATGGTAATCTCAATGTGTATAGGCTGACTTACCACTGCATGTGGTCTCTTTTTAGTGGTTTTGCTCTAGGTTCCTTTTGATGTTTATTTGTTGTTAGTGTTCTATTAGCTATATGCCCTCGGGTTATGGTTCTATAAGGGTCAACACCCTTGTTTTGTTCTTGATTAATATAAAAATCATTTGTACAAACATTTTTTGGTGCCTACCTAACATTAATAGTGATTTTTAGTACTAAACGTCGTGTGTAGGGCTCAAGAGAAATCTATGGGAGTATATGTAATAGTGACTTATATACTGGGAATGTTGATTTACTTGTTTGTGTCTTTCACAACCTTGTTTGACCCAAAAATCTTGTAATATTATATAATGTCGTGCTAGGAGTCAAACAAGATGATCAAGAAGTGTATCTATTTCACTCCTAACTCATTCCATATTGTCACGCACAAATCTTGTCTTTTCTAGGCTTCCTTACATACATGTTCTTTTACAGATATTTCCTATAAATATAACAAATCTTTGTAATGTCATAATCTTAGTATTGATTAGATTTCATTGGCTCCTCAACTAGCTATTCCATTTATATGGCCCTCTTCTTTTTCTAGCCAACAATCTAAGGCAACAACACCAAATGTTTCATACATGACTACCTATTGCAAAGTAAACTAATCAACACAAATAATTTGCACCAAAAGTTGTAGAATAATATCATCAATTACATGCATGGTATTATATAAAACCATAGCTCAAGGAGCAATTCCAACATGCAGCTGCTTCCCTACCCCTTTGATAGTTGCCAAGTTATCACAACTATTGGCAATTACCAAAAAAGTGACTCAATTTCCACAAGCCAATAAAGCATTAACATACTTGTTCAGAATAAACAGAGTAAAACATAAGGCAAAAATATGCTAACTTCAACTTTCTTGCATAGATGATGTCTCCAAGCATGGGAGGAAACCATATTTGAGGAGACCCTATAGGAGGCCTCCTTGAGCTTTTCTTCACTAAAACATGATATTCTAATTTTCTTCTCTCAAGCACAATGTTAACTTCTTCTTAATCTCTAATACATGCCATAATTTGTTCCCTTGTCAACCACTTCTTGTTTGGCCCTTGACTAACTTTAATTCTACAAGTCATTATAGCAAAACAGTAAGCTTTCACTCAACCATATGAAATCTTATATTCAACCCCACAACGACTATAATGTCAAATAAAAGCCCTATCTCTTGGAAGTTATTGAACTATCATAACATATTTCCATAGAGGTGATGCTTGATCACATTTGAATTATCCAACTACCTTTGGGGCCAATGAGCTCGAACTAATAGCTATTATGTATTGATTATTATTATTAAATAAAACATTAAAATGTAACCCTAAAGTACATGAACTTAGAAAAATAAAACAAAACAAAAATACAAACCTACAATACATATAAATGTGATCATTAAAAAATATTAAAAATGTTTTAAAAAAATCCATAAGACATGTAGTTTCTTTGCAACTGCTTGAAAGAATCTCACAAAATATTTTCCTTCAATTGATAAATCTCGTTTATGCAAGCTAGTTCGCTCTTGTATCACATAGCAAACATCTTTGCCACCTTTGCAATCCTTTGCCTTTAAATAATACCAGCAAGCTTCACAAATGAAAACATAGAAATTTGGGATTATATTGGTTGTTTTCTTGCTGTGTGATTGTAAAATTAAAGAATAGTGCAACTATTGGTGTCACTTTTAGGTTGGCATTCACATTTTGGGGTTTTAGACATTATAAAATATATTGTTATGTTCAAAAATCACTTTTCTTGTCAAAAAAATGTGTTTGGGCCTATGGGTGTGGCCGGGAACATTTGAGCATGTCACAATGTGTCCAAGGGATGCTGTTAGTACCCCAAGTACCTTGTGGGTACTCCACCAAAAAGAGTGTGCCATAGTTGTCATGTGAACTAACTAGGCCCTAGTCCAAAACTAGAACAAATTCAATTCTATGACATGTCCAATATAGCAAGTACTCAGAACATAGTTTATCAATGAAGACACTAAACTCTCCTCGTCTACGCTAGATATTATCAAATTGCATTCTAACCTACAACGAACAACTTCACATCTACTACAATACAAAACTTTCAACAAATGCCAACCACTATCCAACTCATAGATGCAAAATAACATAGAAGAACTCAAAAACAATTAGAAGCAAGATAGGCATTACTAATTCAATTGTATGCATGATATTAAATTTATGCTGAATCCTCCAAAGCACTTATTTATAAGTTTCATAATGCACTGCATGGAAAATATAAAAAAGATGACTAGAACTTGTACCCCAAGAATAGATTGCTTGTATGCAGAGCAAGCTTATGACACAATTTTACCCACAAACACTAAATCTTGACTTGGACAATCTTCAAATAGACTCCTAATAAAAATAACCACCAGCCTAACAATAGATCTTCTAGAAGATATCTAAAACTTCATGACATAAAAATAGCCTTCTCAAAATTCGCTCAATCTCCTCAATAACAGCAATGACTAAAGTGCTAGCAAGCTATTGTTAGTGAAGGCTAAAAATAGACAATTTAGACAGTTTGCTTCTAGATAATTTTCATGAACCTTTACATTTTGATCACGGTGGATCCTCTGACAAAGCTCTAAAACTCTTGATAATTCACCTTGATACTTTTAATCTGAAATTTCCTTGATCTACTGATTTAGCATCAACACTTGGCAACTCTAAAAAATGAAGTGAGATGCTTGATGATGAAGATCTCCAAAATCTAGGCATGCAAAACGACAGATAAACTAACAGTTTGATTATAGTTTGATAATAGAAGTCTGAACACTTTCTCTGAAGAGAACTACACCATGCCTATAGTAATTGCTGAATATTGATGAAAATTAACAAAGGCTGCTGCTGAATGACTGAAGATGAAAATCCATGTATAATTGTCTCTAAAACCCTAAATGTCTCTAAAGCCTTCAGAAATCTGAATGCTACTGGAGATAAAAACCTTGCCAAAAAATCTTAAGAATGATCCACTGAAATCAGGCATCCTTTGCTGATATAATGAGAACTGTTGCTAATTAAGTGATCTGGTAGGATAAACAATCTAGGTTTGTCCACACTAATCACTGCTTACATGTTTGAAACTTGATTAAAATGATGGCAAAACTCCACTGATCCTGGGCAATCTTGATAAGGCTTCTGAATTGATCTCTGGAAATCAATGAAGATGACTATCAAGAAACTGTAATGATGAAAACCAAAGTCACAGCTGAAATATAAAAACCTTCAACACAATCCCACTGTTGTCCTAAAAACTTTAGTCTAAAGTAACATCAATGTAGATTGAGTTTAGTCATAGATGAATATGACTGCTTCACCTGCCTATGATTCTGCCCAATTATAGAATGCCTTTCCTGCTGTAACGACTGTTGGGACAAGATTTCACTGTTACAAGTCACCTAATGATAATTGCCCTTCTGTTAAAAACCTTCAAATAGAAGATGAAACCATTGCTGTCTGGATGCTGTTGATCTAATATGATAATGATAACAGCTGTTGCTAATGCTGCTTACCAAAACTGACTGCTGCTTGTCACCTAGACGCCTGCAATTTCTGGACCCGTGCTATATTACTTAAAACTGTTCATTTCCAACCAGCACTTTACAAATAGCAAACTTTCCCTTTCAAAAAAAGCCTGGTTGGCCCACAGATGAAGTGCCTGCAAATCGATTTCAGTCAGCCTTTTAAATATGGTGCAACTATGTATGGAATAGTCAGCCTCTAAACTTGCCAATATTTGCACACCTAATTATATTCTCTCGTAAGTTTTAACCCCAAAACAAGCCTGCATTTCCTATTTCTAAATATGGATCACCTGCCAGAGGCAATAAAATAGAAACTATTTGCTTACCGAGTAAATCAAGCTGCAGGATATCTTACAATACCCTTCCAAATAAGCATTCATTGGATGTTTGATAAAGACTACAGCCAGACCAAGTTCCAAACTGGATAAAGCCAGCCATATGCATCTTACACAACAAAATTGTAAGGATTCATGCTTGGATGTTTATTATATGTAATTGGGAAGTCCATACAAATTCTCCAGCAATAATGTTTCAACCAACAGCCATGACTCCAGCTTAGTCCCAATGCTTACCCAGCTTGAAAGTAAATGCTTTGTTGTTGTAATAACATCTAGACAATAAACAGAAACTTGTGAATAGAAAATGGTTTCCAATTTTACAATTAAAATTAGGACAGGTATTTGCCTAAAATGGTCCAGATTGTTTTTCTAAACACCCAATATAATCTGTGATGTAAATCCTAACATGACACTTTTTGCCATATCATATGTTTTTCTTGTGCTAATACAACTTTAAGAATTCATAAGTTCAGATACATATGTAAACATAAAACTGCCATGGAGTTGTGCTCATCAAATCAAATTCTGCAAATTTTGTTATTAAAAAGATGGAAATGGATAATACCTTATGTTACGTGAACCTTCTATACTTCATTAAATGAACAAATATGAAAGAAAATAGATGTGCTAATTTTAGTTAACTTCCTTATTTGTCATTTGATTTTCTGCAAATTGCCATGCCAATCCTGTCATAACTGACTGTTGCTTGAATCCAAATTGTATAACACCTTTTAACCATTTAACTTTATTTGCAAGCTCTTCCAAAACCATAACTGATGATTCTACTTCATCAGAATCCCTGCATGAATTCCTTTTTAATTTTTTAGTTCTGCTGTTAAAAGGCATATTGAACTCATTACTGACAGAGACTGAGCAATTGTTTCCTTCAACTAGGTTCTTTTGCTTCAGACGACCTCTTACATGACAAGAGGACTTTGCTCGGTCAACAATTACTTTAGCTTGCTCTTTCTTAAATGTTGACAAAGAAAATGAATTTCTTGTTTTTCTGGGAAGTGAATTGTACATCATAGACTGATTGATGTCAGTTTTAGCTATATCAGGAAGAGAGTTGTCAATACTAATGGCTTTCCTCTTATGCTCTGTGGCATCTTTGTCCATCAATGCTTCAGTCATATGCAAATCTCGATTGGGAACACCTGGACCATCATATACATAATAAGTGTCAAATTCTTGTAGCTCATTCGCTCTTACCTGCGAACTCTGGCATAAAATATTGTTTGGAAAACCTTCACTGTCAGCTGTGACCGAGGAACTACACTTGTCCTTACCAACTCTTAGGTTCGATTGTTCAGGATTCCAAATATGCTTCTTACTGTTTCTTTCACCACCCAGTTGAATACATTCAGTGAGATGACTGCATGCTCCTGCAGAACAATCAATTATAAATTTATATATGTTATTTCTTTTCTCATGACTGTATCCATCACCTGCTTTTCATTAGCAAAATTACCATGAAATATCTTAAGATCTTTTTCTTGTTTACTCTTTAATTCTGAAACCATATATGCAACAGAACCATCTTGTAGGACCAAGTTCTTCCATGGATGATTTTTATCCTGAGCTGTAAAAGTACAAGAGCAAGCAAGAGCTGTCAACAGTCCCCTAAACATAGAGATTCCAAATTGATTATTTTTCAGGTAATGATCGAAGATAACTAAATTAAACCATAGATATCTGTGCCCACAAAAATTGTACTATACATTATAGGAATGAAATGGCAATTCCTATGCTACAGTAAAATCCTCTGGCCATAGAAAACGAGCCAACAAGGAAAAAGGACATAATTGTAACTTCCCTTCCTTGACCTTATTTAGTAACTCACGCAACAAAAAAACCCCTCTACAAAAATCACTTACCCATATTGTAAAGAATGCATCCTAACTCTAGCTAGTGTGTTTCTAAATATCATTCTTCTCAGCACATTCTTATCTTCCAGGGCTATATATCTTTATATGTACATGTATGACAGAAAAATATAACAAAACAGCCTTGTTGTCCTCTAATATAAAAAAGAAGCTGAGCAATGGGGCATATAATTACCAAAATCACATTAAAAAGCAACAGATAACAATTGCTTGAGTGTCAGTAAAAACCATTATAGAACTATTTAAACAGGTAAAAACTAAAAGCATATAAAAGTCCACTATGAGACAGAAGCAAGGAAATTAGACTTATCTGTCATGAGCCCAACTGGCTCTCTATTGCAAATTAACTCCTTTCTTAAATTGTATTGCAATTTCTTGAGTTTCAAACATTAAAAAAGATTTTGTATAATTGTTTTTCAACATTCAAATAAATACAACAGCAAATTATTTCTCTTGAATGTTTACCAAATACATTATTCAATCCAATGTCTCATAAAAGACGATCATCACATTAATTATTAATTTCTGAAAAATGCACAAATTCTAAATAATGCACCTTAATTTGTCAGAAGGCAGCTGTAAATGAATCGCAGCCCAAAGGTGACATAAACTCCAAATTCAAGTCACAACTCACACACCAAACACGCAGCCAAAAGCCTCCAGATTAATTAACGCAGCTGCCTGGCATCATCACGCTAAGCTTGGGAGAAGCTAGCCGAACCCCCAAATGTGACGTGAGGTAGTGGAAAAGGTAGCACAGGCCTTACTTTGTTGAAATGCAGCTCCCTGGACAGTAAGTGGCCCCCTCACATGAAATACAACACCCACAATGACACACGTCTCCTCCTGGCAAATTTCACAGACCCTCTGAAATGTATACAGCACCAAGGAATTTCCGTACGGCTGCTAGATAATTCCTTATTTGTTAACACAGCAATTATTCAATGCTCTCAATGCAACACAATCAAACCTCAGCAATTTCTGAACAGCAAAATTAGTGTCCTCTCCACCCGTGAAGACCAAACACAAATCCTCTATGAATTTTCAAACCCTTTCTTCAATTCCAGATTTCACAATTAACATAAAATCTCAAAGGAAATTACCTTCAACAAATCTTTGCAAATAAATGCCTGATATTCTCTCCAATTTTGAAGACCAAATATCAAAATCTCTGCAAACAGGAAGAAGCTCAATGTTCTCTCCTTGAAGAAGACCAAACCCTAGCTCAATCCAAGAAAAATCGAATTCTCTCTCAACACAATTTTTAATCAAATGATCAATGGTATGTAAAGTGCTTTTTCGAGTTGAATATATAGCTTTTTGAAAAAGCTTCAACTTTACATTTTTCACTTAAGTAGCTTCTTCATCACAACATCACTTTATAGCATTAAAGTTATAAAGTCGTAAAGTTATTAAATTAAAATAACTTAATTTGATAACGACAATTAAACTATGAAGCCACTGAAACTATCTGACTGCACCAAACTAATTTCTGACAACAGAGCCCCGAGCTCAAACTGTCCTACCAAAAATAGCCATCTGCCAAAAATAGACTTACTATAAATAGTAAGTCTCTCAAACTGGAGATCCCTGATAAATGATCTTGCAACACCTGATAACACTGTGCAAGCGCCCTGCTAAACCAAGCTATGCCCAAAATACCACTTACTATAAATAGTAAGTCATCCAATCTGTCCCAAACGAAGAGCAAACCTGGCAACGAGAACCTCCAGAATGGAATCCAACCACTGGCTTTGCCAACTGACCCCCTCTCATCACCTGATTAGTTTACGAGGATCGCCAAACTAAGCTAATCCCAGAAGACTGAAAAACAGGGCCATTACTATCCTCCCTTCCCAAGATTGGTTGTCCTCAAGCAATCAACAAGCAACATCATTGTCCACCCGGATCCCAAGGATGGTCATGGGTAATGTCCCTATCATCACCATACTCTTGTGACAAAATCATCAGCATCAACAGTACAAATAACAACATCTGAGAAACTGCACTCAACACCAAAACTGTAGATGCTGCAACAAGATCGCCACGTGGGAGAAACTAAACTGAGAGTAACTCACATGGGAGTAACTCAACCAACAGACTGGACTTGCTCCCAGTCTTTGTACCAACCACACCATCATACCAGTCATCAAATGGATGCACTGAAGAACTTTGCAACTGGTAGATATCCTGCACGTGAGGATCGAATGGAAAACTCTAAGCACTCATCACCGTGTACACCCCTGTAAACTGCTCAGCTAGGCCTAAGTGACCTCCTGTGTAATTTGCCTGATAACCAGGTGTACAAATTGGATCCCAAACGTCATCAACATCATGATCGTACAACACTTGTAAGGGAATATCATTAAGCTCAAACAGCGGATTGTCATTAGTCATAACGACATCCATATCAAATAAGGGATTGTTCACAAAGTGAACACCCATCTGCTGATCTGAGCCATAAAACGGTGAACTCTGAGAGACATGATGTGTAATCTACTCTACCTGTATGGACTCATGTCTCCGTGAATCTGCACTATCTACTGCACAAAATGACATAGTGCGTAGACTCCCCTCAGCAAGGCCCGGCAACACATACTCTCTACCCTGGTACTCAAATCTGATCTGCATCGGGCTCATGCTAAGGCAGAACTCCTTAATCTCCTGTATCCACTGCATCCCTAAAACCACATCCATCTCCCCCAAATCAAACACATAGAAATTAGATATCAACTCATAATCACCAACAAATAAGGAGAGATCACGGATGCACTTGGTACAGGTAAAGTTGTAGCCATCAGCTACCCTGACTCTAAATCCTACAAACTCCTCTACCTGAAGCCCACACTGACTAGCAACTCGCTCATGAATAAAGTTGTGCGTGGCTCTAGTGTCCAACATAGCAACACAGGGTTGTCCTTCCACTAATCCCCTCAATCTGAAAGCAGAGGGAAGTGGCATAGAGGTGGACAACACAATCGCAAATAGTTTGGCGTCAAGACCAAACTCTGGAGTAACTCTCTGCTCCTCTATATCAAAACTAGCAGCCTGATGAGAAGACTCAACCTCACTCTCACCAGAATAAACCCACAGAGTGATTCACCCCGCCCTTAGGCCTCATAGTACAAGAATGCTCTCTGTCGTAAGGCTCTTTGCACCAATAGCAAAGCTGCCTCCTCAAATCCTCTCACATGGCATCATCAAGTCTACCTGCGAACTTCTTTCTGTCAACAACTGGTGGAGGTACCTCATCTGCAGGAGGAATAGTAGGACTAGGAGTAGACTTGCCCCGTGAAACAAAAGGCTCATGATTCCTTGCCTTCTTCATAGCATCTCGAAAGGTAGGTGGATCCAGGGACTTAACTCACCCTCTATACGGCTCAGAAAAACCCTCTATGAAAAGGATGACTCTCCTCTCGGAGATGTCATATACCATAACTGATAGGCGTTGAAACTCACTGATAAAGGCCTCAAGGCCACCTGTCTGTCTCAACTGAGCTAACTCTCTGAAGTAAGTTTCAGGATCCTTTTTGTCAAACTGCTCTATCAGTCTGTCTACGAACTCCTGGTACTCCACAATATGATCATGATGCAGAGACACTAACCCATGATACCACCAATCATGAGCTACCCCATCTAAATGAAGCATGGAAAAACGAATAGCTTCCTCCTTAAACATAGGACGAAGTGATAGGTAGGTATCTAGCTTGTGGATCCATGCTCTAGCTGTACTCTTCCCACTTCCATCGAAGTGGTCTAATGTCAACTTGCTAGTTGCCTGCTTGAGATCATTATGCCTATGTCTCTGCCTCGTGTCAGGAGTTGGCCTGCCTCTGAAATGCTCACGCTTCTGTGTCAAATATCTGTCAAAATTTAAATTTCTTTTTAGTGCCTCAGGGAGAGCATCCCACTCTGCGAAATGTGCCACCATGTCATCAACAAATGGTGCTAGCTTTGTCTCTACACTAACTGCATCCAGCTCTGGCCTCAAGAAAGTCGGACGATGAGACCTGTCATAAGTACCAATATGGTCAGCTCTATAATCTCGCCTGTCATCAGGTCGTGACCTGTGTGAGCTGACTGAAGCACTACGTGCACCTTTGTCTCTAGCACAATCACCTGGTAATGTGATACGCTGAAGAGTGTCTGAAAGCTGTCGCAATACAGTTGCAACATGAAGCTGACCATCTGCAATATTTCTGAAGGCATCTCTAGCCTCCCTATCAATATCATTTCCAATATTATTCCTGTTTCCAGCTTGTTCATTCTGTGGGCCCTGTACATTACCTTCAGGAGGTGGTGAATTTCTACCCCTGCGGGTATAGTGCCCTCCCGGTATAAATCTTTCTGCCATAATTAATTCCTCATACCCTTCAGGATGGCAAGATCAGTGCTTTGATACCACTGTGATGAGCCCAACTGGCTCTCTATTGCAAATTAACTCCTTTCTTAAATTGTATTGCAATTTCTTGAGTTTCAAACATTAAAAGGGATTTTTGTATAATTGTTTTTCAACATTCAAATAAATACAACAGCAAATTATTTCTCTGGAATGTATACTAAATATATTATTCAATCCAATGTCTCATAAAAGATGATCATCACATTAATTATAAATTTCTGAAAAATGCACAAATTCTAAATAATGCACCTTAATTTGTCAAAAGCCAGCTGTAAATGAATCACAGCCCAAAGGTGACATAAACTCCAAGTTCAAGTCACAACTCCCACACCAAACACGCAGCCAAAAGCCTCCAGATTAATTAACGCAGCTGCCTGGCATCATCACGCTAAGCTTGGGAGAAGCTAGCCGAACCCCCAAATGTGACATGAGGTAGTGGAGAAGGTAGCACAGGCCTTACTTTGTTGAAACGCAGCTCCCTAGACAGTAAGTGGCCCCCTCACATGAAATACAACACCCACAATGACACACGTCTCCCCCTGGCAAATTTCGCAGACCCTCTGAAATGTATACAGCACCAAGGAATTTTCGTACGGCTGCTAGCTAATTCCTTATTTGTTAACACAACAATTATTCAATGCTCTCAATGTAACACAATCAAACCTCAGCAATTTCTGAACAGAAAAATTAGTGTCCTCTCCACACGTGAAGACCAAACACAAATCCTCTATGAATTTTTGAACCCTTTCTTCAATTCCAAATTTCACAATTAACATAAAATCTCAAAGGAAATTACCTTCAACAAATCTCTGCAAATAAATGCTTGATATTCTCTCCAATTTTGAAGACCAAATATCAAAATCTCTGCAAACAGGAAGAAGCTCAATGTTCTCTCCTTGAAGAAGACCAAACCCTAGCTCAATCCAAGAAAAACCGAATTCTCTCTCAACACAATTTTTTAATCAAATGATCAATGGTATGTAAAGTGCTTTTTCGAGTTGAATATATAGCTTTTTGAAAAAGCTTCAACTTTATTTACATTTTTCACTTAAGTAGCTTCTTCATCACAACATCACTTTATAACATTAAAGTTATAAAGTTGTAAAGTTATTAAATTAAAATAACTTAATTTAATAACGACAATTAAAATATGAAGCCACTGAAACTATCTCACTACAACAAACTAATTTCTGACAACAGAGCCTCGAGCTCAAACTGCCCTGCCAGAAATAGTCATCTGCCAAAAATAGGCTTACTATAAATAGTAAGTCTCTCAAACTGGAGATCCCCGATAAACGATCTTGCAACATTTGATGACATTGTGCAGGCGCCCTACTAAACCAAGCTATGCCCAAAATACCACTTACTATAAATAGTAAGTCATCCAATCTGTCCCAAACGAAGAGCAAACCTGGCAACCAGAACCTCCAGAATGGAATCCAACCACTGGCTCTGCCAACTGACCCCCTTTGATCACTTGATTAGCTTACAAGGGTCACCAAACTAAGCTAATCCTAGAAGACTAAAAAACGGGGACATTACATTATCATCCACACATCTAATAAATTTGTTTCTGTTAAAGGTCTGTTAGCATGTTAATTTTTTTGGGGATATTTAATTTAGGTGTGTTATAAACCTTGCAAGCCTTGTAATATTTTAATGTGCTGTAATTTTCAGCCACTAATTATCTGGGTTACCCACCCTTTGAAGAATAGACGAGATAAATTGTATCCCAAAAAATTCAACTTGGAAGGTTGGATGTAACATGGAGGTTATATTGTAAGACCATGATGATGGGAGTTACAAAGCATCTATGACAAAAGGAGTTACACATAAGTTGTGAATCCTTGGAAGTAAAAGAGTCACAACTTGAGCATCTATCTTGTGACACGTGGTTGTTTGTATTTCTTGCTCCTATTTATTGATGACTCTTTTTGGTTGAGTTAGGTAGAAGATAGTTTGTAAGGTGTAATAATTCTCATTGTATTTATATTTCCGGCTGATTTAATGCAATGGGTGGCACTACAATTTTGGCTAGGTATTTTTTCTGAAAAGGTTTTCCCAAAATAGATTAATGAGTTCATGCATTTGTGTTTTTCTCTTGGTTTTTGGTTTAATATCTGATATTTATCATCATTGGGAGATAAGAATAAAAAATAGGACGGACTAATTTATAGACTTATAGTTACTACAAGGCTATTGCGACAGCATCCAATGACATGTGGCATTGTTTGAAGAATGATGAGGCACAAAGACGTGGAAAAATAAGTTCCCACACAGATAAGGAGCTATATTAAGCACCCAACACTACTGCAAGAAGATAGTATGTGAAAAAGGAAGAATTAGTAGAATAGAACAAGTATAGATCAAATTGGAGAATATATAATGACTTGTATAAGTAGACGTTCTTTCAAAGCATATGTGATGTTATGCTTGAGGTACTGAATGTACAGTGTACAAAGAAAATATGAGATGACTATATGAGTAGATCAATCCTATGGTGTCTATGAATGTGTGAAATTGATGTGTTATATATGTGTGTCTGTTATCTACCGCACTACTTTGGTTTCCTTCCTATTACATTACCCTAGGGTTAATTTCTCTTATATAACTAATCCAAACCTTAACCCTATATTTAACTGTCAACATTTTGTTTCATTGTTGGTACCCTAGTTTATTGGTTTATAAGAATGAGCTACAGAAATTAGTGAGAAGTTCGCTGGAAAAAATACTACCAGAGAAAGGAGTAATTGTGATGTGTGGGAGGCACACTAGGTGCTATCCCTTGGTGAGGGGTTAGGTACCTAGGCAGTGATCATAGAATGTAGGGGAGATCCAAATGGACATGATCATCGAGACAAATCTAGTCTAATGCTTGGGATGGATAAAGTAAGCTTAAGAATACATAAAATTCAATTAAAACTTTCATGGCAAAGTGAGATGGCAAGAAGGCAAGAGAAATCATTGTTGAGATTGAAATGGGATTGGAAGAGAGCCAAAAAAGGTCCTGGCTAAGAGGAAGAACGCAGAAGGGCTAAACAAACCCAAGATAGAGAAGAAAAATACTAGAAAAGGGCAAACAAGATACTAGAGACATTTGTAGAGCACGTCAACATGGTTGCAGATGAAGAAACTCCTCGAACAAAGAAAAGTAGATGCTTAATGGACACAACATTCACCAAAATTGAGGAATCAAAGTGGTCCATCCAACTAGTTCGAACTAAAAAAGAAAAATTGTCCAAAATGATAAAATACTTAAAAGAATACAAGGCATCAACAATTATGAATGACTTAAAACTTTGAATGGAAAACATTGCACATCAATTTGAAGAAGAAAGGCTTAGACCAATGGTGTTTAGCCGATATGATGGAAAGGCCAACAGTCACCTGCCAATGAAGCTTCTAACTGGAATGAAGCTTCTAACTGGTCTCAGCCTAGGGTTATAATAAATGAGGATGGTAACCACAATTTTCATAAGAAGCACACTAAACAGTGAGCATTGGAATACCAAAGCAAGTAGGTATGGTGGAATACAAAGATGAGAAGAAATCAAGAAATTATTGCATAATAAATATGATCAGAAAGGTAGGGAAATGATAAGAAATATCAACAAACAAATTCAGGTTGTTATGGAAACTTTGGAGATATTGGAAGAAAACCAGCCAGATAATGATAAGGAAGAAAAGAACACAGCTATTAATGAAGATAACTTGTTGATAAACAAAGAGTTACCAAAAGTTATTTCTCCCAAGCCCAAGAGACTTCAAAGAGGTGACACCCCACCCTGGACCTAAAGCCACCCCCACTAGCAAATAAGATGAGAAGAATCTCCAAAAAAGACATAAATAGTGACTCCTTTCTTAGGCTAAAAAAAGAAAGAGAAAAAAGAATTTGTGTAAAAGATTCCAAAGAGCAATTTGGCAATGAGTATTTTGACATTCAAATGCCTAGAGACAAGGGAAAAGAAAGGAAAACAGTAAAAAAACAAGTGATTGTTATCAAGCAGAAGAAGCCTTAAAGAAGAAGAAACAGAGAACCAAGAATAAAAAATAAATCAAGAGGAACCACAAGCTCCAAACCTCAAAAAGACAAATCAAAACACCTTCAACTCCTGTGAAAAATCATTGCGAATAGAATTCAGCTCCTTGTGTTTGGCAAAGACATGAAGGATGCATGTGAGCATCTCGTTATTTAGGAATCTCACTAAAGCAACACTAGAATTGACGATGACCATACCTGATTACATGAGTTCATGGAAACACTTAGGGACAAAGATCTGAGCTGGTATATCAAAGAATGCCCAAAACATGACAAAAGATGGAAAGCAATGAGTTAGTCTTGACAAATTTCAACTCTCTCGATGCCCCAACAACATATCTAAGAAAAATGAAAGAAATGATGCAATGAAAGAATGATTCAATAGAGGAATATGACCAACATTTGAAAAGTGTGGTCAAGAACTGAGAAGAACCACTAACAAAAAAGAAAAGGATTCAATGGTTTGTATCAAGATTAAGACCACATATCATTAAAGAGTGGTTGCTCTCCCTGGATACTAAAGCTTGTTTCCACAAGAGCACTCTTGAAAATTCTGTAGATTCAAACTAGGGAAAGTACATCTAGGAGAATGGATATGAGAAACTTAATGGACAACATTTTGAGCTTGGGATGCTTCAAATGGAAGATCTACTAGTTGACAAAGATCTTTGGTCTATTGTTTCTGGTCTTCTAGGCAAAAACCATCAATACATATAGTATTGATTGAGAAAAAGTTGACCACAAGGCTAGAAGCTTCATTTGTATTATATTAAAGAGTGGTTGCTCTCCTTGTATACTAAAGCTTGTTTTCCACAAGAGAACTCTTGAAAAATATGGAGGTTCAAACTAAGGAGTACATCTAGGAGAATGGTAATGAGAAATTTAATGGGCAAAAACTTGAGCTTTGGATGCTTAAAATGGAAGATCTACTAGTTGACAAAGATCTTTGGTCTATTGTTTTTGGCCTTCTAGGCAAAAACCACCAGTACATATAGTCTTGATTGAGAAAAAGTTGACCACAAGGCTAGAAGCTTAGTTTATCGTTGTCTTGTAGATTCAACTCTTCTAAATGTTTCAAAGGGAAATACTGCAATCAAGATTCGGATAGAGTTGGGGACTTTGCATCGAACTAAGTCTCTAGTTAACAAATTTATTTTAGAAGAAATTTGTATTCTCTAAGGTTGATATATGGTGATTCAATCACTAATCATTTGAACACCTTCAAAGTTTATAATCAGTAACCTTCCATTGGTAGATGTGAAAAAGGATGAAGAAGATCAATGTAATACATTGTTGTGTTCATTGCCACATTCTTGGGATAATCTTGTCATGGCAATCAGTTTTGTCACTTTATGTTCAAGCTTGAGGTGGTTGTTGTCTTGTTATCAAAAGAGCATAAAAGGAAACAAGAAATTCCAAGTCCAAGGCAGGATCGAAGTCTCTTGGGAAACCCAAGGTTAAGTGTTGGAATTATAAAGAACTATAAAGAAACATCAAAAAGAACCTATGTTGCAGGGTTCGTACCCATAGGCCTTGTACCCAGTTTAGGTGTGTATGTGGGTATGTGTTGGGTGTGCACAGGGTGCACGCCCAACATTGTGGGTGCGCCAAGGTGTGCACACCTGCACACCCGCGCACACCCATAGTGTTGGGCGCACACACAACGCAAACCCAGGCACACTTGCGCACCTACTTTATAAAAGTAGGCCGCACACCCACAATGTTGGGGTGCACCCAGCGCGAACCCGGGCACACCCACCAGCCTACTTTATAAAAGTAGGCCCAAAACTTTTTTTAAAAGATTTTATTTTTTCAGTTACCGGCTAGAGCATAATAAAAAAGAAAGTGTTCAAAAGATGTTATTTTCTTGGCACGATAAGCAAGTAATCTTAATAATTATCGGTGGTGGCAAATTTAATAATGCTTTGTTTGGCTCTTTTCAGTTACATATTTGTTATATCTTTTAATATTTTAATGATTATAATATCCAATGGAAATGATTTAGCACTATTAGTTTAGGAGTTACAAACTTATCTTTAACTTCTTTATAACCATGCGATAGGAGAAACTTCTATAAAAGGAGGCCTGATAAACTTGAAAAAGAGAGAAGTGTGTGTGTGTGGATAATATTTTTTTGGGTCGGCCGAGCTATTGCCGAGTCTAAGTATCTATACCATAGTTGAAAAACTTAGACTCGGCAATAGCTCGGCCAACCCAAAAAAATTGAAAAACTCGGAATGGCCAAAAACTCGGTGAAAAAATCAACACTTTTATCGAACATTTAAAAATATATAATTTTTTAAAATATTCTTAAAAACACACATATACACCAACTTTGTATTTAAAATGTAAAATACATTATATTTCAAATGTAAATATAAATATATTTACATATGTTAAAAACTTATATATATTTACATATGTATTTATAAATTTATGAATAGTAATATTTATTAATATATTATTACATTATATTTATTTATAAAATGCTAAACACATTGTATTTAGTAATTTACTATTACTAATTTATACATTTAAACTGTATTTAAAATATAAAAATAAAATATTTACTAAATATGATAATAAAATACATGTAAAGTATATTACTATGAAAACTAAAATATTTAAAATATAAAACTAAAACATATTTACCAAATATAAAAATTAAAATATTTGAAAGGCTGAAACCCAGCCGAAAGTTGAAGTTGAAAGTTGAAACTACAAAGTAGAACTAGAAACGATGCAGCCCGAGCTATGAGCCAGTTTTAACCTCTGCTATCGTTTTAGCCAAGATATTTTTTTCAACTACTGTTGGAGCGCATAGATGGAGTCCACACCGCTGTCATGAGGGCACTTTTTTTCACCCTAAAAAACATTTACACAATCTCAGGCCTGCAGCATTTTATATTACCCTAAAAAAACCTATAGTCCACACTTTATTTAAATGTTATGATTTATAATTATTCACTTTAAACTGCAGCGATTTAAACCTGAAAAGAACGCACAATTTGGCAATTTTTGAAGGTTGAACTCATGGCGAGAAAAAGAAAAACACGGCAACAATATTTTGTGCGATAATATAAACATGGCAACAATATTTTGTGCGATAATATCGCCCAGCCTGCAGCCGCACGATATATGTATACCGCAGAGTTTTTCAACCATGATCTATACCTGCATTATGAGAGTGAAATTATCACAAGATTGATATGTGCAATTAATTTCTTAAAAAATTGTGGGTGGCATGAAGACTGAAAGTTTTGATTGCAATGCATTAAAGATACAGAGCATTTTTATTCAGATACATTAATGCTGAACAGAGAATTTATCTTGGATACATAGAGCAACAGCAATAGAGTTAGTTTTACAATTCTGTATATTTCTCTTATTTTTTTGTATATATAATACACACACACATGTACCCATACGCACCCAAACCTCTAAAACAAATTTCATGCCCCCATGTATTGGGTTCATGTACCCACACCCATCCCTGCACCCAAACCGGTAACTTAGAAAAGAACTACAAAGAAAATAAGGTTAAAAATGGATTTGATGATGATATTGATTCAAAAACCTCAAATGAAGAATCTAGAGATGTGTTGCAAGCATCTCCTCTATGAGAAGATGCATACCTTACTGATTATAATGTTTTGTTTCAATTGCCTCCTTAGGTCTCACTAAACATCAACGTTGATGGTGTTCCAATTCCCATTTATCTTCATGCATCTATGATTCTATTGTTATTGTTATTTTTTGGTTTCTTCCATTTAATTACTCCTTGGATTCCACCTTACCCAAAAGGAGGCAAAGTTGAACAGTACAGTAGTCAACAAGAATTAATATATACAAATAGTCCATTTAAGTCACTTGAACCCCACCATTGCAGCCACTAAAACCCAAGATCTGTAGGAGTTCACTAAAATCCAATCAGCCAAACTCTAGAAAGATATGAAGCTGCAATTCTATACCCAACAGAGGAAAATGAATACACCAGGCCAAAGGAGCTTCCACAAATACAGACCATAGAAATCAACTAGAAGACACTTTGAAATAGAAAATGGAATTGAAAAAATAATGATTAAGAGTCGTGGGCATTCATAGTCCATAATGTTGAATCTATAAAGCTTATGGGGAAAACTGTAGCAATTTTTTAGTGAATGTTTTGAATCATTCCCTGATCAATCATTAACATAATAGTGCAGAAAAATGTGCATAGTGCAGAGCCTAGCCCTACTAGAATCAGGTTTAACGTCTAGCCCTACTTGAATCAGGTTTACCAAGCTAAGAGATGTGGTAGACCTCAGAAAATGTAGGGGAAAGCTATAATGGAGGGTTATAACCAAATAGTGTCCATAACTATTTAAGAAAAAAAGAAATGAAAAAAGAATGTATCTAAAGGGGTCAATGAGAAGCAAAGGGAAAGGAAGAATGAATTAACAAACAAAGAGAAAATTAGGTGAAAAGGCAAGAAAAAGAGAAAAAAAATCAGGAAAGATACAAAAGGAGAATCATTGAGATGATGAAAAAGAATGAAAGTAGGACAGAGTCACCAAAAAGATACTGTGTTCCCCGGGGCTTCCATGTAGTTTCAGCATTGAGAAATGCCACGGCAACAGAACACGGACATTTTGTCCCCATCTCATCCCCCCCTTTTTTTTTCCAAAAATCAATATGGGGAACATTCTTTCAAAAATACTTTATGCAGATCTATCTTCTTCTGGCTATCTTGTCAAATAATTATTTAATGTCTACATTTCAAGTGATAGCTATTCTTCATATATCAACTTCACCTGTCCTTCACCACCATCAATACAAATATGAATATAATCAGAGTACTACTCTAGAATCTTACATATAGATTGACCTAATGTATCTCTTCCATCATGTTTCTTGTTATTTATGGCTCTTATATTGCCAACAGATGCAGAATCAATTAATGTGTTGTTTAGCATCCCATTGGATGAAATTGATCCAATAATAATTGATAAAACAAAACTCTATTACAAAAAGAAAAGCTTTGTAAGTTTCAGTGAGACCAAAGGTATAAATTATTCAATCCAAAACATTCTCTAGGCTAATTTGCATTGCAGGATAACTCTATAATACAGTGTTACCCGGGGATGTGTCCCCGGCCTAAAATCCCCCGTTGTCGTACCGGAAACATTTCTGGGACTTGGGGACAGCTAGGGGACATCCCCACCCCATCCCCTTTTTTGAAAATTCATAGGAAACGTCCTAAAAAACTTGGGGACTTCGGGAATTTTTTGGCAGGACACTCGTACGTCCCAGGGACGGTTGGGGTTGCCTCGGAAGTCCCTGGGACGGATGGGCATCCCCAATGGGATAGGCGACATTAGCACTTAAAAAACACATTTTTCTTTCATAAACCTCTTTTTTTTTAAATTTTAAAGTGGGCCCCTCCTTCCAAGTTCACCTTAACATGCTTATTACTGTTTGTTATTTAATTCCTGCTATTTGGTGTCCTCTGATTAGCATTTGGCAATATTACATTAAGAATCATGAAATTAAGAATGTTGTCACAGTCATGCTACATGCTCAGAATCATATGGCAGACTGTTTGCAAGGTATTGGGAAAGTCTGAAAAGTGCATTACACACATGGAACATGCATCTTTATGTCATTTTGTGGCAGTAAATCAATGTTGGGTTGGTTTTGGGTTGATTTGGGTCCTCTGTGGAAGATCTGATGAATATTGGAGGTTGCATCAAGGTACCATCTTACTATAACATACCTATATCATGATTAGAATTGTATAGAAGACTTGTTCGTATTAAGAACAGTCCACTTACAATGAGTTGGAGGTGTAGTTTCAGAATTAAATGATAGTAGTGTGTTTTAATTTGGATGGTGGGTTATTGTGCTTGTTGCTATTGACAATGAATTCTGAATTATGTTCTTGGGTGTATTTCATTTTTTTATGTTATTATTTTAATATTACATGCATATTGACAATAATTCCGAATTATGAATTCATATTGAGCATTGAGTTTGACTATTAGTTGGCTAAAAATTTTGTAAGCTACTAAGACTACACCTTACAAAATTGTAACTTTAGACAACGGTATAATGAGATAAATCTCTCCTCTCAGCAATAGAGGAGGCTCCCTTCTTACCGTAGGTGGCTTCAACAGGATTTCGACTGAAATTGAATAAGGGTGATACTTCTAATTTTTTCCTTTTTTTCAAGAAAAGATCCACAAGCAAAGACAACTTATTAAGTCTACAAAGATTACCTACTGCTACGATAATACCAGTGACTTAACAATTGATGTAAGAACAACTCCTAAGGCAGCAGTTATAAATATTTTTGGTGAATTAAAACAAGGGCCCAAAGTCTCTTGAAATTAATCCTATTTTGAGATAACGAGAATTAATAGTGAGGCTCAAAGTCTCTCACTAATGATTCTGAAATTAAAAGAAAAATACTCAAAATTGTAGCTCAAAGTCTTCAACTCTCAGTATTTACAGCCACTATTAATTATAGCAATCCTCCTCCTATAGCTCAAAGTCTCTCAAAAGGTGAACTAAAACCTCCAATAATTTTCACAAGTTAAGCTATGAAATGAATTCAAGAATAATTGAACAATGCAACATAAGAAAACATCATTCAATCACAAGATTTGCAACACAAAGTTTGGAAAATCCTATTACTTTTATTCACTTTTGATAATTCGTGCAATGAAACACAAAGTTTTCACCACACAAGTTTTCAAGTATAGCCTTTCTTGCTTAAACAAAAGATGAAACTATTTACAATGAGCTCTCTCCTTTATATAGGAAAACAAAAAAGAGAAAAGTGGAGAGAAAAGGGGAAACCCTTAACCACTATGACTTAATCAATAATCTATTAACTACTTTGACTTATTCAATGTTACAAGGCTTAAAGCACTTGCAACACGATTACATGACTTTGGTATACAGGAATATGTTTTCCTGTAATTACAATTATCATATGTATTACATGTAATCTGTCAAACATATGCTATAAAACAAAGAAAAAGTGTCCTAGACACTTAGGAAACAGCATCAAAGGGTATTCACATAAGCCTTGAACTTGCAAAGACACTCGTGTATCATGGTTGGATCAGGTGCACCCGTATGCTGAGCAATCGCAATAACCTTGTGTAAAACATAAGACTTAGTATAACCGGTTACTTGACTTTGAAGCTCATTCAAGGACATTTTACATTCCATGAACCGATCAAGAATAGTGGGACTAAAATCATCTGCATCCAGGTGAAGGTGAATCATTTATGAGAACTTTTTCATAACAACTCCTTCAATCAGCTCACCATCTTCTGAGGAAACTTCACAAGACAATTTATTGAACTCTTTTGTCATCCGACATTCATGTTCATTCCATGAGTTCAAAGCTGATTGCAAATCTGTGACCAATTTACCCAAGACTTTCTACTTATTGATCATTAAATCAAGAGACTTGAGATATGTGTCAACAGAAGAAATGATTTCAAACTGGCACAATCTCTTGAGACTGAAGTCCTGCATAGTCCACCAAACATTTAGATCCTCATTCAGAACTCACAGTTGTTGATGGAAGGATGAAATAAGTTCCCTTATTTCATTGACAGTCATGCGTACATGCCTCAAGACCTTATATGAGTCCTCAATCACCTACATGCCTTGCGTTTCTATTTGTGCACACCACTCATCAACTGCTTTTGCCTTCTTCTGACACTTCTCATAACCTTCAGGGCATGATACTGAAATACGAGCGGCATTCTGAGAATTGTTCATCATGTCAATAATTTCAAGAAGGCGTGCATTTTCTTCTTTCAGCTTGTTTTTCTTCTCCCATAGCTTATCATTCCTTTGTGTGAGCTGAGCAACAACATCCTGAGCATCTTGCTGACAACTCAAACGCGTCTGCCTACCAAGTTCCACCCTTGTGATTTTATAATCAAAGGGTTGCCCATCTTCTGTAGACCTATCAACCAAAGGCTTGGCAATTTCAACATACTTGGCATTGTCTTCCACCACAATCCTTGACACAGTTTTAGCCTTCTTATTCTTTGGAGCTTTTGGCTTGGAAACTTGTTTGAGATCAAAGCCCTCCAATGGAATTTCTTCCTTCTCCCTTTTTTGAGTTATAGCACTTAGCCAAGAAGGTAAAGAGAAAATGAAGAAGATGTCATTGTTGCAAATGTAATGGCCAAAGTGGTAACTGGATCCGCTTGTGCAACTATAGCCACAAGAGGAGGAGCCTCTGTTAAGATCGCCATAGGAGTGGGGCTGCTATGAGTAACCTCAGACATGAATTGCTCCAACTATACTGAAGTAGTATCAAGCGTTGTGATGGAAGAAATGGCCATAGAAGGAATAGTCATGGAGTATGCATCAAACACACTCTCAAAGTTGTGATAAGAGTCCTCAAGTATAACAATAGGAGCAGCTGATGAGATAGGCAAGGCAGATGTGACCAAGACTAAATCCATAGGAGGAATCTGCTCCGTAGAAAATACATCTGCAGTTGTACCCAAAGGTGAATCAAGAGACTTGTCTGACGCAGGTGCAGAATTAGGAACCACTGCAGTAATTGAAATGTCCACATGAGGAGGTACATCGGGTGAAGATACCTTAGGGGAATTAGGCATCTCATCATCATTGGATACTACTTGAACCTTTTCGGGTTTTGTGCTTTTAACCTCAAGAACTCTCCCAGCGTCCTTGCCTCCCTTAATGGTAAGCTTAGGAATGCTAGGCATGACAAGAATGACAGGATCAGCTGTGGAAGAGGATGCACCATCTTTAGTTCTCCCTTTAATCTCTGATCTCTTACCAACCGGGCCACCATGATCAAAGTCTTTTCCCAATCTTATTTTGATACTTTTCAATCCCCTTCTTTTCAACCAAATGTTGGTATTTGCAAGAATGGACTGAAAATGATCCCATACAGAAACACTCTCTTTTCCTGACCAAGATGGAGACAAAACAAGCAAATCCTCAACATGATTGCGAGTGTAATCAAGATCAAGAATATCACCATCATCTTCAACCCCCGAAGGAATGTCTGCAAGATTGAAGTCAATAATTTGTTTAATAGTCAGGCGACAGTAATCCACCCTCCGTATATCTGCCTCAATACAAAGATCAATCCATATGTCCTATAGTCTATAGACATGCACAAACTGCCTCCTCATCTTATCATTAAGCCCTCACCAGTCAAAATGACTTCTGGCCATGAATTTCTTCAAATTGATCCTCTGAAGCTCATACTCCATGTTCTTGGCTTTTGGAACTATATCTATGGAGTATCCTCCGATCTTCAGTGGATTTCGTGAGGAAATCCCTACTCCTAGCCTGTGTAATGTATTTTGGTGCATTTGGACAACCATGAGTTGCCTAGCCAACTCCATGAGAATGATCTTATCTGTCGGGTACCTTGGGAGTGTATGTGGTTCACCTTTGAAGTAGCCCACCCGCATGTAACTGTAATTAGGGAACTGGAGAAACAGGCAGCCATACTCATTCACCTTAACCCACGCCTCATCTGACACACGCTTGTTAGGAAGACTTTTATCAAACAAGCACATAAAATGCCCATAGAAAGCATCTTGCACTCTGCGGTAATGAGAGCGGCTAACCTTCAACACAAGCTGAGGGAAATATTCCCATACAGGAACCAATGATTTGTCCCCTTTAGTAGATAAACCAGAGAAAGAACCAAGTGAGGCAGCGATGTGCACAAGGTATGAATTCATATAAAAAGTACAAGTGTTAACAACTTGAGAAAGCTGCTCACATAACATATCACTGATCATCTCTCTCCAAAATATCTTTTTCTTAGATCGAACAATGAGAGAAATGTATTTGTACATCCAGGGTTCAAAGGTGTTTAAAGTCTTTAACCCTGCAAGGCGACTGAATAAGGTGATGAGGTCACTAATCTCCTCCTTGAACTCAGTGCGACGGATTCCCTTTGGTCGTCTTGCAATGTTAGTCCTCTTGTTGAGCAGCCAATTGTCATTAATAAACTTTGTACAAGAAGAAGTGTCTTCATTCCACCTCTCAAGAGCTTTCTGTTTGGTAATATTAATAACCACAGGAACCGGTGGCACTTGGAAGATTGTGTCAACAGTCTCTGGATCAAGACTAATAATAGTCTTACCATCTTGATCTTTGATGGTCTGGATGAAGGATCAAAGTTCTTTGCACACGCAAGCATGAACTCTGGCTCAAGGGAAGCCAATGGAAAAGTGAAGACAAGATGGATACTGCTCTATTTGATGGAAAGCATATCTTCTGTAACCGCAGCATCAACCCTTTGAAGGAATTCGTCAAAGTTCATGTTTGAGATATCGGTGTCTTTGACCTCTTCACAATAAGAAATAACTTGTGAAGGCGGGACAAAATTATGATAGGAATCATACTGGTATTTCATCTTCTTCTTCTCTTTTTCTTTGGCAAGCGTAATTCTTTCAGACATAGCAACTCTATGAGATTGAGCAGTTGTGACATAAAAACTCCACAAAGTGAGAACATCTTCTTGAGAAGGATCCAACATAGAATTTCTTAAAATGGTGAATGGTGTATGGAGATGACTGATTTTCTTTGGAAAATGAATCAGTTTCAGCTCAAAAAGAACTTGAGAACGAGTTCCTTATGGGTAATTGCACATGGAGACAGCAAAAATTATGAAAGATAAGAAGGCAAGTGAATGGATGGACATTTTATTTTTATATTGGAGTGTTGAATTGACCACCATTATGAGTTTTACGTCATATGGCAGTGGTAGGGACAGCAACTTATGCAAGTGGACTTTTGGAAGATAATACATGTATGGACTTGCATTGGATTTGTTTTCTTCTTCACCATAGAACGGGGTTTTTAATCCCGACTGCATATGCAAGGAAGATGAAATTCTTGCATATGCATCTTGAGAATAGAAGATAGAAATAGAAGAAACATGAATTTAATCACATATAAAACAAAAATAAAAGTTTACATGTAAGTTAAATAACTTGGGAAGAAAAACAAGAAAAAGACTTAAGGAAGAAATTACCTCAACCCTCAAGATGAAATCTTTCAAAATCTTAAGCAAAATCTGAAATAAATCCAATAGATTTTCGGATTTAAGAAAGATTGGATTGAAAGAATATATATAAATCACATTCCTAGTTTTTTTCCTTCAATTTTGGACAGTCAACATGCATATACAACCAAGTGGGAAAGAATGAGAGATAAAATGCCAAGAAATAGCAACCATTTGACTATTTCTCATGTATATGCAATGAGGAAGAAAAACGGCATCTAGGGCATAAATCCCAATCAAAACAAGAAAATAAATCAATGAAAAGAATAAATAACTCACCAAAATCAGTTCTTGGGCTGAGAAATTGTTTGAAGATACTCAAACCCTCCTTTCATGAAACGATTTTGAAGAAAAATGACCTAAGGCAGACTGTTTTCGTCTAAATACATATACTTTGTATTTTAACAGCATATGTAATGCATATAAAAATCGACGCCCTTAGTGGAAGAGCAGTCCAAAGGCAAAAACGTGCTTTGAGGATGCAAAGACATGTGCAATCAAGCATGTATTCTCCCCCAAATTCGACGTCCCAGAATTTCAAAGCTGGAAACGCAGCTTGAGAGGGAAGAAAACGTTGTTTAATGATAACTTTGCATATGAAAAAGAAGATGCAATCCCTCTTTAATTCGACGCCCTGAATAGGCAATTAAAAATGCAATTTTGGAAGATATAAACACACACCAAACAATGTGTAAATGACTTGAGAAATGACGTCAAACGTTATTTTTGTAAAGACTTTGCATATGTAAAAATATGCAATCACTCTCAAATTCGACGTCATGAGGAAGATATTAAAAATGCTGTTTGAAAATGCTTTTGCACATTGTTTTTAACATATGCAATCCTCTTAAAATTTGACGGCATGAGGAAAGGCAGCCAACAAAGAAGTAAAAACACACTTTTGAGAAGTGTATGCATGTGCTTTAAAACATATGCAATGGCTTCAAAATTTGACACCCAAAAGGAAGGATTAAATACGCTGTTTGAAGAATGTCTTTACACATGTCTAAAATACATAAAAGATATGTATTTAAGTTTAAAAACAACACCTTTAGTGACTTTCCATTTAAAACACACTTTTTGAGTGCATTTACATATCTTTTAGAACATGTATTTATGAGGAAAAAGCCACCTCAAGATTTTTTAAATACGTTGTTTTAAATATGCAATCGCATATAAAAACAACACTCATGAGGATTAAATACGCTCTTTAGAGGTTCAACTGCATATGTTCAAAATACATAAAATATACATGCAGTTACACAAAAAACAACATATTTAATATGTAAAAGACTTAATTTCAAGAGGTGGGTTTTGAAAAGTGTTTTGCATGTTGATAATATGCAATGAAGAATAAAAATATTTTAATATAAAACTATAGTGTTTTAATAAAGTAACATGAAATTAGATTATTTTAAAGCTAATTTCACGAAATCATTAAAAACTATAATCAAATCAACTCGAAATGAGTTGAAATTTGAAAATGAACTTTGAAATCCATTTAATATATTAAATATAATTCGAACTCGTGCAATTGACTTTGAAAACCCCACCTTTTAAAGATTTTTAAAGAATATGCAATCAGCCTGAAAAACCTCACCTTTTGTATCATAACTTGAGTTATACAACTCTGTTTGATGTCTAAGTTTGCTCGAAATGAGCGTATTTCAAAGGGCTATCGACTCAAGGGAAAATCAAGATTAAAAATGCTAATAAGAAAGAGAAAAACAAAGAAAGGGACTTTAAAGAACACCTGAAACGTGTGTTACAAAGAGTTTTTTAGGGATGACGAATTGTCTTTATAACACTTTATCCAAAACGTTCAAATCATAGAGGATACTCCTATGAATTGGCAAGAAAATTCCGTAGGGTTGCCACAATTTTGTGATCTCAAAATTGAGGACAACACTATTGAAATGTTGTGTTAAGGTTCAATGATGTTTAAATGGCATGCTTTATCCATGTTTTCATATGAATGTAATGTATATATGCAAATTCCCCTATATATTTTAAATTTTCCCTGTATTTATATAGCCATCCTCCTTGCTGTCTCCTTGCCATCCCCAAACTTGGCAAAGAAAATTTCTGTCCTGGAAACTCATCACCCAGTCCCCTGCCGTCCCCGTCCCGGAAACTTGGGTTAACACTGTAATACCAGTTTCTTTTCTTTGTCAATCTCATGTCAAGGGAAAAGATGTTTAACAGCCACAATGAGAACATCATAAGTATACATTGTCAACAAGTCCATTCAAAAAATCGGTAGATGATGTTCCAAAAGCATTAGTTACAGTTATATAGATTGTGACAATTGTTTTAGTGTAAACAAGAAACACGTGAAAACCTTTATTTTAACTCAAGTTTAGCTCAAATAAGCCAAATAGATTAAAAGCATAACTCTTAAGTTCTTAACAAAGCAATGATAAGATTCCCCTCAGGTCTGATCATTAGTTCCCTTCTAGAAGGAGACATTTATAGAAACCAGTCCATGGTCAGGTAAGAATTATCACTGTTAATGTCCACTGTGTTTCCTTGATGAAAAGTAATTTTTATCCAATTTTGGCAGGGGGTGCCATCTACTCATCAAAAACTGGTATCTACCAAAGAGGCGTTTAGTACAAAAATGAGTTCAATGACCTGTGATACAAATTCCCTCCCATAAACAAGAAAAAATGTTACAGCATAGGGATTCCAGCATACATTATAAAAAGGAGCACAAATTGAGAAAATAGCCTCAAGATATAAACAGACATATAACATAAATTTTAAATGCAAAATGGAAAAGGAAGAAAGCAAGCACAACAATTTTTTTAAAGGAGAAGAATTACCTGAAATGCTCATAAGAGAAGTTGAATTACAATCACCCTTAAGCCATACACAGGGATTAAAATCTTTTGTACCCTGTCAAGTCATATGAAGTCCAATTCAAATGAGAAAGCAACTGCAAGCCCACACATATTCAATAAATAACATATAAACTGGAAAAAGTTTCAAGAGCTACATTCAAGATCTGTGTCCTAGTTCAACTTCATAATATTGAATCCAAATTGAGCAGTTTATATAAACTGAAAACTTCAAATGTATTCTCTAATAGAAGAGCCAAGTTAAGGTGTAAGATTAGACAGAAAAAAAGGAATTGTAGACAATTAAAAACTAGAAATCCTCCTTTCACTAGAAAGAGACAATCCACCCTGTTAAATATTCATTGCGCGTGGAACTGAAAATCTGAGAAGTGGCAAGCAAGTCAAGCATTGAGTTAAAATCAACTCATTGTTATACTTTTGCATTTGAGGAATGTGTCAAAGATTTTATTTAGACACAGAATTACGCAATATTTCATGCATACATAAACTTTTGAAATAACAAATATATCATTGTCATCAGCAATAAAGGTAAGCAAGCTGAAGCTCTAATATAATATTTGAAATTCAACCAAAGTTAAGCCACTTGGATAAATGAGCCCCTCTGTTTAAGCAGATTCTTTGGACATACTAATTGCTTGATACAAGATAAAGGTGTTGCATGAACTATTGACACACTGTTAGCAATAAAATACTCTGTCAGATAACGAACTACAATGAAATTGTGCCCAGTAATATAATGGAATTGCTGCTAAGTGCACCAAGAGAACTCACACAATGATGAGGAAAGAAAAGTGTTTGCAGTATAGTATCAATACTAAACATACAGTATAGATGCTTGTAGAGGACTACCCGTAGGGCCTGTTTGTTTGCTGGAATTAGACTAGAATTGGGATTGTCAAATCCCGGAATTGACATTTTCGATGTTTGTGTTCAAAACATGAAACTGGAATAGGGATTTGTTAATTCCCATATACCCCCAAAACCAGCATTTGAATCTTCCATCTAAATAGGTGGAATTGGAAAATCAATTCCAATTCCACTTAAATGAGAATTGGGGGTAAAGCAAAATTTATAATATTTTGAAATCCATATGAAAACAACATTTTCCATCTTCTCATTATGAATTCCAAGGGAAGCAAACAGTTCCAGCCATATTCCAAAAACCATTTTCCGGATTTAAAACTTTCAGAATTGTCAAATACTGGAATTTGACAATTCCAGCGTTATTTAATTCCAACAACCAAATGAAATGTTCCCTTCCAAGAGGTAGTTGGAGGTGACCATTTAGCCTACTTTATTCTTGTAGGCTAAAGTTTGGTAATAAGGGAATAAATTAAAATAATATTTTAAGGTGTGCAATAAAGAAACATTTCATGCATATCTTATTTTAATTTATTTATTAAAGTAACTAAATGTCAAATTCCAGTATTGTAACATTTCAAATACGAAGATCATTTCAGAAGGCAGGGGTGCAGGGATAGCAGCAGGCAGCGGACGGATAGCAGAGGCGACTGAGACAAGCATGGGTTGCAAGAAGGGACACAAAACGAGGGCATTGTCAGCCCTAGACAGTGGAGAGGTGGGCCTCAACTGTTTTCTCCTGTCTTTTTTTTTATTCCTTTCTTTATCGCTTCCTGCATTTTTTAAAGGCAAGGCATATCAAACAAAAACCAGCAGTATATATATTGGCATAAAAACAAAACCAGCAACATACAATATTTTCCAAAAGCATTATGGGGCACAACCCCGAAGAGACTGATAAAAACCTTTCTTTGGTATGTCATGGGCCCAGCTTGAAGGGGTCCATTTTGAGCAATGGAAACAATATTTTTCATCCAACTTGTGGGGATAGGGTTGGTGTTAACTGGAATCTTCAAACCCAGCTGACAGGCCCATTGATAAACTTTCTACATCAACGGGGTTGGAATCAAGTTGCAGGCGGGGCACCTCAATATTTAACAACTTTAGAAAGTATAGCAGGGGTTTGGGAATCTATTATGTCAGATTTTCTCAAACAGGCAGGCAGGACAGGTGAGACACTGGTACTGGTAAATGTGAAACAGTACAAGGGTAATCTAAGACGCAGGCAGAACCGAAAGTCTAAGCAAACAAATAAAAAACATTTTGCAATAATTTTGCCAAGAATTAATGGTATTCCGGAAAAGACCTTACAGTCTAGTATGAGACAAACACTACAGATAGAGCAGGAAAACGAAGGACTACGTGCACAGGTGGGAGCAAACGAGAATACCAAATCAAACAAGAATCGTTCGAACCAACTAGAAGTTGGTACAGCAAGAAAAGGCAACAATGGGGAAGAGATACAAGACAATAAAATGTATTACAGCCCAACTAGAACACCGCTTTTGCGGTCTTCGTAGCTTTACGTTGAGGAGCTTATGGACTTAAAAAAGAGGTTGGAAATTATCGAGACAAGGAATTGGGAAGAGGAGAACAAGGTGTTTGAAGCCATAGAGTACACCAGCAAGATAGAAAAAGAGAACAAAAATCTAAAAGAACAAATCTCAAACATGCAAACCAAAATGGAGATAGGACAACAGGAACTTGAAACCATAAAACAAGAATTGGAACAATTGAAACTAACAAGGAATAAAGAAAAAGAAGTGGTGAAAGAAGTGGACACCACACAATTAAAAGAAATACAATCAGCCTTGGCAGACATAGTATCTAAAGAATCTCAACTTAAGGAGCGGATAGAGGAAGCCAAATCTTGGTCTCAAGTGGTAAACGGATCAACAAGCAAACAAAAGGGAATTATTGAACAACAAATCAAATTCCAAATTAGAGAAGAACAGGACATAA
This sequence comes from Chamaecyparis obtusa, assembly GCA_027943335.1. Lineage (NCBI taxonomy): Eukaryota > Viridiplantae > Streptophyta > Pinopsida > Cupressales > Cupressaceae > Chamaecyparis > Chamaecyparis obtusa. The sequence goes on from BSBK01000309.1 coordinate 568,775, forward strand.
GGGGTTAAGGCTGCAAATATCATTATAAAAGGGTTGAAAGACTTTGGAGAGAAAGAGAACTGATATTCTTGTAAGAGATTTTCTCAGAGATAAGCTAAAATGGACAGGTGGTATTCAACAAGCCAACAATATAGGTAGGGGGATGGAGGGAGGAAGGGATAGACACGTAAGAATGATCTTGAGAAATCTAGAGGATAAAAATATTATTCTCAGAAACAAAAGGCTGCTCAGAGGAACACAATTCTATCTAGATGAAGACCTTATGATCTTGAGAAATCTAGAGGATAAAAATATTATTCTCAGAAACAAAAGGCTGCTCAGAGGAACACAATTCTATCTAGATGAAGACCTTACTTTGGCTCAACAAGAGGAGCAAAGGAAGGAATGGGTAAAAGTAAAATCTGCAAGAAACGAAGGAAAATGGGCAAGGCTGAAAAATGGGAAAGCTCAAATGAGTGAGCGTTTCCCAAATAAGAAATAGGAAATTGGGCCCCCACAAGATCACCTGAGCGTAGTAAGCTGGAACTGCAGAGGTTATCCTTGGAGAAGAGGTCCTAGGTTGGGGCCCATAGCAGAGGGGAAAGATATTATTATTCTTGTGGAGACACATGAGCATGATGGTTGTATGGTTCCAGATTTTGATGGCTACAAGAAATTTTCAGTTTGGAATAATGGGAATGAAACAGGTAAAGGACACAGTGGTATCACAGTGTTTATAAAAGAGAAATGGTATGAAGTGGTTAAATTTGAAAAAGAAGATCCAAATAAACAGTACATATGGTTGCGTTTGACAATGAATGAGACTATTTTCAGATTGGCTGCCTGTTACTTTGCCCCGAAGAACTCAAAATTCCAAAAAAAACAGAACTTAGACAACGAAGATCCGTTTGCGTCACTAAAAAAGGATATCTCTCTATTCAGCACTACATGTGAAATAATGCTTGTTGGGGATTTTAATGCAAGGATAGCCAACAATCAATCTTTACATTTGAGCAACAGTGAAAAAGGTGAGAATAATCCTTTATGGCTGGTAGAAGGTGGTGATCAACCTTGTAAAAGAGCGTCTCAAGATGGTAATGGGGGTGTTTCTCATTTTGGGGCAGAATTATTGGGCTTGTGTAGTTTATTTGATGTGGTTATCTGTAATGGCACGAGGTTATGGCCAACCTTGGGGGATATCACTTGCAAAACTTACAATGGTCAAAGCATGGTGGATTATGCTATTTGCTCACAAAATTTTACTTCTAAAGTGATAGAGTTTGATATTGGTAAACAGCTTATAGAGATGAAATCTGATCACATGCCCCTCTATATCAAACTAGATTTTGTCCCAAATAACCAGCATGATAAACAGGATTTCCACAAGGAAATGACAGTTGTTAATAAAGGTAGAATACTCATAAATCAACAGAACAAAGTCATATTCAGTGCTGCCCTTAAACAACAACTTCTTGAAATTGACAATATCTCGGTTGATGAAAGGAGCAATAAACAGGATGACCATTTGCATAGTAGTTTGCTGATTCCAATTATACACAGGGCGCTAAAGGCATGTAAAAGATCTTGCAATAGGAAGAGGGCTGCGAACACGTTTCTGTCAAATCCGTGGTATGACGAAGAATGTAAGGCAGCAAAGAGAGTTATAAGAGGGAAAGATTCGAGCAAAGAAAACAGGAAGTTATATACCAAGTTGATTCAAGCAAAAAAAGAGGAGTATGTTAATACAAGAAGGGAGTTAATACATCTAGGCAAACACAATCCCAAAGACTTCTGGAAGGAACTCCAACAGAGAAAAAAACTAGTGAATAATATTACAAATAAGCAATGGTTAGAGTATGCTAAGTTACTTTATGAACGGTCGCACGATATGGACTCTCCACCCATTGTGAATACCTCGGTGGAGAAGTTTACAGTAGATGACATCAAATTTGGGATAAAGAAATTGGCTGGTGGCAAGGCAGGTGACATTGACAAACTTCAGGCTGAATTTTTAAAATGGGGAGTTGATCTTCTTGCACCCCACATCACAGGTGTCTTCAACAATGTCATTCGGGAGGGGTTTACGGCTGAGTGGACCACTAGCGCGGTCATCCCTCTCTTTAAAAGTGGGGACATCAATAACCCATCTAATTATCGAACAATTATGGACAATCCTCTCTTCGGCAAACTTTTTGGGAACATGGTGGAACGTAGAATCAGCAGTTGGGCTGAAAGTGAAGGAAAAAGAGCCAAAGGGCAAGCGGGTTTCAAGCCCAAACACTCTACCATTGATCATAGCATCACTCTTTGGCACTTGATAGAAAAATTATGGGACAGCCAGGGAGGATAAGCTTATTGTTGTTTTGTGGACTTCAGGAAGGCTTTTGCTATGGTTCTTAGAGACAAGTTGTGGAGTAGAATGGAAGATTTAGACATCCTGAATGTCTTTAGAGCTATTCTGCATAGGTTGTATGAGAGGGTCAGAGCCAAAATCAGAACTAAAGAGGGTATGTCTGAATGCTTCGGTAGTGACATTGGTGTTAAACAAGGATGCCCTTTATTTCTCACTTTGTTTGGCTTATACATTGATACAATAGAATCTTGGTTAGACAAGATAGATGGCGAAGGGGTACATTTAGCAGGATATGTGGTGAAGCTTCTTCTTTATGCAGACGATCTTATTCTGAATTCGAAAACTTCTCAAGGATTAAGAGATCAATTAGGGGCTTTGGAGCACTTTTGTCAAGAAGTGGGGATGCAGGTGAGCATCACCAAAATGAAAATTATGATTTTTTCTTTGAAGAGGAAGGAAAAGCATGTTTCCTTCATTTTTTAAGACAGTCCGTTAGAAATTGTGAAAGAATACAAATATTTTGGGATTGACCTCCACTATAGACTCAACTGGGAGACTTGTAGAGCGGAAAGGATTCAAGGAGGGTGGAAAGCGTCATACTTGGTCCAAAATAGATGCAAAAACGCTGAACTTTGGGACTGGAAAACCAAGAAAACTTTATTTGGCTTGCTGGTCACGCCGGTTATCCTTTATGGCTGCGAAGTTTGGGGAGGCAACATGAAAAAATGTGGTGGCGGCAGGTGGAGAGGATTCAAAAACACTTAATCACTAGCAGTCTTAAAGTCAAGACCTTGGTCCCATATGAAATTCTCTTAGCTGAGGTAGGTTGTTTCCTGCTGGAAGCAGCTGCGATAACTCAGTTAATAAGTTATCTAAAGAAACTTGAAAACATGGATAACAAATGATGGCCCAAAATTGTGATGAAAGAGGACTTGCTCCACAAAAAGAAAACATGGATGAAACAGAATATAAAGTGGTTGAGTAAATGGAACATCAAGTTACAAGAATGCCCCAACACCAATGCGGAAATAAAAAAGTTCGTCATAGAAAAATTCCAGACTACCATGTGGACTAATAACATGGACGGGAAAAAGGCTCATTCCTTCAAAGTGTTCAACCCAACCGGGGAACATGGTGATAAGGTATATTTGGGAGCAGCTATTAAAGGTAAAGCTAGACTGTTAGTGGCCCAGTTGAGGACGGGCTCTCACCACCTCAGATGCGAGACATGTAGATGGAAAAGGCCCAAAGAGGAATGGGAAGAAAGGATTTGCAAATTTTGTGTGTCGGGTGCGATTGAGACTGAATAGCATTTTATCATTGAGTGCACCGCTTATGATGACATCCGGGCTCAGTACGGAATCAATTCGGGAGCAAACAGCATGCACAACCTATTTGAAGAAGATAAGATCAACCAAACTGCTAGTTTGATTGTCAAGATTCACAACAAGAGGTCCAACTTAGAGAAGAATTTGGAGTTAGCTTACGACTGTGATCCGGTGGTCCCTTAGCCTATTTGGTCTCGTGGACGTCATTAAAATCTTTCATTTCATTTCAAAGTGAAACTTAAAAAAAATATTAGAAGGGTCACTTTATTAATTGATCTTCATGAAATATTTTAAGGCAGGAATTTGAAAAGGCCTTCAAGAAAGTTCCTTGGATTTAATAAAAAGTAGCTTATTTTCTTCATGCTTGGTTTATGTGTGTGTGTCTGTGTGTATATATTGTAGTGGCTTTCTCCCACAAGGATTTCCACGTAAATACATATGTGCATCTTGTGTTCTCTATTGCTAGATCTTACTTGTGTGGTTACATTTTCTTATTGCTCTTTGATTGTTAAAGATTAAATAAATGAAAATTGTCATATACTGACTCACCACCCACCCTCAATATAGGTGTGTGTATTTTCTTCATTTATGGCAGACAATATTAATAAATCAAGACCCAACGAATTTATGGCAGCCAATATTAATAAATCAAGGACCAATGAATGAAACCAACATGCTCAGCAAGGGGTCTTACTACACACACCACACAAGGTCTATCCCACTCATAGCAAGCAACTTCAAATCCTAATAAAATCCACTTAATTTTAATGCCTAACTTGAGAACTTAGGCGACTAGAATGGGAATAGATTGCTCACTATTAAATAACACATACCCAAGCAATCATAATTCCCAGCAATTGAAGTGTCTACAAATTTTATCATATTTTGTTCTAAGCTCACAAGCACAAGCACACCATGCACAATATCTTTTGTTTCTTCCATTTGCACACACTTCACATAAATTCATCAATGGTCTAAAAGCCTTATATAAATCCAAACCCACAAACCTAGCAAAATTGTGCAATGATAAAACCTTCAACTCCAAATCATTCCAGAAAATCTTTCAACACAATTTGCAACTCTAAATGAGCCACACCAAAATGACCAAGAAGGATCTTTCACCACCGTGATTATTCTTCTCCAAGAAGGTTTTCGTCCTCCAAGAAGCTGACATGAACCTCAAGAGTTTCATCAGATTTGAATTGAATAATCTGCATAATCCAAAAGAGCTCACAAACCCCTTTTTATAAACTTTGTAAGAACTTTTTTTAAAATATAATATAAAATCACTTTATAAATAAAATAAGCCCTATTATTCCCAGCAATTAAATCACTTTATCAAGCATCCAACATTTAAAACTTTTCATTCTCTTTCCAACAATCTATTATAATAAGGTGCCTGTTAAATTATTTTAATTAAATTAAGCAACTTTAGTAAAATAATTAAAATATAGTAATACACCCAAGTTATGGAAAATGTTTGAAACATCATAATTGAAATCTAACTGCATTGGATTGATATCAATGATGAAAAATGAGAATCAAACTGACCGAGTGACTTATTATAAATAGACACTCTCTCCAAGAATGTTGGAGTACACTAAAAGGAGAATTCACTTCCAAAAGTGGCATGTCCTCAAGACTAACTGAGCTCATTGGCAACATCAAGTAACCCCTCTGACAAGGCTGACACTGATAAAATCATAGCCAACTACAATGCTAGAGAAACCAAAAAAGGGGGCATTACAAAGCATGAACATTACTATTGAAAAATATTAGTGCAAATGGCACTTGTTCATCAAGATAACAAAACTTTGCATGACAAATAAAATAAAAGCTAACTATAATTCCTAGGCCAAGAATAGCCTAATTAAATGTAAGCCTTTTTACAAAATATAATCCACCAATACTTACTAAATTTGAACTCCAGCAATCCTCAATTGAATTGCTCGTAAAGATTAATACAAACTAACACGACAACTCTCATCTCTAGAAAAAGAGATATGAAAATAGATATATATGTTAGGATTGAGTAATATTGAGAGGGGGGTGAATCAGTATTACAAAACTTTATTTGCAACTTTAAACAATTATAAATAATCCAAAGTAATGCAAAAATGAAAAGAGCATATAAGCATAACACATTACTCATGACACCATGATTTGTTCTCGAGGAAACCCCGATTAAAGGGAAAACCCCGGTGGGGATGGTACCCACAAATAGCACTAAAGTATAATGTCCCTGTTAGGAGCTGATTGTTACATAGTACATTTCCTTGCTAGAGGATTACAAAAACCCTATTAGGGGCATACAAAACACCTGGTTAAAGGTGGTGAGCACACTGCTCTTACAATCAATACTGTCCCAAAATAGTTCACAAAAGGGGAACAATACAAGCACTTATCTTGCTTAGACAATTCCAATTGTAGCTCTGCCTCCTACTAATCTCGCATCTGACTTCTGCTATCATTTTTGCAAACTTCACATTAAATCACACACACCTTCTTTCACAAGAGCAATCTATATTTATACACAATTAGCCTTCCAGTCGGCTCCACAAAATGTCATACTAAAACTTGTGCAAATGATATATATGGAGTCGGCGCTCTTATATTACCAAAGAGTCGGCACTATACTTTATTTACATGACTTAGCACGTTATCATATCCATCATACTTTCTTTAATTATCGCAACTGTTCATGTACCCTGATATACTGTTTTACTATCTTTGCATACCTTCAGAACACTGTATCTCATACACCAGCTATCCAAAACTTATGCTATCTTAACTAAAGCATTTACATATGCCAAAAGACCTCCAGTTAACTTCGCAAGCCATAATACCTTGTATGTCTCCATCGCTATCCAAAACTGTGGCACTGTACCTTGTTTTCCTGATTCTGGACTTAGTTATTTTCATGACTGTGAATCCAGTGGCAATCTCCACACCATGCGATCATACTTATCATAAGTGTTGCCATAAATGACAACCCTTAGAGGATTTCCAGTACTCCAAATCATCACATGCCAACAATCTCTCCCTTTGGCATTGATGGCAACACTTAGAAAAATGACTAAGTGTCACAAAGCACTTCTCTTCTTTTCCTTCTCTTTTTCTTCCTCTCCCTTTGTCATCAATGGCAAAGGTTAATCTCAAAATTTCAAAACTGAAGCATAGGTGGTCTAGTTTTTGCTTACCAGATTTAAGACATCATGGAAAGATGTTTCCAGGGTCTTAAACTCCTCAGCCCATAAACTTATCAGTAGCTCACTGACATGGATTAACCTGTTCAATGCATATGATGCTGTCTCTGCTGCTTTAAGCTCAGTGAGAGTAGATACTGTCATTGAACTTTCAACCTTTATCATCTCAGAGAGATGAGTCTCCAATATTGAGAGCTTGGGAGTTAATAGGTGTCTTAGCACACCAAATCTGTCAACAACTCTCCCTTTCTCCATTTCCAGTATCCTTATTTTCTCTAGTAATCTGGATGTCTCCTTGTCAATTTCTTCCACAATTTGAGAAGATGACTCAAAACTATCCATTATTCTGTCAAGACTGACCCTGTCTTTTTCTATACCCTCCTCTACATTTTTCAAATATCTGCAGGGATTTATGCAATGGCTATAGAGTTTTCTGCCTTGTGCCACACAGCTCTTGGCTTTAAGAGTGGTAGCCTTAAGAATGTCTAAGTCCCATGAGATGGACTTATGAACTTCACTTAACTTTTTCCCCAAAAAGTTTCTTTCAGCCTTCTCCTCTGCTGTTTTTAGCAACGAGTCAAAGTGACCATCAAAGCTATCCAGTACTATACTGAGATTCTCAGTTTCATCCTTGCCTTTTAGGATAAGTGGAGAGGGTAGTAGCATGTTTACTGTTTCTACTGCCCTACCCATTATCTTGGCTCTTTTGTCTCCTTTCTGGACTGATCTCTCCTTAGCTTTAGCAAATGCCATGAATGAGAGCCTCATCAGTTCATCTTCATCCATGCTGTCCACAACAAAACTTACTGGTTTGGCAACACTTGCCAGCAATAGAGATGAATCGAGACTGATTCCAGTGGTCTCCTCTGCCTTCGGTTGTTTTTCTTGATGTTCTTCTTGATGTAACTCCTTCTCCTGTACTTGTTCTGCTTGTTTTTCCTCTGATTTCCTCTCTTCTGTCTGTCCCTGGTCTTCAACTTCCATCGCACTATCCGTCTTGTTCGTGAATGGATCATGTATATCTTGCGAAGTGTCAAGGCTAACAGGCACACCAGTGACAAAGAAGTCTGTTTGCAAGTTCTCTTGGCCACTCTTATCCACTGTTTGTGAACTCTCTCCCAAACCTAAGGACATAGGTTTATCAATTTTAGCCGATGACTCCCTTTTAGGCATGTTTTGCATTAAAACTTCATCTAATGCCTTTTGGGTATCTTCAATTACTTCATCGTATCTTCTAGCCATGATTTTGACTAGTCTAGTCTTTGTTCTTAAAAGAGGTTTTAGTGCTTTTTGTTGGCATCACTAACCAGTAAGTTCTCTACCGGTCTAAGTGTTGTCATTGTTTGGCAAAAGAGGATAGAGATTTGTTCTCTATTATAGAGGGGACTCTTCATCAAGAAAGGCTGAGAAACCAGTCAGTACACTAAGCATCAACAACCTGATAATGCACTCAGCAGAGAAGAGTGTATCCTAGTATCAACCAAGGACCGCCCTCAACCGGTATAGACAAGTACAAATAAATGCATATCCAACAATTGTCTATAACACAACTGGTAAGAATAGTGCAATCGGTAATCTGCCCCACCAAGGGCGTGTACCCGATATATAGCATAAAGAACTCAACCGATATATTATAAGACCCCGGTATGAACCGAGGAAGTCATAGTCAACTATCTGTTCCAACCAACTCTTCTTCACCGGGATTTATTGCAGTAAATCCGAGTGATTTTGAGTTGTCTTGGTGATTGGTTTGAGGCACAGGTAAAGAATTTAAAGCCGGAATCAATGGTTACTTGAGGCGCGACTGAAGGATTTAAAGCCGGATTCAGTGGCTTTAAATTGAAGTGTTATCTCTTATGGAGAAAGGTTGCCTGACATGCAACTGTTGTTTTCTTCATGTAGTGGATGAAGACAGAACTTGCATCGAATGCTTGCTCAAAAGAACAAACACTTCACCGAGTGATGCATTCGTTGGATCTCAGGATTAGGTCATGCATTTGAGGCGCAGTCAGGGCAACAAAACTGAATATATTCTGTCTGTTGAGAAGAATATTTGCCTTCATTCTACCGAGAAAAAGAGTGAGCCTATATGCTACAAAAGCAAAGGTTAGAAAAGTATCAAGGGTTAGAGAAAATCGACAGAGTAAAAGTTGTGCAAGATAGCACAACAATAGTTGAGAATGCACCTGTGTCAACCAGTGATAATTCTCAGTAGAGCACAAATAGAGATCACATCTGGCTAAGCAGAGCCTTCTGTAAAGATCTTAATTCTATTGTTTTCTAGCAAACTACAATAGATAAATCCCAATATTTGGGTGGACTCTAACAGGTCCCTTGTATCAAAATCCCTTAACCGGGTGACATCTTTCAAGGTGTCTGAAGTCTTTTAACCGGGCAGGTCTTAACAGATCTTACTGTAACAAATCCCTTGACCGAGTCGCACCTAACAAATACGTTTTATCCCTTGACCGAGCAAGCTCTTAACAGGGCGTACTTCAGAAGAGTACAAATATTGTGAGGTCTCCTCACACCGTGGTTTTTACCCTAACCGAGTTTCCACGTGATAAATCTGGTGTCACTTTGTGTTTGTTCACTCACTGTTTTGTTTGCTTAGAACTGTTTGCTTTGGTGTTGTAAGTTTACTTCACTGGATTAAAAGGAAAAGTAAAGAATTTTTCAAGTGCTGATTCACCTCTCCCCTCTCAGCACCGGTTGGGACTATCAATTGGTATCAGAGCCTTGTTCTGTTTTTCTTTTTTGCTTAACTGCACAGAGAGAAAGCTATGATTATGAGAAAGGAAGGACCAAAGTTTTCAAAAGAAAACTTCACCTTATGGTGCAGCAGAATAAAGCTATATATGAAGACCAACGGTGACCAGTACTGAAAGCATGTTACCAATGACTACAGTGAGCCCGCCGGTACCTTGACACCTGATGAAGAGAAAATTAAGACTGAGCACACAACTGCCATGGACATGATAGCTAGCACCTTACCCGACCACGTGTATGCTGAAATTGAACATCTTGACTCCGCCTGCAAAATGTGGAAAAAGTTACAAATAGTCTATGGAGGAGATCCCAATGTTTAGAGAGCCAAGGTCGAAAGCCTCAGGGGAAAGTATGACGACATGAGGATGAATGATGGAGAAGATATCAAGCAATATAGCATCCGAATCAAGGAAGTGATCAACTCCATCAGAAGCACTGGAGGCAAGTTGACTGAAGAAGAGGTGGTGAGAAAAATACTAAGAACTCTCAGACCTCAGTACGCCATAAAAATCTCTACCATTCAAGAGCTCAGATCCGTGAGCAACGATCAATTAACCCTAGACTCTCTAATCGATAAGCTAGCTGCTTTTGAATTAAGCAACTTTGATAATAGCCTATCTGTTCAGGAAGCAGCATTTAAATCATCTGTCAATGCCTCTTCCACCAAAAAGGGAAGAGAAACCGATAACTCCTCTACCGGTAAGATCGGCAACCTCATTGAGAATCTGCTCTCAGAGGAGACGGAGCAAGATGAGTTTGAAGCTCTGATTGCTAAGAGATTTCCCAGAGGGAAAGGGAAGTACAAAGGGAAACTCCCTTTAAAATGCTTCTCTTGTAACAAAATAGAACACATTGCTGCCTGATGTCCAAATAATGAAAATAGAGACAAAAGAGACCGGTTCAAGAACAAAGCAAAGCAGGATTGCTATCTTGTTGAGGAAGGAGTCACAGACATGTTGGCTAAAAATTTTGTAAGTCACTAAGACTACAACTTACAAAATTGTAATTTTAGACAACGGTATCGTGAGATAAATCTCTCCTCTCAGCAATAGGGGAGGCTCCCTTCTTACCGTAGGTGGCTTCAATGGGTACTTAACTGAAATTACAAAAGGGGTAATTCTCTCAATCAATTCCTCTTTTTTCAGGAATGACTTGCGTACAACTGTTACTTTCAAATTCAACAAAAAGAACCTAATTGCTGCGATCATACCGGTGACTTAGTAATTGACATAAGAACAATAACTAAGGCAGCAGTTACTAATCTATAAGGTGAATCAACAACAAGGGCCCAAAGTCTCTTGTGATCAATTTTGTTTCAAAGTAATAAGAACTACTAGTGAGGCTCAAAGTCTCTCAATAATAATCCTGAAAATCAAGATGATACTTGAAATTAAAGCTCAATGTCTTTTAACTCCAAAACTAGGAACCACTATTATTATAGCAATCCCTCCTCTGTAGCTCAAAGTCTTCCAGAAAATGGATTGAAGCCTCCAATGATGCACACAAGCTTTGCTTTAGAAATGAACTTGGAAAAGATCAAATAATGCAACATAAGAAAACATCATCTAATCTCAAGATTTACAACACAAAGTTTGAAGAATCTTGCTTCCTTTATTCACTCTCAAAAACTCATACAATGAAACTCAAAGTTTTCATCAATGAGTTCTCAATAGGCTCTACTTGTTTCAACAAAAGACAAGAAAAAATTTACAAAGAGCTCTCTTCCTTATATAGGGAAAATAGAAGAGAGAAAAGTGGAGAGAAAAGGGGAAACCCTTAACCACTTTGACTTATTCAACAACTAACTACTTGACTTATTCTATGTTACAAGCCTTAATGTACTTGTAACTTGATTACATGACTTATGCGTACAGGAATATGTTTTCCCATACTTACAAACATTTTATGAATTACATGTAACCTGTCAATCTACCTAAAAAGCATAGAAAAAGTGTTCTAAACACTCAGAATATTTACATCAAAGAGTATTTACGTAAGTTTCAAACTTCCGTAAAGACTCATGAATAACAGAAGGGTCTGGGGATCTTGTATGCTGAGCAACTGCAATTGCCTTCTGCAAAATGTGAGATTTTGTGTACCCAGTTGCTTGTTTTTGTAATTGATTCAAAGATAACTTGCATTCCATGAACCAATCCAATGTAGCCGGACCAAAGTCATCAGTATCTGAATGTGAACGCACTATCTCTGAAAACCTTGTCACTATGATCTCCCCATCAATCTACTCATTATGCCCAGAAGAAACATCATAGGAAATCTTCTCAAATTCTTTCACCATATGAAGCTCTTGTTCCTCCCATGATCTCAAAACATCCTGTAAGTCTGTGGTCAATTTACTTAACACTTTTTCCTTGTTAACCATGAGATCAAGAGATTCAAAATATGAATCAGCAGAAGAGATGACCTCCAACTGACACAATTTCTCAAAATCGAAGTCCTGTAAAGTCTTCCAGACATTAAGATCATCTCCTAAAATCTGCAACTGCTGCTAGAAGGATGAGATATGCTCTCTGACTTCTCTGGCAGTGATACGAATATGCCTCAAGACTTCAAGTGAATCTTTAATCACTTGCGCACCTTGCGTCTCTATCTATGTTGACCATTCATCTATTGCCTTGGCCTTCTTGTGACACCTGTCATAGTCTTCAGGATGCGAGACTAAAATCGGAGCAGCATTCTGGGAGTTATTCATCATGCTAATAACTTCCAACAAGCGTGCATTTTCTTCTTTCAATTTATTTTTCCTCTCCCAAAGTTGATCATTCTTTTGAGAGAGCTGTAAGACAGCGTCTTGAGCATCCTGCTGACAACTCAAACGTGTCTGTTTCCCCAATTCCACTCTTGTGATCCTGAAATCAAAAAGCTGCACACTGTCTGTAATTTCATCAACCAAAGGTTCAGCAATCTCAGCATATTTGGAATTGTCCTCCACCACAATTCTTGAGACTGTCTTTGCCTTCTTGTTCTTGGGAGCTTTTGGCTTAGAAGCATGCTTGAAATCAAAGCCCTCCAAAGGAATCTCTTCCTTCTTTCTTTTTTGTGTTATGACAGTGATCCAAGGAGGTAAAGAGAAAGAAGAGGAAGTTACTTCTGTAGATGTAATAGCCAAAGTAGTGACTGGATCTGCATGTGCAACCGTGGCAACAAGAGGGACAGCCTCTGTCATGACAGCCATAGGTGTAGGACTACCATGAGTAACCTCTGATATGAAATGATCTACTTGTGCCAAAGTAGTATCCAATACCGCTGTTGAAGAGGTAACCATGGATGGGATAGCCATAGAGTATGCATCAAACACACTCTCAAAACTATGGTAGGACTCCTCCTGTACAACAATAGGAGCAGCTAATGAAACAGGTAAAGCGGGTGTGACCAGAACCGAATCCATGGGAGGTGTGAGCCTTGTAATGAATTCATCTGCAGCAGTGCCCATAGGTGAATCAGGAGATTCATCCGATGGTGGCGCAGAACCAAGAACAGTGGTGGTAGTTGAAACATCTTCAGGAGGAGGTACATTTGGAGGAGACGCATCTGGTGAGGACACCTTAGGTGAGTCAGGCATCTCATCAATGCTAGATTCAACTTGAATCCTCTCAGACTCTGTACTTTTAATCTCAAGAACTCTCCCGCTATCTTTACCCCCTTTAATGGTGAGCATTGGAAGAGTGGGTACAATAGGAACAGCAAGATCAACTGCAGAAGATGAAGCACCATCTTTGGTTCTTCCCTTAATCTCTGACCGCTTGCCAACTGGGCCACCATGATCAAAATCTTTGCCGGCTTTTACCTTAATGCTCCTTAGGCCCCTTCGCTTTAACCAGATAATGGTATTTGCAAGAATGGACTGAAAGCGATCCCAGATGGAAACATTCTCCTTACCAGACCAAGAAGGAGATGTGATGGGCAAGTCTTCAACATGGTTACGAGTGTAATCTCGATCAAGGATGTTATCATCATCCTCAACACCTGGTGGAATATCAGCAAGATTAAAGTCTACAATCTGCTTGAGGGATAGACGCTGATAATCCATCTTTCTTATGTCCGTCTCAGTACGGAGATCTATCCAGATGTCCTCCAATCTGTAGACATGTATAAACTGTCTCCTCATTTTATCATTAAGTCCCCGCCAGTCAAAGTGACTTCTTGCCATGAACTTCTTCAAAGTAATGCATTGAAGCTCATATTCCATGTTCTTGGCCTTAGGAACTGTATCAATAGAGTACCCGCCGATCTTCAAAGGATTTCGAGAGGAAATCCCCACACCAGGTCTATGTAATGCATTCTGATGCATTTGAACGGACATAAGTTGCCGGGCCAGCTCCATGAGAATTATCTTATCAGTGGGATATCTTGGTAATGTATGCGGCTCACCCTTGAAATAGCCCACCCTAATGTATGTGAAGCTAGGAAACTGGAGAAATAGGTAACCGTACTCATTAACCTTGGCCCATGCTTCATCTGACACCTGCCGGTTTGGAAGACTCTTATTGAACATGCACATGAAATGCCCAAAGAAGGCATCCTGTACCCTGCGGTAATGCGAGCGGCTTGCCTTCAAGACAAGCTGAGGATAGTACTCCCAAACTGGAACCAATGATCTATCTCCCTTTGTAGATAAACCGGAAAAATACCCGAGAGATGCAGCAATGTAAACCAAGTAGGAATTCATGTAGAATGTACAAGTGTCAACAACTTGGGTAAATTGTTCACACAGCATATCACTGATCATTTCCCCCCAGAAAATCTTCTTCTTTGATCGAATAATGAGGGAAATATATTTATACATCCAGGGCTCGAAGGTGTTTGAAGTCTTCAACCCTACCAAGCGGCTGAACAAAGTGATGAGATCACTGATTTCTTCTTTGAACTCAGTGCGCCGTATCCCTTTTGGCCATCTGGCAATACTCGGTCTCTTATGGAGCAGCCAGTTCTCATTTATGAATTTGGTACATGAGGGAGTATCTTCATTCCATCTGTCTAGAGCCTTCTGGTTTGTGATGTTGATAGTAACAGGGCTCACAGGTACTTTGAATATTCTGTCCACCGTTTCTGGATCTAGACTGATGATGGTCTTATCGTCTTGATCCTTAATAGTTTTGGAGGTGGGATCAAAATTCCTTGCACATGCGAACACGAACTCCGGTTCTAAGGCAGCCAATGGGAATGTAGAAACAAGATGTATACTGCTCTGTTTGATGGAGAGCATATCCTTTATAACTGCAGCATCTACCCTTTGAAGAAAATCTTCAAAGTTCATGTGAGAAACGTCCGTGTCTCTCACCTCATCACAATAGGAAATCATCTGTGAAGGTGGGATGGAGTTATGATAAGAATCATATTGATACTTCATCTTTTTCTTTTCCTTCTCTTTCGGTGGTATGATCCCTTCAGACATAACAACTTCCTGTGAATGAAAAGCTGTGACATAGAAATCCCATAACGTAAGAACATCCTCTTGAGAAGGATTCATCAACAAATGACAAGAAGAGAAAGGAGATGACTGATTTCGGGAAAAATGAATGGTTTTTTTGGGTGAAGGAAAACTCAAACACGGGTTTTTAAAGGATGATTACATATGTCGACAGCATGAAATGTGAAGTGAAAAGATAATGGATGATATGAAAGGATAGTATTTTATAATGGAAAGTCAATTTTGTCATCATTATGAGTTTGACGTCATATGATGACAGTAGGGACAGCAATTTGATGCAAGTGGGAATAGGAAAATAGCACAAAAGGAACTTGCATTTGTCTTTTTCTTTCATAGAACGGGATTTTTAATCCCGACTGCATGTGCATAAGAAGAGAAGTCTTTGCACATGCATCTTTGGAAAATTGATGAAACTTTTCTACCAATATGAGTTTGAAGTCAAGTGGCAGCAAGATAAAGTCCAATGGAAGTGGGTTTTTATGGAATGGAGACACATGGCTTGGATGAGACAAAAAGAAGTGGACCCATCTTCTTTTTAGACAATATAATTAAGAACGGGGTTTTAAATCCCGACTGCATGTGCATAAGAAGAGAAGTCTTTGCACATGCATCTTTGAAATGAGGAAGAACAAAACACATTAATGCAAGATTGGAAAAGAAAGACAATGAAAAATAAAACAAGAAAATTTACCTCACTCCTTCACAAGACAAAGGAAGAAAATTTCTTTGCAATCTTTGGGAAAATCTAGAAAAGATCATGAAGATTCTCACAACATAGAAATGCTGGAAAAGAGTCTTTAAATAGAGCTCAATCCATGACCTATTCTTCCAAGAGATAAACATAAATTGACAAGTGTTGAGACAATGAGCAAATTAATGCCAAATAATAGCAAAAAGTTTGAAAAATTCAACACATGCAAAGGCTTCCAAAAACGGCATCTAGGGCTGGAAATGCTTGCAAAAATCAGTCATCAAGATTTTGAAAATAAACCACTCACCTTAAAAATCTTGGAGAATGAAGACTTGAATCCTGTTTTTGATTAAAATGCTCAAAAGGACTGAAAACTCTTAGAAATGGAGTGTAATGAAGGTAAAAATTCCCCCTTTGTGCTGCAACATCAAAAATGCCCTTTTTTCATGCTCAAACATTCTGATTTGAATGTGTTTTGCGCCTCAAAATCGCCGCCCAATGCTGCTATACGGGTTTTGGAAAGAAAAGAGCACATGCAATCATGAATAAAATCGTCACTGTGCTCTATTAAATGCATTCAAAGGCAGCTTAATACATGTTTAAAACATATGTTATTGTGTCTAAAATCGCCGCCATTATATGCTCATAAAAATGATCTCTTTGAATGTTAAAACATATATGCATTGATCTCGAAAATTGCCGCACAGCATAGCATGGATAAACGCCCTTTTGAAAAGGTAATAACATATATGTATTGGCGTGAGAAATAGCCGCTTTGCATATATATTAAACATGCCTTGATATGTTATAGCATATACATGCTATGGCGTCAAAAATCGCCGCCCAGCATAGCATGTATAAAACAGGTTTCAAAATGATCATAACACATTTGATAACATGTGTTTTGGCATTCAAAATCGCCACCCAATACATGTATTGCCTTGACGTGTTTTAGCATGTCATTAACACATACGAAAATATGTGTCTTTGGCTCTAAAATCGCCACCATGCATGTGTACAAGGCATTAACGGGTTTTTGAATACATATAACATATTACATATGTTATATGTATTGTGCAATGGGAGGCAAAATCGCCACCATGCACAAGGAAGTATAAAACGGGCTTTTATAATCACTTGACATATAACATATGTAATATGTTATGAGGTTTAAAATCACCACTTAGTGTTAGTGTGATTTTTAAAAAAATGGACTTTTTAACACCCAAAACACATGTCATAGAAACTCCAAGTAAATCATATGATAAAAACATAAAGACGTGCTTTTGGGAATGTAAAAGCACATATGTTTTTAAAAGTTAACATATGTAAATGAATTTAAATTCTCCACTTACCATAATCAAATTTCATTTAGAATATGTATTTGCAAATGAGAACCCCACTGATTCACTAATAAAGAGTTAATAATGGATTTAAAATGAATTAATGCATGGGATATATGCATTTGATAATGAAAAATCCACCTTGCACTTAAAATATCTCATGAGATTTAAAATTAAATTGAATACTATAGTTTTAATAAAGTAATAAATAAAAATAGACTTATAAAGCCTAATTTTATTAAAACTTTAGAAACTATAGTAAAATCAACTCAGAATGAGTTGAAATTTTAAAATGGATGATAAAATCCAATTTAGAATTAAAAAATAATTTTAATTCGTGCAATCGACATCAAAAAGTCCACTTTTCAAGGGATTTAATAAAATATGCAGTCGCCTTGAAAAACCCCACTTTTAACCTCATAACTTGAGCTAGAGAGCTCCGATTAAGGTCTAAGTCGGCTCGAAACGAGCGGAATTTAAAGGAGCATCTTCGCAAGGGTAAAACAAAACCGAAAACTATTTACAAGAAAGGGAAAAAGCAAAGAAAACCGCAAAAAATGGCCAAAAATCAAGTGCTTGCGATCGGAGAAGATAAACTCTTTTCAACAAGCGTTCAAGAAATAACTTAACGACAGTCTTCTAAAAAGAATGTGCAATAAACGACACCTAGAAGACAATTCAGGGATTACAAATCTCTTTCAAGATACATTTATTCATACATTAAAACCTAGAGAGTACACCTACGAATTCATGAGAAAAATTCCGTAGGGTTGTCTCAATTTTGTCAAAATTGAGGCCAACAAGACAATGAGTCTGAAGACTCAGAAGATCCAAAAATTGCATTTGTAGCAATAAAGGAGGAGAGCCCAGCTCCTAATGAAGTTGCACTCATATCCAGATCACATCAATATGACGATTGGATCATTGACAGCGGATGCACTCACCATATGACCGGTGACAAGAGCAAGTTCATCAACTTGGAGCTCAATGACAGTGGATCGGTCACATTTGGAAACAATGCCCCTTGTGCCATCAAGGGTAAAGGACCTATTGTTCTCTGCAATAATGTTGTCTGTGAAGACATGTACTAGGTCGAAGGACTCAGGTATAACCTGATGAGTGTTGCACAGCTAAACAACAAATGTTTCCAGTTGGAATTCGGTCAAAGCTCCTGCGTAGTCAAAAATCAATCTGGATCCCACGTTGCAACCAGTAGATAGAGCAAAGGCAATCTGTTCTACCTAGACTCAACAGAAGGAGCCCGTTTAATTGCTTCTGTCAAAGGAGAATCAAGCAAGATTGGTCTTATCTCCAAAGAAGACAATAGCTGGCTATGGCACAAGAGACTCTACCATATAAACTTTGACAACATTGTCAAAGTGAACAGGAAGAAATAGGTCAGAGGACTCCTAGAAATTGCAAAACCCATGGGAGGTATTTGTAAGGATTGCCAGTTAGGAAAACTGACAGGAGCAAGTTTCGGTAGCAAGTCCTCTGCTGAAAATGTTCTAGATCTTGTACACACAGACCTGTGTGGACCAATGAGGACAAAGAGCTATCATGGAGACCGGTATTTCATGTTGTTCGTAGATGATTTCCCAAGAATGATGTGGACACTCTTTCTCTGTGAAAAATCGGAAGCCTTTCACATGTTTAAAATTTACAAGGCTAGAGTGGAAAAGAAAACTAGTAGAAGCTTGAAATGTCAGAGGTCGGACAGAGGAGGTGAGTACACCTCTCAGGAGTTTACTCATTACTATGAGGAACATGGCATACAGAGACAGTTCTCTGCACCTAGGACTCCTTAACAGAAAGAAGAAACAGAACGCTGATCAACTGTGCCAGAACCCTATTGATCCAAAAGAATCTTCCTCATCACTTCTGGAGAGAGGTTGTCAACACCGCTGTTTATACAATCAACCGAGTTCAAGTCAAAAAGGGAACCGGTAAGACGCCTTACGAACTATGGTTTAAGCATACTCCTAGTGTAGGCTACTTCAGAATCTTTGGTAGTAAATGTTATATCAAAAGAGAAATGTTTTCTAGGAAGTTTGATCCCAAGAGTGATGAAGGAACATTTCTGGGTTACTCTACCAAAAGAAAAGCTTATTGGTGTCTGAACAAAAGAACAGGCAAGATAATTGAAAGCATCAATGTAAAAATTGATGAATCATCTGAACCAAACAAGAGGACCGGACATGTCAATCATGAAAATTTTAAACTTACTAATGGAGGAGATGTCTTTGAGTTTCATGAAGCAACAACTGAAGAAGAGACAACTCCCACTAACAGAAATCAAGAGCGAGAGACTGTGCTTGAAGCTAACAGGACACCCCAGGATGGTGAACAAGTAGATGTTCAGAACCATGACGAAGATATTGCTCAACAAGATGAACCGGACCAGGAACAGAGGCCGGCTCTTCCAAGGTATGTCACATATCACTCTACTGACAATATAATTGGTGACAGACATGGGAACATCCTAACAAGGAAAAAGGCCAAAGAGAACGTTTGTCTTCTCTCATGTGTTGAGCCCAAAACCACCAAAGAAGCCCTTGAAGATGAAAATTGGGTCAAGGCCATGGACGAAGAAAGTGAGCAAATAGAAAAGAATGACACATGGGAACTTGTGTCAAGACCTCATGACAAAAATGTAATTGGGACTAAATGGGTCTACAAAAACAAACTGAATGAGGATGGTAAAGTCATCAGAAATAAAGCAAGGCTTGTTTGCAAAGGCTATGCTCAGGAAGCTAGACTAGACTACGGAGAAACTTTTGCACTAGTAGCCAAACTGGAAGGGGTGAGAATTCTTCTTGCCTATGCAGCTCACAAAGGCTTTAAAGTGTACCAGATGGATGTGAAGTCTACATTCCTCAATGGAATACTAGAAGAAGTCTACATTGAGCAACCGGAAGGGTTTACATCTGCTCAAAAGACTGATATGGTCTACAAACTAAAAAAGGCTCTCTATGGGCTCAAGCAGGCCCCAAGGGCTCGGTATGAAAGGTTGCCTTCATATCTTCTGACAATTGGATTCATCAAAACCGATGACAACAACAATATGTATCTTAAAACCGGAAACAATGGAAATCTAATTGCTGAAATCTTTGTTGATGACATCATCTTTGGAGGAGATGACAAAATGAGCAAAGCATTTGCTGAAGAAATGAAGAAAGAATTTGAGATGCCTATGATAGGGCCCATAAAATTCTTTATTGGACTGCAGGTCCATCAGCTAAAAGAAGGTATCTTCATCTCTCAGTCCAAGTACATAAAAGAAATTCTCAAGACCTTTGGACTAGAAAAATCAAAACCGGTTGGAACTCCAATGATAACTAATCTTAAGTTATCAAAGGAGGAGGATGCCAAAGAACTCAATGAAACAATGTATCGGTCCATGATAGGAAAATTGTAGTGTGTTGTTCACAGCAGACCGGACATCGCTCATGCAGTTGGCATAGTAGCATCTCTGCTAATCCCAAAGAAACACATCTAATTGCAGTAAAGAGAATCTTTAGATATCTAAAAGGAACCGAGGAATATGGCTTATGGTTTCCACACAAGGGTGGATTCCAAATCAAAGTCTACACAGATGCAGATTGGGCTGGCAACGTGGATGATAGAAAGAACACAAGTGGTGGTGCATTCTTTCTAGGTGCAAGAATAGTATCGTGGACAAGTAAGAAGCAGAATTGCATTTCACAATCCACTGCTGAAGCTGAATATGTTGCTGCTGCAATAAACTACACACAAGTGATCTGGATCAAACAATTGCTGAAAGGTATTCAGGGACAGGTACCTAAACGGATCGCAATTTACTGTGACAGTACCAGCACCATAAACATATCCAAAAATCTTGTTATGCACTCCAACACCAAGCACATTGCCATCAAGTATCACTACTTGAGGGAACTTGTACAGAACAAAGAAGTAAGATTGGAGTATGTGTCCACAAAAGAACAAATTGCTGATATATTCACAAAGCCATTACCAAAGAGTACCTTTGAGTATCTCAAAGGTAGATTGGGGGTTGTACCCCTCTCAAATCATCAGTAATTATCAATAGGAAGTCATCAGTTCATTATGATTCAAAAGGTTACATCTTATCTTTTATGAACTAATGAAAAGGACTGCTGCTCGCAAGGGGAGCAGAGTATGCAAATCTTCCTGATTAGCCTTTTGGCATTCTATTGTCAAAAAAGGGGGAGAATAGAATATGATTATCTATCATATTTTTGCTATCTATCATATATTTGCCATCAATGCCAAAGAGGGAGATTGTTGGCATCACTAACCGGTAAGTTCTCTACCGGTCTAAGTGTTGTTATTGTTTGGCAAAAGAGGATAGAGAATCTGGCAAAAGAGGATAGAGATTTGTTCTCTATTATAGATGGGATTCTTCATCAAGAAAGGCTGAGAAACCGGTCAGTACACTAAGCATCAACAACCGGAAAATGCACTCAGCAGAGAAGAGTGTATCCTAGTATCAACCAAGGACCGCCCTCAACCAGTATAGACAAGTACAAATAAACGCATATCCAACAATTGTCTATAACACAACCGATAAGAATAGTGCAACCGATAATCTGCCCCACCAAGGGCGTGTACCCGGTATATAGCATAAAGAACTCAACCGATATATTATAAGACCCCGGTATGAACCGAGGAAGTCATAGTCAACTGTCTGTTCCAACCAACTCTTCTTCACCGGGATTTATTGCAGTAAATCCGAATGACCCTGAGTTGTCTTGGTGATCGGTTTGAGGCGCAGGTAAAGGATTTAAAGCCGGAATCAATGGTTACTTGAGGCACGATTGAAGGATTTAAAGCCGGATTCAGTGGCTTTAAATCGAAGTGTTATCTCTTATGGAGAAAGGTTGCCTGACACGCAACTCTTGCTTTCTTCATGTAGTGGATGAAGACAGAACTTGCATCGAATGCTTGCTCAAAAGAACAAACACTTCACCGAGTGATGCATTCATTGGATCTCAGGATTAGGTCATGCATTTGAGGCGCAGTCAGGGCAACAAAATTGAATATATTCTTATGTCTGTTGAGAAGAAGATTTGCCTTCATTCTGCCGAGAAAAAGAGTGAGCCTATATGCTACAAAAAAAAAGGTTAGAAAAGTATCAAGGGTTAGAGAAAATCGACAGAGGAAAAGTTGTGCAAGACAACACAACAATAGTTGAGAATACACCTGTGTCAACCAGTGATAATTCTCAGTAGAGCACAAATAGAGATCACATCTGACTAAGCAGAGCCTTCTATAAAGATCTTAATTCTATTGTTTTCTAGCAAACTACAATAGACAAATCTCAGTATTTGGGTGGACTCTAACAGGTCCCTTGTATCAAAATCCCTTAACCAGGTGACATCTTTCAAGGTGTCTGAAGTCCCTTAACTGGGCAGGTCTTAACATATCTTACTGTAACAAATCCCTTGACCAGGTCACACCTAGCAAGTGCATTTTATCCCTTGACCGGGCAAGCTCTTAACAGGGCGTACTTCAGAAGAGTACAAATATTGTGAGGTCTCCTCACACCGTGGTTTTTACCCTAACCGGGTTTCCATGTGATAAATCTGGTGTCACTTTTGTTTGTTCACTTACTGTTTTGTTTGCTTAGAACTGTTTGCTTTGGTGCTATAAGTTTACTTCACTGGATTAAAAGGAAAAGTAAAGAATTTTTCAAGTGTTGATTCACCCCTCCCCTCTCAGCACCGGTTGGGACTGTCACTTTTATGATTCTTTCTCTTTCCTGGATAGACACAATAGGCAACATATCATCAATTGTTTTGTTTCTTATGTTCTCATCGTCTGAATGTGCTAACTGTTTTCTGATCTCTAGCTTGCTGTATAGTTCTTTGGAACACTAGATTCAATTTCCAACAAATTCTTTTTAAAAACTAACAAATGCTCAATGATAGTGTCTTCAATGATCGCTTGATCCTCAAGGCTATATCTTTCATAGTATCTTTTTATAGATGTCAAATTTCCATCTTTGATAACCCTCTTCTATACTAATTTCATATCAGGTTTCCACAAGGTTTGTGGATTCTTTTGAACCGTTTCCTCTTCCTCTTTTTTATGTACCCTTTTCTTCCTTTTTCTTCCTCTTTACCTCTGTTTCTTTTTCTTTTGGGCTGACATTCCTAGAAGATCTTCTAAGAACCTCTGTAGTCACAGTTTCATGTGTTTCTTTCTTTTGGGGAATTGATAAATCAATGAAGTTATCAATGGTACTTGTCTTCTCTATTTCCAATGAAATGGGTGAATCAGTGGCAACACTGGAAGATGCCTCCATCTTGTTCTTCAAGTCCAAGTACTGCTTCTTTGTAATTCCTACCTTCGCAGTAATTTCTTCCACTATCTTGTTGACTTTCCTCTTTCTTGTTACTTTCTCTTGTTCTTCTCTAACTTTTTCATATTTTTCTCTATATGTACCCCATCTTTCTTGAGTGGGATCCTTTTTTGCTGCTAATACATGTTCTAGTTGCATAGATAGTACTTCGGCACTTACCTCATATCCCATAGGGTAACACCATTTGGTTCTAGGCTCAACTACCTCAAAACGGACACAATCAGTTTCAACCATGAAACAGATGGTGTCCTCATACTTTTCTACTAGGCTTTCAAGAATTTTATATCTTTCTTTCATCTGCCTCTGCAAGATCTTAATCATGCCAAACAGTTCTCCATTGATCCAATCCTTTTTCTGCCTTCTATAATATTCCGAGATTTGTAGACTAGTGGGTTCATTGTCTTCCCATGCTCTGGGATGCATACCAAGGAAATTGTGAAAAATATGAAGGTACATGTGAATTAGTAGTGACCCAAACCTGAATGCCTTGGATTTGTCCTTAATGACCTTAACATTTTCCAAAAACCGCTATGCCAGAACTTCGCAAAGGTTGTACCGCTTGTTTTCTTTAACCATTCTGTAAGCCATCATGACAACTCCAACTGATACAAAATTAAGTCTAGAACTGTGGAACAATTTGTAGCCAATAAGCATTGCTACCAATCTGACATCTTGAAGGTATATATCGTTTACAGTCATAGCCCTCTTGTCCCATTTGAAGTGCGTGAGGGTTTTAGCATCCTTTCTTAGACTTTTCTCACTAACACGTAGGGCTCCTTCATTGTCAAGTCCTGTGATATCATGAATCAACTGAGCACATATCTTTACTGGTTGATCTCCTATCCATAGGAACTGATCATGAACCATTCGACTTCCGTGAATTCAGTGAGACGGGTTAACTTGAGTATTGGCAGGTCTTTCAAATGTTTGAATTCGTCTATCAAAGACCCATTCACATCTATCATTCCATTCAGCTCATAGAAGATGTTGACCTCCCCAATAATTTCATACTTGTAGTGTATGTATGCCCTAATATCCTCTACGTGCAACACACCTACAGGGGTTTGGGAAAATGCCCCTTCCGGATCATCCTCACAGGATTTGTATGGATGCCTTTTGAACTTATACCTAGGTCTGTCAACTACATTGTAGATTACTGGTGCATCCATGAATTTCAGAGAGATTAGGTCTAAATACCTTGAATGCGCAAAAATCCAATGCTTGTCTTTACACAAGCACAAAATCTCTCTGCTAGATTACTGCTTTGTCTTCGCACTTCTGCTCTCCTTAGTCACTGATCAAAAAGTGGTGGAGAAATGAAGTTTTTCAAGTCTTTTTTTCATCGCAAGTTGAGTGTGAGCATTAAACTCTAGTAGTTCAACTTCGCATGCCGTTTGATCAATGCAAAACTCGCGAACACAAAAGATGAATCTCCAAGTGTTGCGATCTCATCCACAGATTCACGAACATCTGTACATATCATACATAAGCTCGCATGAGCTTATTCCACTCATACAAGGGCTGGATATTTTCTATTGTCTTCATCCATTGCTCCCCATTAGGCCATGAGGCCTTCTAGGCTGATGCCTCAAAGAATTCATCATGCGAAGACACGGCATCACAAGTTGTCTCTCCCTGAACCACAACCTTATTTAGAACTTTTACTTGCCATATCTTTTCATTCTCTGATTTCTTGTTTTCACTTATGTAATCATTTAAGCTTTTACCACTGTCACTAATATTTTTCCTTATGACTATAGGTGGTGGTGTTTCTGGTTCATTGAATCTTCTTGGTCCTCTCCTGTTGTTATCTCCATTGTATCTACAAAACTTTGCAATGTGACTTGGATTATGCATTAGTAACAGATAGGTGGTCCTCTTCTATCTTGACTGGTCTGTAGCTTACAATACCTTGCAGTGTGTCCAAAATTATTGCATTTCTGACATGTAATCTTGGTTGCAGTTTCTTCTCTGATATAGTCTTGCTTATACCTAGATTGATCAGGTTTTCTGCAATCTGCCTTTTTGTGTCCATACTCATAGCAATTAAAACAGTAGCTAGTAAAGGGTTTAGAATTACCATTACTTCTGCAGTCTCTTTTCATGTGACCAACTTTGTTGCATCCAAAACATCTACCTCTAAAGGGTCTAAATTGTTCTCTATAATCTTCATTTGTAGGTTTTTCATTTGGAATAGATTTTTCCTCATTCCTGGCTTCATTTGGTTCTTCTTGAATTTTTGAACTTCCAGCTTCATTTGGTCCACTTATGTTACCTTTAGGGCCCGTTTGGTAGCGGACCATTTCTAGCATTTGCCTGGAATTGGCATTTGTTATTGCCCATTTTGTCGAATCCTCAGTTTGGCAGTACAATATGAAAATGGAATAGGAATGTGTTAATGCTCATTTTGTTTCAAAATGAGCATTAACATCTTCCATCTAAAAAGGTGGAATTGGGATTTGAAATTGGAATTTGAATGGAGGGAAAGCAAATTTTTAAATTTTTCATGTGGGGGGAGATTTAATTTATTTTTTATTTGTGTGGGGGGGGGATTTAATTTATTTTTTATTTGTGTGGGGGGGATTTAATTTATTTTTTATTTGTCTGGGTGGTTTGTAACTTTGCTATTTGTAAATTTTTTGCCGAATTTTTTGACAAATTTTTTTTCAATTTTTTTTCAATTTTTTTTTTATAAAATTGATTTTTGAATTTTTTGAATTTTTTCTCGAATTTTTTTTCTAAATTTTTTGTCGAATTTTGGTTGCAATGATTGTAACTTGGTTGCTTGCCACCAACTTTGGCTGCCTAAAACGGTCTCCAATTACATTTTAAATTCAATTCCATTAATAAAAATGAATTATTAAATTTAAAAACATGAAAACAATTCAAAAAAAAAAATTTTAAAATCATACTCAAATTCCAATTCCAGTTTCAAAAAGTGGAACCAAACGGTCGAAAAATAATCCAAAAATGAAAAACCGGATTATCAAATCCATGATTCGACCATTTTCAGCATTTGATCAAATTCATCATTTCCTAATTCCCGCTACCAAACAGGCCCTTAGTTCTTTGTTCATTATTCTTGTCATTTCTTATGTGTAACTCCTCAATAAGTAGTCTGGCTTGAGTGAGTTCACCTTTGATGATCTGATTGTAGTTATCCAATTCTTGATATTTATCTTTGTAATGCTCAAGTTCAGTCTTCATATTATCTATCTGAAGGTTGGCTTGTTTTAGTGACTCTTCAACTTTATTTCTTTCATTTTTCTCATTCTGAATTTCCTTGATCATCAAGAGATTGATTTGTTCTTTTTCTTGCTCCAGCATCTTTACTTTGTCTGCTGTGTCATTGTCAGAACTTTCTTTGATTTTCTCCATAAGGTCTTGTCTCTGATCTTAGTCACAAGTTGTTCTTCAAGTTTCCTCATGAAACCTTCTGCTCTTCTTAATTTGAATTTTAGTTCGCCATTTTCAGCTTTCATCTTATCCAAATCTTCAAGTGCAGCTTCAAAGTTTACATGAAAGTCTTCTGAATCCATTTTGATCTCCCTTAAACTGTTAAGCTTTCTCTCAAAGGGTCGACAGCTCTGATACCAATTGTTAGGATTGAGTAATACTGAGAGGGGGGGTGAATCAGTATTACAAAACTTTATTTGCAACTTTAAACAATTATAAATAATCCAAAGTAATGCAAAAATAAAAAGAGCATATAAGCATAACACATTACTCATGACACCATGATTTGTTCTCGAGAAAACCCTAATTAAAGGGAAAACCCTAGTGGGGATGGTACCCACAAATATGCACTAAAGTATAATGTCCCTATTAAGAGATCTAACCCTGTTAGGAGCTGATTGTTACATAGTACATTTCCTTGCTAGAGGATTACAAAAACCCTATTAGGGGCATACAAAACACCTAGTTAAAGGTGGTGAGCACACTGCTCTTACAATCAATACTGTCCCAAAATAGTTCACAAAAGGGGAACAATACAAGCACTTATCTTGCTTAGACAGTTCTAGTTGTAGCTCTGCCTCCTACTAATCTCACATCTAACTTCTGCTATCATTTTTGCAAACTTCACATTAAATCACACACACCTTTCACAAGAGCAATCTATATTTATACACAATTAGCCTTCCAGTCGGCTCCACAAAATGTCATACTAAAACTCGTGCAAATGATATATATGGAGTCGTCGCTCTTATATTACCAAAGAGTCGGCACTATACTTTATTTACATGACTTAGCACGTTATCATATCCATCATACTTTCCTTAATTATCACAATTGTTCATGTACCCTGATATACTGTTTTATTGTCTTCGCATACCTTCCGAACACTGTATCTCATACACCAGCTATCCAAAACTTATGCGATCTTAACTGAAGCATTTACATATGCCAAAAGACCTCCCGTTAACTTCGCAAGCCACAATACCTTGTATGTCTCCATTGCTGTCCAAAACTGTGGCACTATACCCTGTTTTCCTGATTCTGGACTTAGTCATTTTCATGATTGTGAATCCAGTGGCAATCTCCACACCATGCAATCATAGTTATCATAAGTGTTGCCATAAATGACAACCCTTAGAGGATTTCCAGTACTCCAAATCATGACATACCAACAATATAAAAATAGACTTTCACAAAAAGCGCATCAAGCCAAAAGTAGAGACAGCTAAAAATAGCTACTTCGCAATAATACCAGAAGTTCTATTGCTGAAGCAGCTTTGTAGATGTTTTAGAGAGATTAATCAACTTCAGATTCACCTGCCACCGCCACAGAATCAATCGAAACAACCTAAGAGTGAAATATGAATTCAACTTACAAAATACATACCTCCAACCAAGTGGACTTACATGCAATGTCCCATTTTTGCAATAGGATCTAATAATAAACAATAATACTAAAATTAAAATATAAAAGAATAAAATTTAAAATTTAAATTAGAAATATAAAAGAATAAAATCAAAATATAACATAATTAAAATTTAGTTAAATTTAATGAATGGTCAAAAGGCATGAAATGAAAAGTTTTGACTCCCTCAAACATGAGATGTAAAAGGGAGAAAAGAAGTTCATTTGAAAGGGGAGAGAGGAAGGAAGAGAAAAGGGAAGTGGTGAACAAAGAAAGAATTGATGGAAGAGTAAAAAGTAAGGAGAAGAAAATAAGTGACTCCTTCAAAAAGCAAAATTTATGAAGGGTTGTGACCTGAGAAGTCGGATTTGCCTATATAGGCCCGAATCTGGGTCCGGGTCCGAATTCATGGACCCGGGAGGATCCGCGCGAGTCCATGAGAACCCCGCCAAGTCCTCAAGGACCCGCGGGTCCAAGACACCAAAAAGTCAAACACTTTAAAAACACATTTTTATATTATTTTTTTTGCTTATAACCCTAAAACGACCCTTCTTATGAGTCTCCAAACACATTTCATTTCTCATTTTTCTCTCTATTATTCTCTCTCATTTTGCTCTCTCATTCTTGCAAGCTTGAAGTGAGGTGATTGTATTCGAAGGAGATCGACTTTGGAGTGGCAAATACCTTCCAAGAAGCAGATTTGAGTGATTGAGGTATGCATTTGAGCCATATTCTCTAGTTTTTTGATAGATTATTTCAAGTTTGAAAAGTTTTAAATTTTTTTCAAGTTTTTGTATAAGTTTTGAAGTATTTTTTTTTCATTTTTGTTATAGATTGCAACAATCATACAATGAGTAGTCAAGGCTCAGTGGGTGCGGAGGGATCTCAAAAATTTAAAATTGATAAAGGGTCTCCTTTATGCAGACACACCACAAGAATTTCTCAATATACTGGAGGTGGGGGGTATGTATGGAAATGTAATTTTTGCAAAACACAATATAGAAGCTCCTACTCCCGAGTAAAATTTCATCTTTTAGGCCCTGGGGGTCAAGGGATTAACATGTGTGAGGGGGGAGATAAGAAGGGATTGCCAACTCAATAAATAGCAGCTTTGGTAAAAGAACAAGAAGAAGCTGACATAATATTTGCAAAAGGGAAACAAGGTGCTTATACCGGGAAACATAAAACAATGCTGCCACCCACTCAACTAACCTTTAGATCACATCCATTCTTGCCTATGCCTTCTAGGGATGAAGATGTAGAACAACCACACAACACCCCCCGCAAGAGAGGCCCATTAGATAGGGCATTTCAAAATGAGTAAAGAGATATTGCTGATCTCAAAGTTGGACGTTGCCTCTTTGCGAATGGTGTTCCATTCAACTTTGTGAGATCACCTTATTTTAGGGAGATGTGTGAAGCAATAAATGAAGCACCTTCTGGTTACCATGGCCTTGGATATGAAAAGTTGAGCACCACCATATGACATAGTGAGAAAAAAAATGTAGAGACCCAACTAAAACCAATAAGAAATTCTTGGGTTCAAACGGGTGTGTCTATTGTTTCAAATGGATGGAAAGATTGCAAAAACCATCCTTTAATTAATGTAATTGTTGTATCCCCCAAGGGGTCAATGTTTTTGAAGGCGGTTGACTGTGAAGGTGAAGTAAAAAATGCAGAGTTCATTGCCCAGATTCTCATTGATTCCATAGAGTCCGTGGGTCATGACAATGTTGTCCAAGTAATTATAGACAATGATCACATCTTTTGAACACCGTGCACCGTCCATTCTCTCAATCTAGTGATGAAAGCAATTGGCACCGAAATAGAATGGGTGAAACATGTGTATGAGGAGTGTGAAGAGATTCAAATGCTTGTGACAAATCACCATATGTCACAAGCAATTTTCAGAACTTACTCAAGATTGAAATTGTTGAAGGTAAATTTTAAAATTTAATTTATAATTTATTTAGTTTCATTTATCATTTTATAATTTTTATGTCATGTTTTAACTTTTACATAATTGAATAAAATATTGTATGTGTTGTTTACATATTTTAAATGTGTTATTAACTCACTACTAACATGTTTTAGGTGGCTGAAACCTGGTTTGCCTCTCACACAATTGTGTTGAGACGTCTTGTCAAGGTGAAGGAGGCCTTATCACAAATGGTTATTAGTAACCAATGGAGCATCTGGAAGCAGTCCAATACAGTGAGGGCCCAAAAGGTGAAGGCATTGTTATTAGATGATGATTGGTGGACTCGTGTGGAGTATGTGTTGGAATTCACTGAGTCTATCATGTCTATGCTTTGATTTGCCGACACTGATGAACCATGCTTGGGGGATATCTATGATAGCATGGACACAATGTTGGAGAAGATAAAAATGGTAAGTTATAAATTTAATACATTCCTCTATCTTTGTTTATTGAGAGTTATTTAATTTCAAAATTGACATAATGATAACTTACATCAAGATAACTTACATGAACATCATTTGATATCCCGGGTCGTACATAGGAGAGATATCCCGGGTCGTACATAGGAGAGAGAATGATCCTGAGGACACCTTATACAAAAAGGTGGAAGCAATTGTTCTTCATCGTTGGAACAAGATGACCACACCTTTGCACCTCCTAGCATATGCTCTTTCCTCCAGGTACTATAGTGCAGAAGTACTTGCTATTCCAGGTAGAGTGGCACCATATAGAGATGCTGAGGTTGCCAATGGGTATAAGAGGGCATTTGATAAAATCTTCTGCGATCCAAATATTGGGGTAAGTGTTAGGAGAGAATTTAGATCATTTATCTCAGGAAGAGATCTCCACCCTACTGCTATCAATGACCAAATCAGAATGGATGCTATTACATGGTGGTACCTTCATGGGCAAGATTATGTATACCTCCAACCTCTTGCGATTAAGATTCTATCACAAGTAAGTTTTTAAGTTTTAACTTTTTTTTTTTTTTTTTTTGTCACTTGCATTGTAGAATTTAATACTTAACACTCTTGAATTTATCTTGTATTTTTTTAATTTTGTTGGTTTTCTCTATAGGTTGCAAGCTCTTCTGTCGTTGAGCGGAATTGGAGTACTTACTCCTTTATCCACTCAATCAAGCGTAACCGGTTGGCTACAAAAAAAATAGAAGATTTGGTGTATATTCACAACAACTTGCATCTCCTATCACGGAAGGATCTGAAGTACAAGAAGGGGCCAGAGAAGCTTTGGGATGTAGCACCCAAGTTTGCTGACCTAGATATGACCATTCGGGATCTTGCTAGAGCCACTTTGGCTGATGTGGATGATGATGATGATGAGACAATACCCTCTAGTGCTAGTGGAACCTATTTGGGTTTCATTAATGATGATTTTGATCAACCACTTGCAACTACTGGAGACCCCATTGATCCAGATTTTTTTGATAATCCATTTGATGTTTGAAACTTTGATGAAATGAAAACTTTAGTCTTTCATTATTCATGAACCATTGAACATTGAATCATGTCTCAAACTTTAATGAACAATATTTTGAATTGTCATTTTGTAATTCAATAATTCAATGTGCTGATTTTCTTTAGAATCGTCAACATAGAATCATAGATCAATGATCAAGTATGCTATTTGAATTTTTAATGTTTATCTTTGACAATGGGCATTGATCAATGATCAAGCATCATAGATTCATAGTATGAAATGATTTAGTTTTAGAATTATGTATATTTCTCTTATATTTTTGGATATATAATGCATATATATATATACACACGAATCCTTACGAATCCAAAACAGGAAAAAAAAATTTCACGAATCCACGAACCGGATTCTCAAACCCGAATCCGTCCCCGAATCCGAATCGGCAACTTAGGTTGTGACTCTTCTAAAGGGTGGTAATTGTGGAAGGTTGTGACTCTTTCAAAGGGTAGAAATGATGAAGGATTGTAACTGTTTCAAAGGGTGGTAATTATAGAAGGTTGTGACTCTCTCAAAGGGCAGCAATGATGAAATATCAATTTGGGGAATAATATATATTTCTCAAAGCCAACAATGAAAAGTAGTGACTCAATTCTTATGAAAGATGGTGACCCTTTCACCAATAAAGTATAAAAGGGATTCCATTCCAAACATTGGAGGAGGATTCATCAATCATCACTCATAAATCCATTCTCCATCCACCATTCATTAATCCCTCAAGAAATCAAGAAAATACTCAATCAGCAAGATCAAACAAACAATCATCACTTCATCTTGGAATCAAGAAAACATACAAGTCAGCGATCAAGCATCGCTCTATCAAATCAACATTCATTCAATCATCATCCACCAATATATCAAACTTGCGTTCATCATATCGTCACTTTTCAATCATCTAATGAACAATTACTTAATAATAACTCACCAATACCTTGATCATCAAATCAAAGGAATTCATTCTATCAACCAATCGTTCAACAACAATCGAATGATCAATCAAGACAAGACATCAAAGCATCAATGATCTCATACTAGCCTTCAGAATCATATCAAAATTTGTTATTGATCTGCAGGCAGTAACATTCTTGTTTATTGTGGTATGCATAACTATATGTTTGAAATGTATGCCTGATATATGCAGCAATATAATGCACAATTCTTTAGATATTAACATAGGATAATATATTTGGCACATGACATCATATATATATTAGACGTAAGTAATAATGAGGATTTCCAAATAGCAACAGCCAATCATGCCAAGGTGAGAAGGGGAATACAAGGAGGGAGAACTGCTACAGGCTTCCTCACTAGGTACACCACCTCATTTGGATGGAGGAAGGCCACATGAGGCCAAGAGGGATGGGATATCGGCTCTTGAGCCTAGGGTAAAGGGTCACTTTGGGCACCCTATTGTAGTTTCTCCTTGACCCCTACATTGATTGATTGTTGCCATGGACTCATGGGAATCTCAATCATAGGAGGGTGAATAAGGGTGGCATGAAGAAGAACTACTATAAGATTCCTCACTAGGTACACCACCTCATGATGGATGGATGTCGGAAGGCCACATGGGGCCAAAAGGGATGGTATGTCCGCTCTTGGGCCTAGGGTAGAGGATCACTTCATGCACACTATCATATCTCCTTATCCGAGCTCCATTATGATTAGATCCAAACAATAAATTAGATATGTTTTTGATAAGTAATGCAGCAAAACAAGGGTGTTGTCCCTTTACAACCAGCCACTGGCGCGAGAAAAAATAGAACCAGACTAACATCAGAGAAACATTGTCAACACACTAACAACATTAGCAGCAAAGCAAGATCAAATTTTAACCATCCACGGATAAACGTTAGTGTGCACCCTCGCGTCACTGTCAAAAACCAAAAAAAGAACTAAAGAGAAAGCAACTAAACCATAACTGGTGCAGTGCATGAAAACAAGAATAATAGTGATACCCGTAATAATGTCTAACAAAACGATAGAAGAGTCCACCATGGTGTCCATCACAATAGTAAAACGAGATTTAAAAGCAAACCACTTAGGGTCATAATTAGCAGTACCAGTATAAGTCCAGTAAAAACTAGAGAAAGCTAAGTAAACAACCACAGGGCTGTGAAGGCCAAGACCAGCCAAAATGCAAAAACCGAAGGGAGGGCTCAGCCCTAATTCTTTGTCTTCTTCCATTCACTAGTGAGCATCATCATCGCCCAATCCACCATGAGGAACTGGAAGAGTTCCTTATAGTCTTCAGCATCCTTGGTATCCTTGCTAGAATCAGCCTGCATCATGCAGAGCCGAGCTGTGCATCACTTTCAACGTGAAACGACAGACATTATAAAGTTTTTCATCCACCTCCACAAGCTTGCCATCCACCATCACAATCTTTTTCTCCACCTCAGCCAGTCTTTTCCTCAGCAAATCAGCCTCCCCTAAAGCCAAGCCAATTTTTGCTTTTATCATCCTCTAGCAGGGCCTTGCCTTTGTCCTCAACCACAGGAACCGTTTTAGTCTCAACCTTATCATGGGTGGGCTCCCCAGGGTCTGAAATAAAGTTGGCCAAGATGTAGGTTGAGCCGCATTCTGAGGCAGAATACGAAACCTCGTCCTCACCATTATCCTCAAACTCCTACATTGTCCGAGTCGGAGGGCTCTTTCATGGTCTCATTTTCAGGTTTACCCTTAAGATGGAAAGATCTACAGGGGTACGTGTCTCCTCCATGATCTCAACATTAAAATCAACTTGCATTTTGACTTTCTTAGCAGCCTTGGGTTTGGTTATAATGGGAGGAGCAGACCTCTTGATGCATTTTTCCTACTTTCCCTTAGAAGACTCAGGGGAGGTATCCCTAGCCAAGTCCTAACTGGTTTCTTCAAACTTTGACAAAAATCCTAATCTCGCCCTTGCAAAATATATGATTCAGGGAACCAATTCCCTCAGTAACTCTTGTCTCCTAAAATAGTGCCAACCAATTCATCTGATGAGTCATCGATGAATTGTATTGCTTCTTGACAATAACGCATCTTCAACCTTTATTGTGATCAAACTGAGATTTGAAGGATTTGTTGATTTCTCATATCTACGATGGTTATTGTTGTTTATTGGTGAGTGAATTCATGTGTTGGTAACTGTTGTGACTATCAATTGTTCTTGTCCAGTAAATCTAGAATTGATCCACGACATTAAATATTATTCTCAAATTATAGTTCACACTTAAAAGAAACATGAGATCTCTGATATGCTTATATTGTATATTATACCCATCGATCAACGATGATGTGGCATCTTTGATTCTCCTCCAGCTATATATAATCCGTTGACTTCTCCATCAGGAATGAGTGCAGTTATACAGAATCACCCATAGCATATGGTCACACAACCTAAGTATAGTCTTCTTTGACAATTACCAAGGTGGTGGGATTTGTGACCTCAACATGCCTATTTTAGTGTGTGAATATTGATTTGCAAAGAGACTCCAATGGTCCATTTCAATACTTAAATCGATGAGATGATGTTCGCAAAAATATCAAAGACTTTGATCTTTGCCTGTAACACCAAGCCATGACAACCAAACGTAGGCCCCGATTAAGTATTATGTTCTATCAATGGTATTCATAATTCTTCTTCCCGCGTATAGATATTGTTTCCTATTCATATCTCTATTACTCCACACAATTTCTTCTTTAGGTTATTATATATTTCTCTAATTGTAACTAAAATCTCCTAAACCCTATAATGAGATTGTTTAGGCACTGATGAGATTGTTGACCAGACGCTGATGAGATTGTTGACGGTCTTGTTGATTCCGATATATATAATAATATCGTACCTTAGTTCCTTAGTATGCCCACGTAATCCTTTTTATCGCTGAGTAATACCTCAGTTCCGATATATATAATATTATGGGACCGTCTCTGTCCACCCCCTAATATCTTCAACTCCGTATATATATCACTATCTTAGTCCACATTGCATGATGACCACCTACAATAGCCAGTAAATTTGCGCTGACTGTGTAAGGTTGGTGTTGATGGTATCTGCGCTTCCAATCCCCCTCGCACAAGGAGATATAATTCGATCTTCTCATTCTCCAACCATATATATTTCACTGACTTCCCGCCACATTCATGAGTGCGGTATCACTAGTCGCATATGTTCTCGCAAACTGTGTATGATCTCTACATGCCTATAATCGTTGAGTGTACTGAGTATTGACTGGATTATTTCCCAAATCATTCCTTTCTGATGATCCCCTTCCTTCAATGCGGATGAATGAGTATCTCCCATTTTCGATACCTTGTATCTCCTCCTATTCATCGATCCCCTGTTATAATCTCCTATTATTCCTCCTCCTTTGCACAGACCCTTCCTTCTTATACTTATATGTGAAAAGGATGGAAAACGACCTTGGTCCTGACACTACAAATTTGTCTATATAATTCATGATATAGTTTATATATATTTTAAGATATATATGTTATTATATTTTGTTAATTATCATATTAATAATATATCATTATTATATATTATTTATTATATTGATATTATAATTAATATATTATTATATATTCTTATTAGTATATTCTTATCATATATTGGTTAATTATTATTATAGCAATAAATAATAAATTATAGTTATATAGTCTATTAATAATGTATTATTATTTTTATATTTAATTTACTTTTTATTAGTTTTATATTATAATCATAATTATATTTTATTATAATATATTCACTTATTTAGTAAGATTTTATTATTAGTTATTGAATCTTCGTTTGGGAAGGGGACATCACACAACATTAGCAGGAAAGCAAGATCAAATTTTAACCATCCAGGGATAAACGTTAGTATGCACCCTCGCGTCACTGTCAAAAACCAAAAAAAGAACTAAAGAGAAAGCAACTAAACCATAACTGGTGCAGTGCATGAAAACAAGAATAATAGTGATACCTGTAATAATGTCTAACAAAACGATAGAAGAGTCCACCATGGTGTCCATCACAATAGTAAAACGCGGTTTAAAAGCAAACCACTTAGGGTCATAATTAGCAATACCAGTATAAGTCCAGTAAAAACTAGAGAAAGCTAAGTAAACAACCACAGGGCTGTGAAGGCCAAGACCAGCCAAAATGCAAAAACCGAAGGGAGGGCTCAGCCCTAATTCTCTGTCTTCTTCCATTCACTAGTGAGCATCATCCTCGCCCAATCCTCCGTGAGGAACTGGAAGAGTTCCTTATAGTATTCAGCATCCTTGGTATCCTCGCAGCTAGAATAAGCTTGCATCATGCAGAGCCAAGTTGTGCATCACTTTCAATGCGAAATGGTAGACATTATACAATTTTTCATCCATCTCCACAAGCTTCCCATCCACAATCACGATATTTTTCTCCACCTCAGCCTGTCTTTTCCTTAGCAAATCAGCCTCCCCTAAAGCCGAGCCAACTTTTTCTTTTATCATCCTCCAGCAGGGCCTTGCCTCTGTCCTCAACCACAAGAACTGCTTTAGTCTCAACCTTATCATGGGTGGGCTCCCCGGGTATGAATTAATGTTGGCCAAGATGTAGGTCGAGTTGCATGTCATGTCCCCTCTCTAGTCTAAATAGCAGAGTCAAGAGAGTTGGCCTATTATTGAAGTCTCGTAGGCTAGCAGTGGTGGATAGAGACTCATACTGGATACTCAGTGACCGGAGTTGGTTCTACAGTTAGTTTGAGAGCCAATCGGGGTAGTTCCTTAATTTTAGGGATTTTCCTAAAATTTAGGAGGTTGTGGCAATGACCAGATTTAAGGCTCCTCCGGACCAATATGCAGTTTCAGTTTCAGGGTAATAGGGTATATTCCCTAGTTTCTAAGAGCATCCCTAGTTTTTGGGGATGGAACTGCCAATTAGCCCACAATGCCTGGGATCAGTCACAGACAGGTTACAAGACCAGTTCACTGATTATTTGGTTGGTTCAGCTTTCCAATTGAATAAAAGGAAATATTTTAATATTTCCTAAGTTTGCATATAAATTAATTAAAATAAAGCTATTTATATAGCTAATTGGAGTAATAAGGGGATTTTTGGCTTCATCTGGTCAGGCAGGCCTATGTGTTATAGCTCGTTGGAAAGGTCTTGAATTATTATAACTTATTTTCATCATCTGGAGACCTTCTGGCACCTTGAGTTATGTTATTTGAGGAAAGGGGTGTTTTTCCTATACATAAAGGCCTTTTAATTGAGAAGATGTCGTTTTATAATAAAGGGAAAGGCATATTCTCCCTTTAGGGTTCGATTGGCTTTGAGAGGGAGATAAAAAGAGATGTTGGCTCATTCTTTCATTATCTTTTACATCTTCATTCTTGGCATTTGCGATTTTGCTCTGAGGAGTGAATCTAGAGGACTGGGACGCAAACCCCAGAGCTTGGTTATTGGGACGCAAACCCCAATAGTTGGTTTCCAGAATTCTAAAGTAGAATTTCAGCAGTTGACAGAGATTGATTGAGTTCAGCATTTAGTACTTGTGCGTTGCATGTTGGAAGCATTGATTGGCACGTTGGGATCTCTAGCTTCCTTGGCATGACTATAGCAGCCGTTCGGCTGCCTTTCAGCTGGCACATGATTTGCTGGTTGGCTTATGTCAACCATCTCTTCCCTTGGTGCATGGTTGGCTATTCCTGCAGCTGGCATCTTCATTCATTATTTGTAAACACCCTTGCTGGCACACTAAATGCACATCTTGCCTAGTACGATTTGTAGCTATTCTGGTTGACTGAATATTATGTTATTGTACGCTGTTTCCAGCCTATTTCATAATTGCTGCAGTTGTTATTTATTGTTTTACTTATATCTGGAAAATACAAAAAAAGAAACAATCCTTCTGCAACTTCTGTCTAGTTCTCTAAGACCACAAATAAAGCACAGGAAAATCTATTATTTTAAATTAAAATTTACAGAAGTTCAATGAAAGGATCCTCTTGGGATCTTTCAGTGGTATCAGAGCCTAAATCCTACTAGCCTGTTGGGTTTCAGTGAATTTATCACAAAAGGTTACAGGAAAGGGTTTGATAATTCATTTCAGCATTCGGCATCTATTTTTATATATCTTCTATGCATCCTGGTGGACAAATACACAGGTTCTACGAGCGCAGGAGAAACCAGTGGCAAGCAAAGGCCACCAGAGACGCAGAGATACCAATTATGGGTGAGGCACAGGGTGCTACTGATAACGTCATGACTACAGAGGCAGAGGAGAGAAAGTGCATGAGAACTCTAAATGCTACGCAACCCAGGATAGTCAAGACACTTGACAGATTACAGGATACCCTGGAATGGATGGAATTGGATAGGCGTGGAGGTAGACAGGAAAGACAGGGAAGGAGCAGGTCAATTTCCGTTGCAGGAAGCCAGCGCAGTGATCAATCCCATGTCTCAGCAAGGAGCTCCCTTCATTCCCATAGGCAGGAATGTCCACATATTCCTGCTCGGGATAGACCATTATTGCCTCAGTTTGGGCAAGTTGAGCAGCCGGCACAGGTGGAGCCACCTGAGGTTTGAATTCCAGGATTCAGTCATGGTAGCTACAGCTGAGTGGAGAGCCCTACCCCCAGAGGTTAGGGATGTTTTTCCTCTTCCACAGTATTGGGCACAGCGTAGGGATAACACTAGGTTTAAAGGAGACAGGGGCTACAGACCACAGTAGAACAATGACCTCAATAGAGCCACTGGGAAGATCACACTTGCTACCTATGATGGCACGGGTGATACAAGTGCACGAGCTTGGGTGCACAAGCTGGATATATATTTATCATTGAGACCTATGCCTGAGAGAGAGGCTATACAGTTTGCGGTTTTGCATTTAGACGGGGTTGCCTATGATTGGTGGCACCATGGATTGGTCACCCAGGATCACGCCATGGTTCACTCCTATGCTGAGTTCACTGAGCGGCTCATTACTAGGTTTGATCGTAAAGACACAGAGCTTTACTACCAGGAGTTGGCACACATTAGGCAAATAGGGAACGTAGAGTCTTTTGTGAATGAGTTCTAGTGTATTGTAGTCATGGTTCCTGACATGTCTCAGAGTCATTGTGTGATGTTGTTCATAAAGGGTTTGCAAGATAGGCTGAAGGCACTGGTACGAGCTTTCAAGCCAGCCACCCTCAAGGAGGCCATTGATGTTACATTTAGACTGGACACCCCTCCTACTTCTTATCAGGCAGATAAGAAACCTTTCAGGGACTCTCGGCCTCCCCAGAAGGCCAACACTTCCCAGGGCAGAGGGGGAACACCTTCCAGACCACCCAGGATGGACCAGGACTCGAGGAATGAGCTGAGGAGGAAGAAACTATGCTTCTCCTGTAAGGAGCCATGGGAGCCTGGACATCATTGCCTTGGTAAAGGCAAGATTCATTTGATAGAGGTGACATCTGAGATGGGCGATGAGGAGATACTTGATACTGATACTAAGGACAGTCTGGAGGAGGTTGAGCAGGGACACCCACAGTTAGAGCTAGACACTTCGGAGCCTTTGGCGTCAGCTAAAGTGACTATGGCTACTCTCTCCAGTTATCCCAGATTTCATGCCTTTCGTCTGAAGGGTATATTGAGAGGCCAGCGGGTTATGAGCTTAGTAGACACAGGTGCCACACACAACTTTATTGACCAGAAGCTAGTTGATAGGCGTGGGCTCCAGTCCGAGGAGTTTGTTGGTTTTGGAGTGAAGGTTGCAAACAGTGCTGTTTTGAGCTGTACTCGAAGGATTCCTCAGCTTAGCATCCAAATGGGGGACTATACTCTAACAGATGATTTTTATGTGCTACCGCTGGAGAATTATGATGTAGTTTTGGGCATGCAGTGGTTACAAGGTATTGGGCGGTACATCATTGATCACCACCACATGCAGTTGGAGTTTCTTTCTGGAGGGAAGAAGACTATCTTGAGGGCAGCTTCAGACGGTGGTCCTAAGGAGGTAACTTCCCGCAGAATGGAGACTATCATTCGTCATGATGACATACTTTGTGCTACACATTGTTTTGTGAAGTCCGAAATACCTACACCTCAAGATGGTAGGACCTTTCATGTAGACATATAGTCAGTGATGGACCGGCATGGTCGAGTCTTTGGTGACATACCTCCTAGTGAACCTCCTGATAGGGGTTTTGAGCATGGGATAGGGATGGAGGATAGGGCTAAGCCCGTGATTACTACCCCATATCATCATCCTAGAGCATACAAGGATGAGATTGAGAGGACCATCCATGAGTTACTAGATATGGGATTCATACGCCCTAGCTCTAGTCCTTTTGCTTCTTCTGTGGTGCTTGTTAAGAAGAAGGATGGGACTTTACGGATGTGTATTGATTACAGAGCCTTGAACAAAAAGACAATCAAGAATAGGTACCCCATTCCACGCATTGATGAGTTGCTAGATGATCTACATGGAGCTATCTACTTCTCTAAGATTGATCTCCATTCAGACTATCATCAGATTCATGTGCGGGATGAGGACGTGCACAAGACTACTTTCCGTTGTCACTATGGGCATTATGAGTTTCTGGTGATGCCTTTTGGCCTCACTAATGCACCTGCCACCTTCCAATCCTGTATGAACCACATCTTCAACAACCGGTTGAGGAAATCGGTTCTGGTGTTTTTTGATGATATATTGATTTACAGTCAGACATGGGAGAATCATCTCAGACACATTGGGGAGGTGCTTAGCATCATGGAGAGTCAGTCTCTATTTGCTAAGTTGTCCAAATGTGAATTTGGACTCAGAGAGATTCTATACTTGGGACACGTGATCAGTGCAGAGGGAGTGAAAGTGCATGAGGAGAAGATTCAGGCGATTCACGATTGGCCCTCTCCCAAGAACATTACTAAGTTGCGTGGATTTCTTGGTTTATGTGCCTATTATAGGAGATTCGTGAGGGGGTTCTCCTAGTTAGCAACACCTTTAACAGATCTCACGAAGAAGGGAGCCTTTAGAAGGACAGAGCAAGCATAGGGAGTCTTTGAAAGACTCAAGGAGGTTATGAGCACTTGTCTAGTTTTGGCACTCCCTGATTTCTCGCAGCCATTTGTACTTGAGTGTGATGCTTCAAGTGAAGGCATAGGGGCGGTGTTGATGCAGAACAGACACCCCATTGCCTACGAGAGTAGAAAGCTGTGGGATAATGAGAGGTTGTATTCCACGTATGACAAGGAAATGTTGGCTATCAGGCATGCATTAGCCAAATTCAGACAGTATCTTGTTGGCAGCAAATTTGTGGTGAGGACGGACCATAATAGTCTGAAATATTTCCTTGATCAAACAGAGCTTAATGATAGGCAACAAAAGTGGGTAAGCAAGGTGCAGGCATATCATTTTGATATAGAGTTCATCAAGAGAAAGAACAATACTGTTGCTGATGCACTTTCCAGGAAGCCATCACTTGCTGCCCTATTTTCATTGAGCGAGATTTCAGCAAATTGGAAGGCTCAACTTTTAGTTGAGTATTCCAAAAATCAGCATGCTTGTGAGATCATGGAAGGGTTGACACAGGATGATGGATATAGTGTAGTGGATGACGTTATAAAGATTATGAACAAATGTATATATTGAATGAATGTACAGAGAGCTGGACGAGCTCATATATACAATACTAAAGGAACAAAAAACAGCAACTATCTAAGGATAGATTGCAAAAGAATCGCTAGAGCATTAGAAAAGCAATCGAATATTAGAAAATTTCTAATACCCTACCATAATGCTCAATCTGTCAATAAAACCAATAGCCTCCCTGAATTTTACAAATTTATCAGAACTGAGAGACTTGGTGAAGATATCAGCAGACTACTCTAAGGTAGGAACATACAGCAACTGAATAGATTTGTCTTCAACTAGCTGACGAATGTAATGACAATGTGTTTCGACATGCTTGGTTCATTCATAGAAGACCGGATTCTTGGCCAGTTTGAGCACTCCCTGATTATCACAGAATAGAGGAGTCAGTCCTGACTGAGGAACACGCATATCTGCAAGCATCCGCCGTAGCCAAATGGCCTCACAAGCTTCTTTAACTGCTCCCCGATACTTTGTCTCAGTGGACGACAGAGCCACTGCTTGTTGTTTCTTACTCGTCCATGTGGCAGCACCGAACCCCGAATTGAACACATATCCAGCAGTAGATTTACGATCATCAACAGAACCGGCCCAATCTGAATTTGTGTAGCCACATAATGTAGGATCAAAACTCTGAGTGTATAGAAGACCATAGTCAAGAGTACCACTAACATAGTGCAGGACACGCTTTGCAGCTGTCCAATGATCAGTCTTGGGTGCTGTTATAAAGTGGGATATGTAGCTTACCGCAAAACTAATGTCAGGTCTGGTGGTAGTAAGGAAAATGAGGCTGCCCATGAGTTGTGTAAACAAAGATTCATCCACGACAGGTGAATCGGACTGAGCTAATAATTTGAGCCCGGGTTCCATACGGGTGGGAGCAAGTTTGCGATCCTGCATTCTGAACCTATCCACAAGACTTCTAGCATACTTGGATTGAGAAAGAAAGATACTGTGCTCAGTCTGCCAAACCTCAATTCCGAGACAATAGTGCAAGAGTCCCAAATCTGTCATATCAAAGGTGCGACACAAATCTTGTTTGATTTCAGTGATCAAATATGTTGAACTGCTAGTGATGATCAAGTCATCCACATAGACAACTATACACAATACATCATCACCTACATGTTTGATATACAGGTTTGAATCCGATGGACTCCTCTGAAAATCATGATCAGTAAGGTATTTATCAATTTTCATGTACCAAGCCCGAGGAGCTTGTTTCAGACCATAGAGAGCTTTGACAAGTTTATAGACTTTGTGTTCCTGACCAGCAACCTTAAATCCAGAAGGTTGCGTCATGTAAACCTCTTCCTGTAAATCACCATCCAAAAAAGCACTCTTAACATCCATCTGATGAACTTTCCAACCAAACTGAGCCGCTAAGGCAAGAACAAGGCGTATGGTTCTCATTTTAGCTGTGGGAGCAAAGGTCTCCTCATAGTCAATACCTTCCCTTTGTGAGAACCCTCAAGCAACAAGACGAGCCTTATACTTGTCTAAGGTTCCATCAGGTTTGTATTTTACCTTGTATACCCATTTGCAGCTAACGGGCTTCTTCCCTGTAGGAAGAT
This sequence comes from Chamaecyparis obtusa, assembly GCA_027943335.1. Taxonomy (NCBI): domain Eukaryota; kingdom Viridiplantae; phylum Streptophyta; class Pinopsida; order Cupressales; family Cupressaceae; genus Chamaecyparis; species Chamaecyparis obtusa. Next base: position 612,757 of record BSBK01000309.1, read on the forward strand.
CAGAAAGGACCCAACTATGAATTTTCTGAATACTCTAAAGTTCAGCTTCCATAGCCTGTTCCCACTCAGGGATACCTTTAGCCTCGGAATAAGTCTGGGTCTCATAAACACTATGAATGTTAGCCATAAGACCAAAATTAACTGTAGGGTGCTATTTGTTCTTGTTTCTAGAAGCTCTACCCTCGATGAGCTCATCATCCTTGAGATCACCTATAGTTTTAATCCACCATTTGGGCCGGAGAGTAGACGAGCCAATCTCTGGAGGAGGTGGAGGAGGTTCAGGAGCAGCAATAGGATCATATTCGGGGGGTCTCAATAGGATCATGTTCGGGGGCCTCAATAGGATCAGCGTCAGGTGCCCCAGGGCGAGCATTATCTGTATCATCCCTCCCATCAGGTGGTGCTAAAGGAAGAGGAACACTGTGAGGCGAGTCCTCAGAACACTGCTCAAAAAGAAAAGGTCCTCGAGTTTCATCAAAAACAACATCACGACTAAAGATAAGATGATCAGTGTCAATATCTATCAGTCTGTAGGCCTTATGGTTCTCACTGTACCCTGTCATCATGAGTCTCCGACTCTTGGAATCTAATTTGGAACGTTTAACATCAGGAATCCAAACATAGGCAAGAGAGCCAAAAATCTTCAAGTGGCAGATCTTGGGCTTATGACCAGACCACAATTATTCAAGAGTTTTGTTCTTGACATCCTGAGTAGGGGAACGATAAAGAAGGTAAACAACAGTAAACACTGCTTCTACCCAATACTTATTAGGAACACTCCTGTGTTGTAACATAGAACAAGCCATCTCAACAATCGTACGATTGCGACACTCAACAACACTATTTTGTTGAGGAGTGTAGGGTGTGGTGAATTGGCGTTTGATGCCATGTTCAGCACAAAAACCAGAGAATGCATGAGAACAAAATTCCCCTCCATTATCTGTTCTAAGAGAAATGATACTGCAGCCAGACTCGTTTTCAACCAACTTAAAGTTCTGAAATGTACTAAATGCATCTGATTTTTGTTTAAGAAAGTACACCCACATCTTTCTACTTAAATCATCAACAATAAGAAGAAAATATTTGCAACCAGTTACTGAAGATGTATTCATAGGACCACAAATATCAGCATGAAGTAATTGAAGTACCTGAGATGCACGCCAAGAATCGCCATCTTTGAAGAGAGTCCGATGTTGTTTGCCAGCTTGACAAGCGTCACATACTCCAAGATGCTACATCTAAATCGGAGGTAGACCAAAGACAAGTTCCTCCCGGGACAACTGAGAGAGATACTGGATGTTGAGATGTCCATATCGCTGATGCCACAAAGTACTGAGAGATAAATCACGAGCTGCCATAGCTATTTCAGAAGAATCACCAGTGTCAGTAAGCCAATATAGGCCATGATCCTCTATACTAGAAGCAACAGTAAGACGAGTGGCTCGATCAATAATGGAACATTTGTGGGCACTGAACACCACATCCAACTGAGGAGAATTTCTCATGATCTGACTCACAGAAAGCAGATTGAGAGCCATACCAGGAACATAGCATACATTGAGAAAGATGAGCTGACACCCACCAGACTGTATCTGAACATTTCCTCTACCAATAATTTTGAACTCCTCTCCTCCACCAAACACAACTGAATCACTGTAGGGATAGAAGTCTGTAAACCAGTCACGCCGATGACAAAAATGACGTGAAGCACCCGAGTCAATATACCAAGCAGACGACCGGACTAAATCAAAAGGGCTTTTAGCCATAAAAGCATAGAAGACAAACTCCTTTTCAGAATGTTTAGCAACATTTGCCTGTTGATTTGACCCTCCCAGCTTCTTTTGTTCGGAAGCAAGTCACTGACGGCAATCTTTCTTCATGTGGCCATACCTATGACAGTAATGACATTGAACACTCTTTTGCTGAGAACTGCCTGATAATTGATGAGAGCTGCCCTGTTGTGATGATTGAGAAGACCTAAATTTTGCTGCAAAGGCTTGTTTTGACAAGGATGAGGAAGTATAGTTACCAAATTCCTGCTTCCAGTGATCCTGCTGTAGAAGTTTGGTGCACAACTCTGGAAATTTCAGATCAACATTAGTTGAGGTAATGTTGAGAGTCTCTATGAAATGCTCATAAGATGTTGGTAGACTTTTCAGGGTAATAACTACCATATCTTCTTCCTCCATCTTCCGACCAATGGCTTCAAGCTGATCACGAATGTCCTTAATCTTCGTGAGATGTTCCTTTAAGGACATACGTCCATCCATCATAATGGAGAACAACTGATTCTTCAGAAAGAATGCGCGACTCTTGTCGGATGTCTCATGCAACTCCTTTAAATATTTTCAGATGTCTGCAGCAGACTTGCCAAAGGGAATCTGAAGCAACTGATCATCTGTGACAAAGAGCTTGAGAAGCATAACAGCTTCTCGATTCCAATCATCGAATTTATCCTGATCTTCTTGAACGGAGATCGGACGGGTCTCTGTGCCTAGACCAAGCGCATCCAGACGACGGTACTCGAAGATGGTCAACATTCGCTGCTTCAAGGTGTTATAATTGCTGCCATTAAACCGTTGACTGTTTTCTAGCATCAAGTTGGTCAAAGACGCCATCAGAAACAACCTTCAAGAAAGGAATTTAACAGGCACAGATTCCAAGACAAATTTCTGGCTGACCAAAAAAAAAAACAATAAGTACCTAGAAAAGCTGACAAAAAACCCAGAAGGAATCTGAGGTCAAAAGTCAAATCTACTGGCTCGAAAATCAAGGCACAGAAAATGAGGTACCCAAAAAAATTTAACGAAGAAACAGATAGAATCTCGAAAAACCCACCACGAAAATGTATTTGAAAAAAATTTTTGGTCCCGAAAATTAGGGTTTTAGCAAAAAACGGCCCTGGTTATAAGAAACCACAAACAGGAGCCATGAAGTTCGAATGCAGAGGAAATTTGAAGGGTTCAGGCCGCGCCAGCAAGAACACTACAAGTTGCGTCGGAGGAAGACCAAAAACCAAACAAAAAAATGAGCACCAATTCGAGCCTCTGCAAACATGTCGCGGACGTTGTAGAGCTCGCGGACGCAAACAAAGATCACGAATAGGTCGCGGTCGTTGCAGAGCTTGTGGACGCGAACGAAGATCCACGAATAGGACGCGAATGTGGACACAGGAGATCGTGGACACAGAAACAATGAACTAAAATCGTGAACGTGTCAAATCGCGAATGTGGACAGAAAAATATTGAGTAGATAATTTCGAAAACAAAATTATAATATTCTCCGAAAGTGATATTTATCCTCACTCTGATACCATATAAAGATTATGAACAAATGTCTATATTGAATGAATATACAAAGAGCTGGACGAGCTCATATATACAAGACTAAAGGAACAAAAAATAGCAACTATCTAAGGATAGATTGCAAAAGAATCGCTAGAGCATTAGGAAAGCAATCGAATATTAGAAACTTTCTAATAGACGTCATCTACTACAAAGGCAGGGTCTACCTTGTTCCTGAATCACAGTTGAAGGAGCACGTTTTGCATGCTTACCATGATACCCCTACAGCTAGACATCCGGGTTATGGTAAGACCTATAGAGCAGTACGGGAGAGATTCTCCTAGAACAGTCTCAAGGATGATGTCTTACGCCATGTTCGTGAATGCATGACTTGTCAGCAAAACAAGTCAAAGCATACTTTTCCGGCTAGATTGTTGCAGCCTCTGCCTATACCGGAGCAGAAGTGGATAGGGATATCTATGGACTTCATTACAGGTCTTCCTCGAGTTCAGGGGAAGGACTATATTTATGTTGTGGTGGACAGGTTGACTAAGTATGCCCACTTCTTTCCTATTGCAGTGGACTTCACAGCTTTAGAGGTAGCCGAGCTGTTTTTTAGAGAGATATTTAGACTCCATGGTCTCCCCAAGACCATAGTGAGTGACAGGGACAGCAGGTTCATGAGTTCCTTCTAGCAGGAACTTTTCAGGCTAGTAGGCATATAGTTGACCCCTAGCACTAGCTACCATCCTCAGACGGATGGACAGACTGAGGTAGTTAATAAGTGGGTGGAGGGGTATCTGCGCAACTATGTGTCAGGACAGCAGAAGGCATGGTTGCGTTAGCTGTATTTAGGCGAATATTGTTATAATACTACGCACCACATGTCCATTGACACGACTCCCTTCAGAGCTCCTTATGGCTACGAGGCATTATCTTTTGCTGATTTGGCTTTCAGTGACAACAGAGTTCCCTTGGCATAGGATTGGTTGCAGGAGAACCAAGATATCATGAGATCTCGCAGAGAGAACTTGCAGCATGCTCAGAATCAGCAGAAGATGTACGCTGATCGACACAGGACGAAGAGAGCATTTGAGGTGGGTGACATGGTTTTCCTTCGTCTACAGCCTTACAGATAGAGCACCCTTAAACAGGGAGGAGCTAAGAAGCTCAAGCCTCGTTTTTATGGACTTTAAAAAGTACTCAGGGAGGTTGGAGAGGTAGCCTATGAGAACGAGTTACCACTAGATAGTAGGATTCTTAATGTGTTCCACGTGTCATGCCTGAAGAAGGCACTAGGGCAGCATATTACAGCATCACGCTATTTACCTCCTTTGGATGAAGAGGGTAAATTGACTTTGATCCTTGAGGAGATTCTGGAGGTTAGGGAGAGATGATTGCGGAGTAGGGTGATTCGAGAGTACTTGGTGCGCTGGAGAGGTCTAACCATAGAGGACGCCACCTAGGAGGGTGAATCCATTTTGCAGCATCTAGCATTGCAATTGCTTGTGGGCAAGCATCTCCAAGAGGGGAGGACTGTCATGTCCCCTCTCTAGTCTGACTAGCAAAGTCATGAGAGTTGGCCTATTATTGGAGTCTCGTAGGCTAGCAGTGGTGGATAGAGACTTATACTAGATACTCAGTGACCGGAGTTGGTTCTACAGTCAATTTGAGAGCCAATCAGGGTAGTTCCTTAATTTTAGGGATTTTCCTAGAATTTAGGAGGTTGTGGTAATGACCAGATTTGAGGCTCCTCGGGACCAGTATGCAGTTTCAGTTTCAGGGTGACAGGGTATATTCCCTAGTTTCTAGGAGCATCCCTAGTTTTTAGGGATGGAATTGTCAGTTAGCCCACATTGCCCGACATCAGTCATAGACAGGTGACAAGACCAGTTCACTGATTATTTGGTTGGTTTGGCTTTCCAATTGAATAAAAGGAAATATTTTAATATTTCCTAAGTTTGTGTTTAAATAAATTAAAATAAAGCTATTTATATAGCTAATTGGAGTAATAAGGGGATTTTTGGCTTCATCTGGTTAGGCAGGCCTATGTGTTATAGTTCGTTGGAAAGGTCTTGAATTATTATAACTTATTTTCATCATCTGGAGACCTTCTGGCACCTTGAGTTATGTTATTTGAGGAAAGGGGTGTTTTTCCTATACATAAAGGCCTTTTAATTGAGAAGATGTCGTTTTATAATAAAGGGAAAGGCATATTCTCCCTTTAGGGTTCGATTGGCTTTGAGAGGGAGATAAAAGGAGATGTTGACTCATTCTTTCATTATCTTTTACATCTTCATTCTTGGTATTTGCGATTTTTCTCTGAGGAGTGAATTTAGAGGACTGGGACGCAAACCCCAGAGCCTGGCTATTGGGACGCAAACCCCAATAGTTGGTTTCTAGCATTCTACAGTAGAATTTCAGTAGTTGACAAAGATTGATTGAGTTCAGCGTTTAGGAGTACTTGTGCGTTGCATGTTGGAAGCATTGATTGGCACGTTGGGATCTCTGGCTGCCTTGGCGTGACTATAGCAGTCGTACGGCTGCCTTTCAACTGGCACGTGATTTACTGCTTGGCTTACGTCAGCCATCACTTCCCTTGGTGCGTGGTTGGCTATTCCTGCAGGTAGCATCTTCATTCATTATTTGTAAACACCCTTGCTGGCACACTGAATGCACATCTTGCCTGGTACGATTTGTAGCTATTCTGGTCGACTAAATATTATGTTAGTGTACGCTATTTCGAGCCTATTTCATAATTGCTGCTGTTGTTATTTATTGTTTTACTTATATCTGGAAAATACAAAAAAAGAAACAATCCTTCTGCAACGTCTGTCTAGTTCTCTAAGACCACAAATAAAGCGCAAGAAAATCTATTATTTTAAATTAAAATTTACAGAAGTTCAGTGAAAGGATCCTCTTGGGATCTTTCATTGCATTACGAGGCAGAATACGAAACCTCATCCTCACCATTATCCTCAGACTCCTACATTGTCCGAGTCTGAGGGCTCTTTCATGGTCTCTTTTTCAAGTTTACCTTTAAGACGAAAAGATCTACGGGGGTACGATTCTCCTCCATGATCTCAACATCAAATCAACTTGCATTTTGACTTTCTTAGCAGCCTTGGGTTTGGTTATAATGGGAGGGGCAGAACTCTTGATTCATTTTTCCTTCTTTCCTTAGAAGACTCAAGGGAGTTATCCTGCTTGATTTTGAGAGCAGGGTTTTTTTGCTTACGGCTAGAGCCAGGTGTGTCCATAAGGGTGGCCGACGGGGTGGTGGAAGAGTCAAGCACTTCTTCAACAATAATTTACCAGGGAGGGCAAAGGGCCAAGTGGAAATGATATAGATGAAATATAAGGCCCTGATGGAGGATGGTAAAAAAATTTCCATGGCTCTTAGCCTCAGACACATCCTTAACATTATTCTCAATAGAATGCAAGAGGTAGAATGAAACAGAAATTGCAATGTGATTACTGAAAAGATTTAAGAAAGGGAGGTGGTAGTTAGAGTACACACTGAATCTTCCCTCCAATGTGAAATACCTCATAACCACAAGGCAGACATGGTCCCATGGCTCCAGCAGTTGTTCACGGTCAAAAACCCCTCTAAGCTTAACAAGCTTTTCACCAACACGAAAGAATTGGTTGAGGTTGGCAGTATCAGAGACCATAGTGGTTTTCTTTTAGTTACGGCCTTCAATGGAGAGGCTAGTAGCTTGTGCGATCACATCTTCATTGATCATCACATAAGCCCAAAAAATGCCCATGTAGCCAATTTAAACTGGGGTAAAGAAAAATCAGCAACAAATAGTAAACCATAAGCCTACCAAGAAGCTTTGACAGGGCCTTTGCCACAGAGACCAGTCATTGGCTTTGCATATCATCATAGCTAGAGAGGGGTGTCTTTTCTCATGAAAGCGAGAGTCCCATGAGGGAGGGAACTCTCCTTTTGCCAACATTTAATAACAGCAATTTCTAATTTAACAAAGGCAAGATGATCAACAACAACATTCTCCTCTTTATAGGCATGTTGTAGATGGAATTCATCAAATTTGTTGAGGAGGCCACATATGTCATTTATAATACTTTGAATTGACCAGCCAGGGAAGTCCCTTTGGTAACTTCAATAATTAACTGGGAATCCCCCTCAATCACCAGGGTGGTGATGCCAACAGAGAGGGAAAATTTGATTCCCCAGAGCAGAGCCATACATTCAGCCCGGTTACTGGTAGAGTCATGCAGATGGCCCGTATAAGCAGTAATGAGCGAGCCATTGTGATTTCTAATGATATCTCCCCCAGCAGCAAGACCATTTCTGGAAGCCCCGTCAAAATTAAGCTTGCACCAACGAAAGAGGGCGTTTCCAAGTAGTATTAGCACAAGCAATTTTTTTAGAATTATCAAATTTCTTGAAATCCTCCAGGAGCCCCCAAGAAAGAGCCAACAAGGTGTCCCACCGTGAGGGAGGTTCAGAAGGACTTATCCATTTGCTGACAGAGAGATTTTCCCAAAGGAGTTTGTAGAGGACAAAGAGCACTTCGTCAACAAATTATTCCTTATCTCTAAACACCCTATTGTTCCTTTCTTTCCACAAACACCAACAAAAATGTGGAGGCTATTGAATCCACAATTGTTTAAGGGGGTGTTGGGTAGGGCTTTTCCAGTCCTCAATAAATTGTTGAATGTCATTTTGAAAAACCCATTGGATAGAGTCTTCGAAGCATGTGTTGCCAGACATAAGAGGCGAACTTGCAGTGTATGAACAAATGAGAAATAGTTCCAATGTCCTATTTACACAGGTAACAGTAGTTTGGGAACTGGAAGCCACACTTTTGGAGGTTATCAATAGTTAGGATTTTTCCATGAATAGAGGCCCACCAGAAAAAATTAATTTTTTGGATGAGTTGGGCATTCCACACTTTCTTCCAACTATTGGAGTTACCTTTGAACTTAAGCAAAGAAAAGTAAGCAGATTTAACAGAGTAAGCACCAAAGAGCTTTAAAGTCCAGATAAACCTATCCTACCTGGGGAAAAGAGGGATTCTAATCCACAACAAAACAAGTTGGAGGTCCGAGACCAGAGGGAGCAGGTCAGGTCTACTATTAAAGTGTTGCAAAAGATTTTTCCATCCACCCCTGGGGGTAAAGTAGTCAGCAATAATGGGACCCAAGACCAACTTGGCTTATTCCCTAGCCATTTGTCATCCCAGAATCTAATAGTCCTTCCATTACCAATAAGCCATTTGAGCCCGTCTTTCAGAAGAGGTATGCATTTAATGATATTGTTCCAAATTTTGGACCCCACAGAGAGGCCATTCAAACCAAGGACCTGGTGGAAGAAATCATGATTGAGGTATTCAGCCTTCATGATAGAGCACCAATCCGCTTTACCAACAGCAAGGTTCCATCCCATCTTAGCAATGAGTTCTTTGTTTAGGCTCATAAGTTTTCTCACACCCAAACCCCCTTGAGATTTGGGGTGGAAAACCGTGTCCCAATTGACAAGCGTCATTCTTTTCTTTTCCTGCATACCGGTCCATAAAAAGGTCTTCTGAATTCTCTCCAGTTTGTCAACCATGGCACCAGATATTTTGAAGATGGAAAGGAAGTACACAAGAATACCTTGAAGGCAAGTAGTGAGCAATTGAAGTTTATCAGTGTTACTAAGAAGCTTACCTTTCCAACCAGCAATTCTTTTTTGTATCATTTCAAGGATGCCATTCCAGAAAGTGGGTGTAACCTCCTTAATAGTGAGGGGGAGGCCCAAATATGTATCAGGGAGGTTGGCACTCTGATAGCCCAGAATACCTCTGATCTTAGATTGAAGATCCTCCTTAGCATGGAAGAAATAGATCTTACTTTTGTGGTAATGCATTGACCAGAAGCACAAGCATAATCCTGCAAGAGAATTTTCCACTCGCTAGCTTCCACCACAGACGATCTGCTGAAGAGGAAAGTGTCATCAACAAACTGCTACAAACAAAGGGAGGAAGGGAGGAAGCAAGTCTAATACTGTGGATGCGGCCAGTGGAGGAAAGATTCATAAGGTTTCTGCTAAGAACCTCAGCAAGTAAGATTAAAAGGTAGGGAGATAAAGGATCTCCCTACCTAAGACCTTTACCAGCTGGAAAGAATCCCCAGCGTGTTATATGACTAAGATAATTATGGATTTATGTTCTTTAACCCTAGTAATGGTTGATCTTATGAATTATATCTTCAATATTTGTCTAACATGATTGTAGGATCTCAACAAGGATCTATCTTGGTTTACATCCTTTGGGTAAAGTTATATCTCTAACTATATTATGTTCCCCGTTTTATTGAATTTGTGATTCTAGGGCAAAATATAGGGTAACCCAAAAGGGGGACATTACATTACATTCTTCGATAGAAAAGTTTTGAGCCACACACACCACTGTCATATTACTTTGGTAAGATTTATTTGATGATATATTCTTCAAAACTCTAGAAACATAGCTAGACACCTTGTACTGAAACCTCATATTTGCCTCACATTTTTACTCCTTTTACAATGCTGATTAATCTCACTTGAATTTTTTGATGAAAAGAAGAAAAGATAGGTTTTGAAAATCAAATTTCCTGCTATTACATGCGCAGTAACAAGGTTATAACTGCTCTATAGGCTGAAACATTTCCTTTCATGACAAAATGACACGTTACAAAATAGACCATTGAGAATTAAGATTTACAAAAAACATAGAAATTTCTAGATTTAAGCCTTAGCGTGCCAGTGCTTATCCAGCAAAAACTATTAAAAAAATCAATGCTCAGAAAGGCCAGCATTTACATGAAATTAAAGCTTTAATAGGCCAGACATCAACAGTCATTAGAGTAGGTAGCTTTTTCCAAAAATGAGTTTGAAAAGAACAAAATAATATCAGCACTCTTCCCTGTTTAGCAGACCAGTTTCCCAAGTGCAACCATCTCTCCGAACAGAAATAGTTACTGGTAATTATGTTCAGCACTGTTACCATGTTACTGTAGTAATCCATATTTGAGCTTTCCTATTAATATAATCCAATCTCTGCAATATTTGTATAAAAAGTATTATTAATTATACAGTGAGGCAAATAATAGATACCTTCTCCGAAGGGACAATCCAACCAGATTCGATTGACCATGACAACGTCGGACGCAGATCTTTGCAATCAGCTTCATAAGACCCCCCTTCACCATTAGGAGGTTCTAGCAAATCAACCTAAATACATCATCCAAATACACTTTCTATTGGTATCATTATTCAGATATATCCAATCTATTCCTCTTGTGAATACCCAGAAATATATACATGTAGTGCCAATTGCATTTTTTGTCTGAACAGATCAAGTTAAATAATCATACATCGATGCACCAACATCCGAACAATCCAACAGACAAAGTACACGAAGGATTTTATGTAATCTTTCACATAAAAAATATAATAAGGAATTATACACAAGCTAGAGAGATTTCAGAATAAAATCTGAGCTAATTTTTTATCACATTTTATAACATTGAAGTAAATTAATGCAGAAGCGCTCAAACAATTGACATACCAATAAAGAAGAACATATAATATAAAAGCAGACAGCTTGCAACCCATGGTCATGGTAGTAACCATGAAGATGTCAAATTATATTGCCAGATACATCATTTTCTTTCTCGGATGCCTATCACACACCATTGAAATATTAATTATTATATATGCTATATTCGGGACTCCCACAGACTGCAATTCATTCATATGAGAATATAAATTTTGCATAGTGCAATAAATTGAACCTTTTTAAATTTTCAAATAACATATTTCTGTTCAACTGGCTTATTTAGTAGAATTTGCTTGGTTCTCTAAAGGCTAATTTGAAACAGAATCACAAACAGAAAAAAAAAACTTATAACCGTGCAAAAATTATTCTTATTGAATGCACTTGACAGGCAAAAGTAGCAAAGATAAAAACATATATGGCTTCCAAAGTCACAAAAAAGTAGAACTTAAATGACTTCAAGCTGATAGTAAGAAAAAATATATATCATGATTCATATCCACTCCTTACCAAAATAAGTCGATGGGGACTCAAGAATTGATCCAGTTACAGAAGCAAAATACTGTAGTATAAGAAATCTCAGAGCTGAAAAGTGAATAAATATTAAAACATTGTAACCAAGTCAAAAGGTTTCAATTCAAGTTCAAGTTCCACAACCTCAAAATTCGGATGAAGTTCAGCAAGCACTGTAATGTCCCCATTTTTAGGCTGATGGGATTAGCTTATTTCTGTGACCTTCGTAGGCTAATCAGGATGTTGGAGGGAGTCGTGTGGTAGAGTTAGTGGTCAGTTTCCACTCGAGAGGTTTGTGATGTCAGGATTGCTCTTTGTTTGAGTCAAATTGACAGACTTACTATTTATAGTAAGTGCTTGTTTTGGGTGATCGTTGTAATTGCTATTTTTAGCAGGGCGCCTATGCATTGATATCAATCGAGTTGTGGATTCATTTGAAAATTTTCAGTTTGAGGGACTTACTATTTTTAGTAAGTCTATTTTGGGCAGTTGCTATTTTTGGCAGTACAGTGGAGGCACAAGGAGTTGAGCGCCAAGAGCATTTAATTAAGCCTTTTTATGGAGCTTCATATTTTAAGTTGTTTATTTATCCTACCTTAATAAATAACTTTATCTTTATGTTTTAATTTGAAGGTGTGTGCGAGAAGCCTCTTAAGTGAGAAGTGTATTGGAGAAGCTACACTTCTTTAATGTTTTAAAAGAGCTTTTTGGGAGAAAATGGAATTCATTCACGATGTTTTTCTTTTTGATGAAATGCGTGTTATGAGGGTTTGGAGAGATTAATTTGCTGAGACAAATATCTCTACAAATCTTTGGTGCTTTGAGCCATTGTTTGTAATGGTGAATTGCTTTGTTTGATTTGGACGGCATTGTTAGAAGCTGGATCCAATTTATAAATGTTGTGACATTATATTAGAGGGCTGCAATTAAACTTCAGTGCTGGAATGCTACATCTGATATCTAGCAACTGGGACGGCTCATATAGAGAGTTGCGATTTCAAATTTAATGGTCTATCATTTCAGTAGGTTGTGATTACATTTTTGTACCGCAACTATTCTTTGAGCTGCGATCGCAATTACATGTGCTGTGATCACAATTTCATGGGCTGAGATCATTTAATACAAGGGCTACGATCCTATTAAGAAAATGAATTCTATACAAGCGTTGTGTTTGCACATCCTTAGCAGCAGAGATATATACATATATATTAATTCATAAGGTGCACATTTGATATTTGTAATTGCATACATATTTGTAAACATTACTTTGGTGAAAGAATTTGAAGGATGCATGCCAAGCGTTTGTAGAAATGTCTATTGGTTGTAGGTGCACATTTTACATGTAGAAATCATATGTATGTATTCAAATGGTCAACAAAGATTGCATTTGTATTTCAGTTCTTCATCTGGATTTCTTAATAATCATTTGCTAGCATTTAAACTTCATTTAAAATTGTTCCAAGCAAGCAAATACAATCTGAAAATAAAAGACAGTGAGATAGAGGTTGCCTACAAAGTGTTTGACAAAATGTCAAACATTCAAAATTGTACACCAAAATCAGAATTGAGGCAATATCCTAGTGTGGGATATTACAGTGGTATCAAAGCAGTTTCCTACCATCCTGGGAGGTTGGAAATCTTAAGTTCCCATACTTGATTTGTGAGTGATCAACACTCTCATAGGTTATTTTAATCATGGATAAATACAAGAAATCCAGTAAATATGGAAACCAGTTGAGCAGTGTGTCTAAGTTCAAAAAGAAAATAGTTGCCTGAGCAAATGAAATGAAGAAACTGAGGCAAACTCGGGAATGGCTAAAAGCACAACTTTCAGATCTGGCGACTGTTGACAAGGCAACTAGTTTTATGGTTTCCTTTTTCAATAAGTCTTCCTCACAAAGAATGCAGGAAGAAAAATGAGAGGTTTTCACAAGTGAGACGTCCAGAAATCTTCATGATGAGTTTTCAGCAAATACTGATCATTGTGGAGATGATCCTATTCTTAGTAGGATAGCCACTAGTCTTATTTGCACACATGATGTTGGAGACTCTTTACAGGGACATGTGGATGTTCTTGTCTTGTTCGCAGATAGTGGCACTGAGTTTCAGCATCCCGAGCCTATCAGAGTTAATGACACAGGGTCTAATTTGCAGAACAACAATCCTTTATGTGAGCTTGTTCTTGATGTTGTGGATAGTGTGAGAGTGGAGGATGTTGTAGATACCACTATGGATTCTGATACCTTAGATGATTGTGTTATTTTTGAGGACTGCGAGGAGTGTATGAGCTCTGACAGCACTGATGTTTATGACAGCAGTCATAGTGTTGAGTCAGTACAGGAGACAACAGTCTTTTCCTGTATTGAGGATGTGGGCATGGAGCTATCTAGTGATGACACTCATGTTGGGAGTGTTACAGATGAGTTAGGTGACATAGATTCATGCCACAGTGTAGATTCACATGGTGACATTGAGTCGCGTATGCAGCCAGAGTTAGAAGAGGCGTCTCAGTTAGATGATGTGGACACTAGCATTGTGGATACCTCTGATGTTGAGTGTGAGGATGATGTGTGCTACAGTGAGTCTAGTCTTTTATATCAGACATTGAGAATTGACTTAGCGTTATCATCTGATGGTGCTGGGTCCTAGGATCCTTTTTAACAGCGACTCACGGATGAGGATGGGGAAGCATATGAGTGGTAGGAGTTTGTTACAGCCGGGGCTTCCACTTCTTCAGATAAGGTTACTTCTTCGATGACTCATGAGGATGACTCTACCTGCAGCGAGTCATGTTTGATTTATCAGACCCTGGGGGAGGACTTTGAGTTGTTAGTGAGTGAGGATGGGTCCTATGATCTGGATTGTCATGTGGTTACATAGGAAGAGATAGCTGAGGATTGTGATGAGTCAAATTCAGCAGCAGCTTCCTCAAAAGTAGATGAGGATGAGCCCGATGTCAGTACTCAGTTGGTAGATGTGTGCTCAGATGACAATACACAGAGATACAGTGATCCTAAGAGGAGTTTGTTGCATACAGCTTCCTTCCATAGTGTGGACAGTGCAGTTGAGGTTGTGCATAGGAGGTCCATTGTGCGGAGTCATCATGTGACTAGCCAATTGAGAGTCGGAGAGAGAGACATTACTTCTACTCTCGAGCATTTCAATGCCACTCGTCATCTGTTGGAAGTAAACATATGGGGTGCTCCTATGGCAGTTGAGCATGGTGGTAGTTACCTTTCCCTGACAAAGATTATTTCCTTGAGGGAGGCTATAAGGATTTTAAGACATAATTATTTACAGTTGGTAGTCGACCAAGATCAACTAGTTGAGTGGGGGAGTATGGCATATGAGGCGTTGATGCTCAAAGAAGAAGAGGTGAGTGAGCTTACCTAGGATCTCACAGCGACTTCTGAGGCTTTAGAGGGCACTCAGTGGTCTCTTTAGGATTCGCAGTTGCAGTTGGGAGAGGTGACTGTGGAGTTGGAGCAGATGCAATCTGTCGCAACCATAGATCCAGTTAAGTTGCATATAGTGGTGGTTGGTGGTAAGTTAGCTTCCACAGTTAGCAGTGATGGATGTGTTGGAAACACAATTACATCCATCCTTGAGACAAATGCAGTAGACATAGTGGAGGTGAGTGCTTCAGTGGAGGATTGCAGAGAGAGTTTTGTGGTATCAAGTTCTCCAGTTGTTAGCACGATGACAGATGATATGGACCAAGTTGTTGAGAGGCATGAGGTAGCAATGGTGGATTCATTGGAGAGTTGTGTGCCAGTTTTCAACACTACTCCCTTCGAGTCACAGGACATGGACAGGGTATCATCTGGTTTGGGGACGAGCTTTCAGAGTGATTTGTTTCCTTTTGCTGCAAGCAAATCTATTACTTCAGCTCACACAACTGATAGAGATTAACAGTTGGCAGTGCCACAGTTTCCAAGGAATCAATTGTGGGTTGCAGGGGAGCAGGTAGATGCTTCTTCATATAATTTCTACTCCACATAGTCTTTCATGGAGTACTTGCTTGAGAGTCCAATTTTGTGGGAAGGACCCTTCGGGACTTCTGAGGGTACTCTCATCCAAGGTTCTCGCAGTATTCAGTTGTTAGTGGAAAGATTGTAGATACCTTGACTACAATGCTTCCCCACAGGGATTTTGTGGTTGGGTTTGTGGAGAGGGTTTCCCAGGATTGTACCCAATCAGTTGTTCAGAGTTAGAGATTAGATCCATCTCTTGATTCGCGGTTGGATTTTGATGAGCCTCTGACAAAGATTGGATTTCACCATGATTACAGAGTGAGAATCGCTCACTATTTCTCTTTTGACCCACTAGTTGAGGATTTGGTTGTACGACGATATGGGTTAGCTCTAGGTCTATATCATTTGTTATGGGATGGGTTTACTCCGTCTCTAGTTGATGGGGATGGTTAGTACAAGTTAGCAGGAGGTGACTTGCAGGGTCAATACATCCAGGATGGTTTTACAGTGGATGGATATTTGGATTACAAGGGTACATAGAGCAGATTGGCAGGGTGTGCAGAGACCTCTGGTGTGTTAGATGGTTTTGGATATCCATTCTTCCTTGTTATGGATGGATGTGAGTTTCATCTCTACTGGGATCTAGGCAGTGTCTGGTTTAGCACTGCAGATTGAGCGGATCATTATGGTTGGCATGATGTCGGTGTGTTTTGGTTAGCTCAGCGGATGATGATTTCTTTGCAGGAGTTTGCAGGTGATCGTAGGGACATTACTCCATTCTATCCTTGGAATCTAGGTGGTATTCTGTATTTTCTTTCTGAGATTCCTTAGGGACAAGCAATTTTAGGGAGGACTGTAATGTCCCCATTTTTAGGCTCATGGGATTAGCTTATTTTTGTGACCTTTGTAGGCTAATCAGGATGTTGGAGGGGGTCGTGTGGTAGAGCCAGTGGTCAATTTCCACTCGGCAGATCTATGATGTCAGGATTGATCTTCGTTTGAGTCAGATTGATAGACTTATTATTTATAGTAAGTTCTTGTTTTGGGTGATCGTCGTGATTGCTATTTTTAGCAGGGCACCTATGCATTGGTATCAGTGGAGTTGTGGATTCATTTGCAAAGTTTTCAGTTTGAGGGACTTACTATTATTAGTAAGTCTATTTTGGTCGGTTGCTATTTTTGGCAGTACAGTGGAGGCACAAGGAGTTGAGCGCCAAGAGCATTTAATTAAGCCTTTTTATGGAGCTTCATAT
Source organism: Chamaecyparis obtusa (assembly GCA_027943335.1). Taxonomy (NCBI): domain Eukaryota; kingdom Viridiplantae; phylum Streptophyta; class Pinopsida; order Cupressales; family Cupressaceae; genus Chamaecyparis; species Chamaecyparis obtusa. The sequence goes on from BSBK01000309.1 coordinate 629,328, forward strand.
TTTAAGTTGTTCATTTATCCTACCTTAATAAATAACTTTATCTTTATGTTTTAATTTGAAGGTGTGTGTGAGAAGCCTCTTACGTGAGAAGTGTATTGGAGAAACTAACTTCTTTAATGTTTTAAAAGTGCTTTTTGGGAGAAAATGGAGTTCGTTCATGATGTTTTGCTTTTTGATGAAATGGGTGTTATGAGGGTTAGGAGAAATTAATTTGTTGAGACGAATATCTCTGCAAATCTTTGGTGCTTTGAGCCATTGTTTGTAATGGTGAATTGCTCTGTTTGATTTGGACGGCATTGTTAGAAGCTGGATCGAATTTATAAATGCTGTGACGTTATATTAGAGGGTTGCAATTAAACTTCAATGCTGGAATGCTACGTCTGATATCTAGCAGCTGGGACGGCTCATATAGAGAGCTGCAATTTCAAATTTAAGGGTCTGCGACTTCATTTCAGTGGGCTATGATTACATTTTGGTTCCGCAACTATTCTTTGGGGTGAGATCAAAATTACATGTGTTGTGATCACAATTTCATGGGCTGCGATCATTTAATACAAGGGCTACAATCCTATTAAGGCAGCGAATTCTATACAAGGGTTGCGTTTGCACATCCTTAGCAGCAGCGATATATATATTAATCAATAAGGTGAACATTTCATATTTGTAATTGCATGCATATTCGTAAACATTACTTTGGTGAAAGAATTGAAAGGATGCATGCCAAGTGTTTGTAGAAATGTCTACTGGCTATAGATGCACATTTTACATGTAGAAATCATATGTATGCATTCAAATGGTCAAAAAGGATTGCATCTGTATTTCAGTTCTTTGTCTGGATTTCTTAATAATAATTTGCTAGCATTTAAACTTCATTTGAAACTGTTCCAAGCAAGCAAATACAATCTGAAAATAAAAGACAGCGAGATAGAGGTTGCCTACAAAGTGTTTGACAAAATGTCAAACTTTTAAAATTGACAACCAAAATCAGAATTGAGGCAATATCCTAGTGTGTGATATTACAAGCACATAGAATTTGGAAAAAAAAATCGACAAAAATTTGCCTTATATAAATTATTTTTTTTAAATACAATTAATATATCCAATAGATTATCAAAATAGTTTAACATTGCAAAATGGAATTGAAATCATTACAAAAAGATGACACATTTATTAGATATAAACCATAACAAACATTTGGAATCACAATCGCGAAGATGTTTTTTTGTCAAAAACAAAAAAGAGGTGTGCATTTCAAATGTCAGATCTGGACAGAGGATGAATCCCAAACTATGGACAAGAACCAGCTTGCATACTTGATCCTTGGAAGAGCAAAGACTCAGCAGGATCCAAGGCAGTTCATTGACAAAGAGATCAAGGCCACAAATGCTAAAAGTTCAAAATTTTCATTAAACACACATTCTTCAGTCAGAGAAACATGTACCATTTATTTTCTTATTTACTTTCTGTAACTTGGCATTTATTATTTTAGAATAGTTTAATTTACTGATTTAAAAATTAATTACTCTAGCTTAATTGTGCTTACGTGTAGGTAATTCATTATATTAACCTTAGATCACACTCAAGGAAAGTCTACCTTCCTTCAACTTAATATTTTGATATATTTTAAAATTTTAAATCTAATTTAAATATATTAATTTTGAAATACAAAATATACTTATTAAAGGATATTAAATCGAAAGGTTTACAATACATAGATAGATATGCAGATAAATATTAAATATTATCATTATTCAAATTCAATATTATTAAAAATTTGCAATTAAATAAATGAAACCAAACCCTAAAAATAGAATAAAAAACAAGAGCCCCTTTCACATCTGAAGTCTCTCCTCTCATTGAGTGTTTGTTTCTAACTCTCTGCTCTAAATTCTCATCCCACCTAAACATCAGATCCTCAACAGAGCAAACGCTTAAGAACTTTTTTGGTTCACAGTTTGCACCCAGCCAAGGTAAAGAGTCTACAAACATTAATCTGTGCAACCTTACAAACAATTCTCTAAATAGGTGAATCCATGAATTTCACATGTCCATTAAAGGATTTTCCTTCAGAAATTACACAGGTGAAAGCTTGATGATCATGACTATTATTTTTTGGTTTCAAATCTAACAATTTAACAAATAAGAAAGAAATCAATGCAATGAAGACAAATGAAACACAACCACAACACAAAAGTACCCTGGGAAAACCTCCCTTGTGGAGGTAACAACCTAGCAAATGATTTGATTAATCAATTTAGCTCAGAATCTTACTAATTAGAATGTTCAATCTTTGTGAATGAATTTCTTTATAATGGATCTGACCTGAGGCGATTCCAATGACTTGTGAAGAAGCAATTAATCAGCCAATAACCCAGTTGTATGTATGAGCCAGTCACCAACAGAATAGAGGAAGGTCAATTTCGAGAGATGTATCTATCAATCAGATTCTGTTGATGTATGTAGACCCAGCCTCTGTAATAATTGTTGCAGCAGTAGATCAGATGTGAAGCAGTCGCATTCATATATTCGCCAAGGTGCAACACTTCACATAAGACCTTAGGCAGATCGCATGTCCTTCGTTGTGTAAATATGATCAAATAGAAGCAATCTACTCCAGCCTCTATAACAGTCATTGTAGATTGTTGTAATGAGCCTGCCTGGCTCCTTGCTAAGAAAATAACTTTTCTTCTTGAATTCTTTGCAAATGTGTTTTTGTTTTGACAATGTTTGAATTTTCTAGTATCTTTTCCGAAATTAAAAAATAACATATAGCAATTTGATACTATCAACCCAAGCTCAACGATTTAATTTATAATTCAAAAGTCATTGCAAATATATATTAAAAAAAAAATTACAATATTTAATGTTGGGCACCTAGCAAGTAGGTACAACCACTCTAATGATGATGCCACCAATATATATAGTTGACGCAACCTTGGGGAATGAAAATGTGGCTTAAGGAAAGTCCACGCAGCCACCAAAAAAACAAAACGCAGCCTCCAGTTATTAATCGCTGCCCTCAAGAAGTGAAATGCAGCTTCTTGTATTAATACACAGCACTCTGTAATTAATACGCAGCTTCTGTGGGAGCTAATACAGCCTCTCATATATAATTCACAGCCAGTCTGGAAGATATAATAGCCTTCCAATATCAATATTAAACTCTGAAGAAAATCATTCCACCATAATAATGTCTCTGTAACAGCAGCAATTAAATAATTCTCCTCAAATTTGGTATACAACAGCACCAAATTTGCATCCACAGAATCAGAATTGAATGTCCAGTATCTAGTAGCAAAATTCACCACCAACAAATGATAATTCAAATTGCAGCAGAGAGGAATCAGTCCTCGAACCCTTGAAGAGTTTCTCCACACCAAAAACTTCATAAAAAAATGCACACGTCTAGAATGAATTGCTTTTTGCCCAAAGCATTGCTTTTATAAAAAAAGATATCTTCTCTAACACACTTTTCACTTACAAAAGACTTTGTTTCATGTGCACATTTGAAATATAATTAACTATTATATTTCTCTTCACTTTAATGCTGAAAATGACCCTTTTATTAAAATAATGCTATTCTGACACATACGGTCTCCCTGTTTTATGAGCTCAGGATTTAAAACTTCTCAACCTGGTTCCAACGAGCTATAACACTAAGATGCCCAAAATACATTCCCAATAAAAATGGCAACCTTAGCCGATTTAATTAAATAATAATCATAACTCACTCTTCTTGCGAAAACAACTAAGGAAGCATCAGAATCAAAATCTGACAACACAAAAGTGATCCCGATGATGAAAGATGATGAATGAACCTGACGGGGTGACTTACGAAAAATAGACGCTCCCTCCAAGAATCTTGGAGTCCAAACCGAAAGTCGGAAATAAAATCTGAAAGCATCATATAACTCCTCTAAATCCTCTGAGCTCAGTAGAACCATAAGTTGACTTACTGTAAATAGTAAGTCCCTCAAAAAGGGGCCAAAACCCACAACAAGGTCCTCTAATCACCAATATTAGCCTACAAGGACCCAATGATAGGCTAAATCCACTAAATCCAATGCGAGCTCAAAATGGGGACATTACAGTCCTCCCTCCCTGAAATTGCTTGTCCCCAAGCAATCTCAGAAAACAAAACATAGAAGTCCACCTGGATCCCAAGGATAGAATGGAGTAATGTCCTTGTAATCACCTGCAAACTCCTGTGGAGAAATCATCAGCATCAACAATACAAACATCAGCAACTGAAAAACTGCACTCAACACCCAAACTGAAGATGCTGCAACAGGATCGCCACGTGGGAGAAACTCAACTGAGAGTAACTCACACGGGAGTAACTCAACCCACAGACTGGACTTGCCCCCAGTTTTCATGCCAACCAAGCCATCATACTAGTCATCAAATGGATGCACTGAAGAACTCTGCAACTGGTAGATACCCTGAACATGAGGATCAAAAGTGAAACTAAAAGCACTCCTCACTGTGTACACCTCTGTAAACTACTCAGTAAAAACTAACTAGCATCCTGTAAAATCTGTCTGATAACCCGGTGTACTGAAAGAATCTCAATCATCATCATCCTCGTTCATCAGGGATCATCACTAAACTCAAACACTGGATTGTCATAAGACATAGTGACATCCATATCAAATAAAGGATTGTTCACAAAGTGAACCTCGCCACTGTGTTGATCTGTACTATAACATGACATTGTCTCTACATCACTCACCTCATAATCAACAACATGTGCGCTATCATCAATGCGCACATCAACAACCGAGGTACTGCTGCTAAGCACCTCAACAAATGACTCATCTGAATCAATAAAAGTTGTTACTACATCAGTCTCCTCGCAAGCACCCACTACCAAAGCAACTGTAAGTCCCTGCAAGTCATCATCCTGGGACCTACCATCAACCAACAAGTCCTCTGAACCATTTTCTAAAGTTTGATAGGACAAATCAGACTCACTACAGCATGAGTCGTCCTCATAGATAACACCAGTACTATCCACATCACCATGGCCAATCTCATCAACCTGTAAAACCTCTGATATCTCATGCTGCTGTCAACGTGACTCATTGCTGTCATAGAAATCAGAATTAGAAGAACTTGCATTTTCCATGCAATCCTGAAAACTAACACTCTCATCATGAGAGTCAAAACCCATAGTGATACCCACAACAACCTCTATGCTTGCCCTGTCATAAACAACATTAATAGGCTCAAACATAGGACTTCTGTCAAAAAAATCAGAACCTGTATCATTAGTAATTTCCTTGCTACCAGTTGATGTATTCTGCAATCAATGGTGGCTATCATGTCATCAACATTCCCATGATCATGAGTTCCTGTCACATGGAAATGATGTCATGTCCCCATTTTGGCTAACATCATTTGGCGTGCGGGATCAGTCTATCACGGGCTCTCGTAAACTGATAGCGATGAGGAGAGAGTCATCTCGTGATCATTGGAGATCAGTTGATTGCATATTGCTGTTAGAGCCTACGTTCAGTAGAGCCTACATCCAGTCCGAGCCTACATTCGGTTGTAGTTGGGCCTATATTCAGTTATGAGCCTACATTGTTATAATTTTGAGTTGAGAAAAGCACTTTTATATTATAATGTTATTTTATTATAAAGTGCATTATAATTGGATGTTTCTAGAAGTTCTTAGTAACTTCTTAGAAAAGTAAATAAATAGAGGGCTTGGGCATTCATTTTGACATGCTTGGATTTGGGATTTCTTCTACTTCTTCATTGTGAAGCAATTTGTAGCCTTGTGGTCTGCAAATACTATTCGATCTTTGGGAACGATCACTCCCCTAGATTGGCATAACTGAGGTAGTGAAATATCTACTGAAGGGTTGCAAGTTTGGAGCTGGTACTCAGCCATCTCATTGGTACTTCATTGAGAATTTGATGTAAGGGTTTGTTTGTGGTTGGAATAAGGGTTTGAATTCACCTCTTGTATTGGTGAATCTTTTTGGTGAAGGTTGAAGACCATTTTGGCACTTTTTCAGACATTCTACATCAGGGCTGGATCAGAAATTTGCTCATATCTCCCTAGATACTTGGAGATAATTTTTATGCCTTGGAGAGGACAATAATATATCATTGGCGGTCAGATTCATAACATTTTGGGGTTCCAAACACCCTGCATTTATTTTCTGCAAGAGCCGTACATGTACGGCCTGGTACGGCCCTGTACCAGTATAGCAAACAACATCAAACTGGGGGCAGATTTGGTGGCGGTCTGTCATCTTGTCTTCGGCATTGGATTTCTTCATTGTGGACAACAATTACTACAGCATTACCATGTTCCATTATATCATTTGTTGCCAATTTATGTGCTCTGCTGTAACAGTCATGTTTGTATTCAGAATATAGTCACTGTTACATTGTTATTGTGATCTGATATTGCTATCTTGTGACCAGATTGCCATAGTTATGAGTGTGCATTGTAAGGTCACTGTTTATGAGTGACTGTTCATTCATTTCATACCATATTGTCAGTAGTTGTAACAGTCTATATAATCTGTCCATTATGTTCAGACATTGCCATATATTATTGTATTGAATTGATATGCAAAGCAAGGGCATTGTTCACATTGTCATAGTATTGTAAAGATCATTGCATTGTAGTCTGAATATTACATGTCACAGTCATATATTCTGGAAAGTGCAATCAGAATTAGAGAAGTTTGATATATTTGTAGTAGTCTTTACATTGCTTTGAGTTTCATTGTTGCACATTGTGTTACATTTCTACATTGGTATTGTTATCTCAATTGCAATTTGATGCCCAAAACAATTATCACATTGAGACACAACATTGGAAACAAAACAATTCAGTGCATGCCAAGTGTTTGACGATTTGCCACAGTTCAAATTTGAGGGTTTTAGTGATCCTACTGGTGAGGATCATTACAAATGATGAGACTCAATGCAGTTCTCCTCAAGCAAGTCTGTCATAACCACATGCTCCTGGGAAGAGCCTCCAATATCACACGTATAGGGACTAGTAACTGCCTCATTGAGAAAAGGCTCCACTACCTAATGGTTGCTGGCTGCAGAAGCTACACTTGTACAATCCTCCTGGTTCTCTTCCTGTTTTCTCTGTAAGGAAGACCTTTTAAAAATGGAAACCATATACCTTGCCACATTGTCTATGGTTGACGGATTTGAAAGCAAAGCACTCATCCTTTCTTGATTTTGTCCAAGCTTTTCCATACTTTCCATCATGACATTTGTTTGCTTCCTGAGATTAACCATGCTATTCAACTGCTTTCCCTGTTTACGACCCTCTGGTGGAGGTGAAGCTCTACCCCTGCAGACATAATGCATACCAGGCACAAACCTATCTGCCATAGCTAAGCCCTCATAACCTCCAGGCTAGCAAGATCAAAGCTTTGATACCACTGTAATGAGCCTGCCTGGCTCCTTGCTAAGAAAATAACTTTTCTTCTTGAATTCTTTGCAAATGTGTTTTTGTTTTGACAATGTTTGAATTTTCTAGTATCTTTTCCGAAATTAAAAAATAACATATAGCAATTTGATACTATCACCCCAAGCTCAACGATTTAATTTATAATTCAAAAGTCAATGCAAATATATATTTAAAAAAAATTACAATAATTTAATGTTGGGCACCTGGCAAGTAGGTACAACCACTCTAATGATGATGCCACCAATATATATAGTTGACGCAACCTTGGGGAATGAAAACGTGGCTTAAGTGAAGTCCACGGAGCCACCAAAAAAACAAAACGCAGCCTCTAGTTATTAATCGCTGCCCTCAAGAAGTGAAACGCAGCTTCTTGTATTGAAACGCAACCCTCAATAATTAAATACACAGCTTCTATGGGAGCTAACACAGCCTCTCCTATATAATTCACAGCCATTCTAGAAGATATAACAGCCTTCCAATATCAATATGAAACTCTGAAGAAAATCATTCCACCATAATAATGTCTCTGTAACAGCAACAATTAAATAATTCTCCTCAAATTTGGCATACAACAGCACCAAATTTGCATCCACAGAATCAGAATTGAATGTCCAGTATCCAGTAGCAAAATTCACCACCAACAAATGATGATTCAAATTGCAACAGAGAGAAATCAGTCCTCGAACCCTTTAAGAGTTTCTCCACACCAAAAACTTCATAAAAAATGCACAAGTCTAGAATGAATTGCTTTTGCCCAAAGCATTGCTTTTATAATAAAAGATATCTTCTCTAACACACTTTTCACTTACAAAAGACTTTGCTTTATGTGCACATTTGAAATATAATAAACTATTATATTTCTCTTCACTTTAATGCTGAAAATGACCCTTTTATTAAAATAATGCTATTCTGACACATAGGGTCCCTGTTTTATGAGCTATAACACTAAGATGCCCAGAATACATTCCCAATAAAAATGGCAACCTTAGCCGATTTAACTAAATAATAATAACTCACCCATCTTGCAAAAACAACTAAGGAAGCATCAGAATCAAAATCTGACAACACAAGAGTGATCCTGATGATGAAAGATGATGAATGAACCTAACGAGGTGACTTACTAAATATAGATGCTCCCTCCAAGAATCTTGGAGTCCAAACCGGAAGTCGGAAATAAAATCTGAAAGCATCATATAACTCCTCTAAATCCTCTGAGCTCAGTAGAACCATAAGTTGACTTACTATAAATAGTAAGTCCCTCAAAAAGGGGTCAAAACTAACAAGGTCCTCTAATCACCAGTATTAGCCTACAAGGACCCAATGATAGGTTAAATCCACTAAATCCAATGCGAGCTCAAAATGGGGACATTACAATTGTATTTATCTATTCACGAAGAAGAGCAGAAGTTCTCATTAGATTGCATATTATTTTTGTTGTATTTAGTACCTTAGATGCTCAAGACAATTTTGCATATATACTGGTCGATTTATTTTTTGATGCAGGCTGACCCATTTATTTTATCCTGGCCGACCTAGTAATTTTGGCACCAATTATATGGCGTGTGAATGGGGTAGACTGTGTAAACGTCTACCCTTAGACGTTTTAATTAATGGGACCATTAAGATCAAATTAAATATTTGATCTAAATAAATAACTTATCATTGGGCTAGAATTTGACTAGCTATAATATTAACATGACTAGCTATAATATTAACACTCCCTCTTAGCTAGGAGAGATTCAAGAGGACACCATACCTTTCCATCATGCCTACCTGTAGAGGATGATCCACCATACATTACCCGCAGAGGGTGGGAGAGGATAATCCTCAAAAGATCACCTTGCATTTGCCCACAGAGAGTGATTGCCACCATACATTGCTCGCAGAGGGTGGACTTCAATACAACACCACCTTACATTGCCCGCAAAGGGTGGTGAGGACATTTGCCACCTTACATTGCCCAGAAAGGGTGCACTTAAAATATTATAATGCCATCCTGCATTGCTCGCAGAGGATGGTCAAAAATAAATAATTACACTTCCTCCTTGAATTGTCTGCAGAGGATGGTACACAAAATAAGATTCAAGATACAAGGACAACATCCACCTTGCATTACCCGCAGAGGTGGTTACAAATGTCTTCGCTTAACGAAGATCAACAATACAACAAGACACAATATCCACCTTGCATTGCCCGCAAAGAGTGGATTAACATATATAAGAAAAGTACATCAATCAAACTGAAACTCCTCAGTAATAGTACAAATTTTTACAAGTCCAAGCCTTTTACGGAAGTAGTCAAACTTCACCCTGTTAAGAGGCTTGGTGAGGATGTCTGTCACTTGCTCTTTAGTGTTGATGTACTTCAACTGGATAGCACCTCTCTAAACCATGTCTCGAATGAAGTGATAGTGAGTCTCCACATGTTTGGATTTGTCATGAAACACAGGATTGACAGACATCTTTATGCAACTCTGATTATCACAATGAATGATAGTAGAATCCAATGGTTGACGAAACAACCCAACAAGGAGCTTTCGAAGCCACACTGCTTCCCTAAATGCCACACTGGCTGCAATATATTCTTCTTCAGCTGTACTCAATGCAACTGAAGATTGCTTCCTACTGGCACAAGAAATCATGGCGGATCCTAAGTTGAAACATAAGCTTGAAGTGCTTCTCTTCCCGATGACATCACCTGCCCAATATGAATCACAAAATCCTTTCAAGGAAATTATGGTGGAAGAATAACTTAGCCCATAGTCAAACGTACCTCGAAGATACCTCAAAATATGTTTAACTGCAACAAGATTCACATTCTTAGGTTTGTTCATAAACTAGCTGAGTGCACTGACAGCATAGCATATGTCTGGTCTAGTGTTGACTAGGTACATCAAGGACCCAATCAGCTGCCTATACTTTGTTGCATCTGCAAAATCAGAATTTTCTGCACATGTACTCAACTTTTTCAGATTAGTCTCCATAGGTGTAGGCATAGATTTACAATCTAACATTCTAAATCTTTTCAATGTGTCTACTGAGTATTTTCTTTGACTTAGTATAATTTTGTTAGCACCTTGCTATACTTCTAACCCAAGAAAATAATGTGTAAGTCCTAGATCTTTCATTTCAAACTTAGAAGCTAATTCCTTCTTACATCTAATGATGAGTTCTTTTCCAGTTAGAAATAAATCATCAACATATAGAACCAAAATCAACATCTCATCATTAAGAACTTTAAAGTAAATGTTAGGATCAGCATCATTCTTACAAAATCCTAATCCCATTAAATGCTTATCAATTATTTCATACTATGCACGGGGAGCTTGTTTCAAACCATAGAGATCTTTCTTCAACCTGCATACATTTGATTCTTTGTTGTGGATCTCATAACTTTCAGGCTGCTCAATATAGACTTCTTCCTCAATGACACCATTGAGAAAAGCAGTCTTGACATCCATTTGATGCAAATTCCAACCTTTAGCAACAGCAATTGCTATTATAGATCTAATGGAAGTATATCTAGCTACAAGAGCAAAAATTTCATCATAATCTATTCTTTCCTTTTGGGAAAAACCACGAGCTACAAATCTAGCTTTAAATTTTTTTATACTACCATCAACAAAATGTTTAACTTTAAATAACCATTTTGAGGATACAACGAACTTACCTTTTGGACGAGCCACAATCTCCCATACATCGTTCTTAATTATGGACTCATATTCTTCATCCATGGCATTCTTCCATTCAAACTACCCCATTGCATCCTTTGCATTTGTTGGTTCAATCTCAGTGAGGTTGCACATCAAGGCTACATAGTTGGAGAAGGCATGAGGTCTCTTACTTTCTCTGAAAGTGCCGCGAGGAGCAGCAAACTGCTCAGCTTCTTGAATGGTTTTCTCCACCCATAGAGGCCACTTCTTGCCTCTTGAAGTGTTGCTAGGACCTTCAGAAACTTCCAAAGGTTCATCATGAGTAGGTGGTTCGGGGATATCTATAGATTTCCTTTGAAACTCAACATCATTATCAACATCCATCTCAGGATTTTCGTTAGTAGCATTTTCATCTTCAATCAAAGACCTTTTAGATTTACTTAGAACAATATTCACTTCAAAAGTAACATCTCTACTTACCTCAACATTCTTTTGCCCCGAAATATAGATTCTAAATGCTTTGGAATTTTCGTTGTAACCAATAAGAATGTCTTTCTTACCAGAAGCTTCTAGTTTGGTTTTTTTCTCCTTAGAGATGTGAATGTAGACGGGACTCTCAAAGATCCTTAGATGGATGATGTCAGGTTTCACTCTAGTGAAAGCTTCTTTCGGGGTCATGTCCTTCAAGATACTATGAGGACATCTGTTTTGGATGTAGACTGCAGTCCTGGCAGATTCAGCCCAAAGAAACAACTTCAAATCTTGATCATGAAGCATAGCTTTGGCTGATTCAATTATGGTTATGTTCTTTCGTTCAACAACTCCATTTTGTTGAGGATTATAGGGCACACAAAACTCCCTCTTGATTCTTGCCTCTACACAAACATCATGAAAAATGTCCGAGGTGTACTCACCTCCATTGTCAAATTTAAGAATCATAATATGTTTACTAGAAAGATTTTCAACTAGGGATTTAAACTCTATAAATCCAGCTAAGACTTCATCAGATTCTTTAGTCCTTAAGAAGTAAATCCAAGTCTTCCTAGAGAAATCATCAATGAATGTAACATAATATAAATAACCACCAGATGAAGCTACAGACATAGGACCACATAAATCAGAATGTACAAGAGCAACTTTTTCTTTGGATCTAGATTCACTTTTCTGGAAGGAACTTTTAATATTTTTACCTATAGCACATCCCTTGCATACATCATCATGAACATGATTAAGTTTAGGCATACCTTTTACCATCCGTTCAAGAGTAGGAAGGGCACGATAATGAAGGTGACCAAGTCTTCGATGCCATAGATCACTAGTCTTAGCTGCAGAACTGATAAGAGCCTGAAAAGGACGAGCTGAAAGCTTGTAGAGGCTTCCAAACCTACTACCAATAATTCTAGCAAATTTTATGTTAGATCTTTTAGGCCAAGCTAAAACTATACTCTCAGAAAATGCAATTTGATAACCCTTATGCTCTAAAGCAGAAATAGAAATCAAATTCCTCTTAATACCAGGAACAAATAATATCTCAAAAAGCTGCAATGAAATACCAGAATCTAAATTAAGTGTAGTGTTACCAAGACCTCTTCCGGAGTATTGTGCGTTATCACCTATAACCACGTGAAGGTCAAGCTCTTTCTCAGTCAAATCAATAAGTTGATTCTTATAACCTATTATGTGTCTAGAGGCACCACTATCAATCAACCAAGTGTCACTGTCAGTAGGCACATTACTAGATAAAGCAGAAATGAAAAGGAAATCTTCCTTGTTTTCCTTGTTATTAACTTCATTGATGTTTGCTTCTTGATGATTTAGATCAACCCTGCATTCTTTGGCATAGTGGCCAAATTTATCACACCTAAAGCACCGAATATGAGAAAGATCATGTGACTTCTTCCTTGGATCATTATAGCCTTGAGACTTGAAATTGTCATTCCTCTTGAAGTTCTTCTTTCTCCAGTTTCCACCTTTCTTAAAGGATTGAGCTGCAAGAACTTGGTTATCTAAAGAGGAAGAAGCAATGTTTACATTTCTAGCATTCGATCAAGATTCTTCTTGAATACAATCAGCCCTAAGACGATCAAAAAAGGAAAATCACCTCTACGTTCAAACCTTGAATGAAGGGTTCCCAAGATTGAGGTAGATCGTTGAGAGCAAGCATGGTTAAGTCTTTGTCAGCCACCTTTTCATCCATAGTTTGAGTCTGATCTCTCAATTCAGCAATCCTCATGAAGAAGGCTATAACAAACTCTCCTTCTCCATCTTGATCTGAAGTAGTTGCCTTCTCAGGGTAAGAGCTTTGCTTAGATTGTTGATCTCATACATCCCCTCTAGCTAATTGAACATTTCACGTGCTAAGTATAGCTTGGAGATAACTAAAACAAGGTGATCTTTGACTGAATCAATGATGATCTTCTTTGCTTTTAACTTCTTCTTGTGTTAAATCAGCTCATCCGCATCAGTGGGTTCCTCCAGTTCAGTGCCTTGCACAAATTGGAGTACATCATTCTCTTCTAATGCTAATACTACACAAACTTTCCAAGAGGAGAAGTTAGCAGCACCCCCTAACCTGTCCTCTACTTTCACACCTGTCACCATGATGGAAACAACAGCAAGGACACAAAAATCTGAAAGATAATTGTTAGATCTGATTTGTTCAATATGAACCTAGCTCTAATACCATGTTATTTTTTGGTTTCAGATCTAACAATTTAACAAATAAGAAATAAATAAATGCAATGAAGACAAATGAAACACAACCACAACACAGAAGTACCCAGGGAAACCTCCCTTGTGGAGGTAAAAGCCCAGCAAATGATTTGATGAATCTATATAGCTTAGAATCTTACTGATTACAATGTTCAGTCTTTGTGAACGAATTTCTTTATAATGGATCTGACCTGAGGCGATTCCAATGACTTGTGAAGCAGTAACTAATCAGCCAATAACCCAACTGTATATATGAGCCAATCACCAACAGAGAAGAGGAAGGTCAATTTCCAGAGATGTATATATCAGTCAGATTTTCTTGATGTATGTAGACCCAGCCTCTGTAATAATTGCTGCAGCAATAGATCAGATGTGAAGTAGTCGCATTCATATATTCGCCAAGGTGCAATAGTTCGCATAAAACCTTAGGCAGATCACATGTCCTTCGTTGTGTGTAAATATGATCAAATAGAAGCAATCTAGTCCAGCCTCTATAATAGTCGTTGTAGATTGTATTTATCTATTTGCCAAGAAGAGCAGAAGTTCTCAACAGATCGCATATTATTTTTGTTGTATTTAGTACCGTAGATGCTCAAGACAATTTTGCATATATACTGGCCGATTTATTTTTTGATGCAGGCTGACCCATTTATTTTATCCTGGCCGACCTAGTAATTTTGGCGCCAATTATATGGCGTGCGAATGGGGCCGACTGTGGAAACGTCTACCCTTAGGCATTTTAATTAATGGGACCATTAAGATCAAATTAAGATTTGATCTAAATAAATAACTTATCACCGGGCTAGAATTCGACTAGCTATAACATTAACAATGACAGTCCAATATGATTTAGCATTTCTGAAGGACATGGAATATATTAGTGAAGACCACTAAGCCTGCAATATATTTTTGCACGTTGCTAGAGTGCATTTTGCTGGAAAAAAATTAAAGACCCAAATATAAAACACAACATTAAGCTATTTTCATATAAAAAATCCAAAACGAATTGTAAGCCCTTGTCTGTACAAATTTATCAGAGAACTGAGATGGCTTAAGTTTCTTTTTTTCTTAAAGTTTGCCAGATTTTGAATTTTCAAAATAAAATCCAACAAGTGTTACAAGACCCGGACCTGGCTCAGACTTAGACTCAGAAAGCTGATTTTTTACTCAAACTCGGCATCCTGTGTTGAAGTTGTGTAGCTTCAGAAGATATCTTGCATACCTATGATCATTGTCTCTATTTCAAAGAGCCATAAAAATGTTCGGTTGTTGTTCTTCATTCTATGTGTCGTATTATGTATATGAAATTAATTATAGTCAGTTGCTATTCTCACCTAATCATCTTTCATTTTGCAGCGGTTATTCTTTCTTTTTCCATCATTGGCTTTAGGCATCGAGTGGTCTGTGTTTTTTTCTTATTCTCATGAAATGAAGGGTCGTTTAGTAAAAGACATGGAGGAGTCACCGCCTTTTGTAACAGCAGTGTCTTAAGTCATCACGGGAGATTAATTTTGTAATGCCTGTCTTTTGAGCTTTAAAGAAATGCATTCTGTTAGTATTTAGTGGCTTGTCTAAGGCATTGTGGCGATAGTTGAAAAAAAAAAAAATTTGTGACTAGTTTGGGTGATTATTCAGTGTCTATCGTGCATGATTATTCAATGTCTATCGGGGATGTTATGATTATGAGTGTTGATTATCGTGGGTTCTTATTCTGAGATTAGTTAGGGTATTTGTTGTAGTTATTACAGTGTAGCATCCATTGCTATTACAAGGGTATTATTTGTGAATTATATCTATGGCAGGGTTCGATATTATTGTTTAGAGAATGCCATATATTGATGGTTAATTATCTGTAGACTCAGAGGAATATTCATTTTATTGTTCAGTTTGTGAGCATTGTAAAATTCTCCTATTATTATTCAATAAAGCTAAGTTGCCGGTTCGGATGCGGGTTCACGATTCGGGTTCGAAATTCGTTCAAAATTTTTTTGGGTTGGGTTCGATTCGTTTTGGGTTCGTTCGTACAATAATTTTTTAAAAAAAATATATATATATAGTACTACTGTTTTACAAATAATACTACTGTATTTACCATTAATATTACTGTATTTAGTATTTAGTATTACTGTATAGATGTTATTTAGTATTACTGTATTATAGTATTATTTAGTATTTAGTATTACTTTACAAATACTATTAATATTACTCTATTTACAAATAATATTTACTATTAACAAATACTTATTACTGTATTAATATTCTACTATTAACAAATACTTATTACTGTAAATACAGTAATATTAATGGTATTAACACATACTTATTACTGTAAATACAGTAATATTAATGGTATTAATACAGTAAATACTATTAAGTTATTAACAAATACTTATTACTGTAAATACTAGTAACAAATACTATTAATAATACTTATTACTGTAATATTATTATTAATATTTACTAGTACTTATCGTAATAGTATAATGTAAATGTAAATGTAATAAGTATTTACTAGTATAATGTAAATGTAATAAGTACTTACTATTATAAAAAACCCTCGAGATTCCAGTCTCGAACGCAGTCTCCAGCAACAATTTCGAACGCAGTCTCCAGTCTCCAAACGAACGCAGTCTCAGAATGAACGCAGTCTCCAGATGGTCCTCAGCAACAATTTCGAACGCAGTCTCCAGTCTCAGAACGAACGCCAAATAAAAACGCGACGGCAGTAAGGTCAAAAACGAAATAAAAAATAATTGAAAAACAATTAAATAAATGACTGGGAATCAAATACGTTCCGGGTCCTCCTAAATTCGTCCAGGGTCCTGATTAACGTATTGTGGACGAATTACACAGTCAATACGCGAATTTATGGCGAATTCGGATCGGACCCGAATTACTACCGAACCGAACCGCGAATTCCTGCATTTCTGAGCGAATCTGGTAACATAGCAATAAAGTGATATTTTTGGTGTGGTTGGGTTTTCCCAAGATAAACTGAGTTCTTTGTCATATATATCGTTTTATCTGATTAATTACATTTCTGATCATAAAAAAACTAACATGGTATCAGAGCGGGTTTAGAAAACATCTGATCAGTTTTAGCTAAGCAATGAAAGCCTTCAAGTTGTGAAGATTTACTTCAATCTTTTCCTTATCCATTTTTCGCCATATTCTTAGTAACGACTGCATCAAAATCATTTCTTGAAGGCACCAAATCTTGTATACTTGCCGCCACCATTGTCTTGGTCACAATTAAGGCTATCGAGACATTGTTATTATATAATCGTAACCTCTGAGTTGACCCGGAGGTGTTCAACACATTCTGGAGAACTCGTGGGAATATCTCATGTTGAGCATATTTGCATCTCTTGGTACCAAACAACTTCCATCTTACTGAAGATTATTCCAATATTCGGAGCAGCTATGGTTTATATAGTATGAAGGGGACAAGTTTGATAGTCCCAACCGGTGCTGAGAGGGGAGGGGTGAATCAGTGTTGGCATTAAGAGATGGTAATGGGTAAGCTTGCTACCGGTACATGGCAATTAAGTATTGTCATTGATTGGCAAAAAAGGAAAGAGGAAAGAGGTGTTTATCATCTCAATCTAAGGTCATGTAAGGACATTACTGTTGGATCTGTGAATCGTCACAGATATCAGTTAGCTGACAACATTCTGTATGTAAAGAGACTGGTTTGACAACCGGTGGCACCGTGCAATGAACAAGAGATTGTTTCTGTTCATCAGATGCAACCGGTCTGCAAGGAAGAGGCAACCGGTAAACAGTTTCAGAGACCGGGGAAAGGATGCAACCGGTAAATAGAGGAAGGAAAGGTGACACGTCAAAGCTCTTACCTGTTCACAACATAAGGATCTTAACCGATCAAGTGAAGACTTCGTTATGATAAAGATGAACCAGGGAAGTCATAGTCAACTATCTGTTAAACAACTCTTTGACCGGGATTTACTGCAACAAATTCGGAAGACTTTGAGTTAACATGATGATGATTATGAGGCGTGTTTGAAGGTTTTAAAGCCGGAGTTTGTGGCTTTAAAACATGGAGTTATCTCTTGCAAAAGAAAGGTGTTTGACACGCATCTATTGTTTTCTTTCATAAAGTAGATAAAGCAAGAGCATGCATCGGGTGTTTCCTCAGTGAACTAATACTCCACTGGGTGATGAATCCGAAGGAGATCTATAAACAGGTCGTGCATGAGAAGCGCAATTAGGGCAAGGACTATATATTCTTTTGCCTATCAAGAATATAGTTTGCCCTCATTCTGCCAAAGCAAAGAGTGAACCTGTACACTGAAGAAGCTAAGGTGAATAGAGAAGAGAAGAAAAGAGAGAAGAGTGTGCAGAGAAGCACAACAGAAAAGGAGAACATACCAGCAGCGATCGGTGATGTTTCTCAGCTGAATATAACAGAGATCTTATCAGGTTATGCAAAGCCATTTGTAAAAGGTCAATCCTTCTATTGTTTTCTAACAATTACAAAAGCTAAATCCCAGTATTTTGGGTGGACATTAACAGGTCCCTTGTACTAAATCCCTTAACCGGGTGACATCTTTTAAGGTGTTCTAAGTCCTCTAACCAGACAGGCACTAACTGGCCTTATTATATCAAATCCCTTAATCGGGTCGCATCTAACAGTACGTTGTAATCTTTTAATAGGGAAGGCTCCTAATAGGGCACACTTCAGAAGAGTGCAGAATTTGTGAGGTTTCCTCACACCGTGGTTTTCACCCGATTTGGGTTTCCACATGATAAATCTGGTGTTACTTTGTGATTGATTGTTTGATGTTATTCTTAAGCTTGAATCTGTTTTGCTTACAGTTATAAGTATACTCCATCAGATTTATTTTATAAGTTTTTATAGGTGCTGATTCACCCCTCCCCTCTCAGCACCGGTTGGGGCTATCAATTGGTATCAGAGCTGTGGTTTCTTTTCTTTGCTGCTTAACCGCAAAATGAAAAAATCAAGATGATGAGAAAGGAAGGACCAAAGTTTTCAAATGAAAACTTTACTCTGTGGTGCAGCAGAATGAAGCTTTACATGAAGACCACCGAAGATCAATATTGGACTCATGTAACCACTGATTACAATGAACCCACCGGTACCCTAACTCCTGATGAATTAAAGATCAAGACAGAACACACAGCTGCCATGGATATGATAGCCAACATGCTACCAAACTATGTCTATGCTGAGATTGAAAATTTGGAAACTGCTCACAAGATGTGGGCCAAGCTGCAACTGGTATATGGAGGTGACCCAAACGTACAAAGAGCTAAGGTTGAGAGCCTCAGAGGAAAGTATGATGACATGAGGATGAATGATGGAGAAGACATTGAACAATACAACAACCGAATCAAAGAAGTGATCAACTCCTTCAAAAGCGTTGGAGGAAAACTTAGTGAATAGGAGGTGGTTAGTAAAATACTGAGAACGCTCAGACCTCAGTATGCCATCAAAATCTCTGCCATTCAAGAGCTCAGATCAGTGACCACAAATCAAGTCACTCTAGACTCCCTAATCGGTAAGCTGATTGCATTTGAATTAAGCAACTTTGATAATAGCTTACCCATAAAGGAAGCTACTTTTAAATCCTCTATTAATACCTCTTCCACTAAGAAAGGAAGAGAAACCAGTAACAGCTCTACCGGTAAAATTGGAAGTCTTGTTAAGAATCTACTCTCAGAAGAGATGGAGCAAGATGAGTTTGAAGCACTCATCACTAGAAGAATTCCCAGAGGAAAAGGGAAATACAAAGGAAAGCTTCCACTAAAATGTTTCTCCTGTAATAAGATAGGACATATTGCTGCAAGATGTCCAAACAATGATAACAAAGACAAGAGCAACCGATTCAAGAACAAAGCAAAGGAGTGCTACCTTGCAGAAGGAGTCACAAATAATGAATTTGGAGACTCTGAAGATCCAAAAATTGCATTTGTTGCAATAACAAAAGAGAGCCCGGTGATAAGTGAAATGGCACTTATATCAAGATCTCATCAGCATGATGACTGGATCATTGACAGCAGATGCACTCACCACATGACTAGTGATAAGAACAAGTTCATCAACTTAAAGCTCAATGATGGTGGATCAGTAACCTTTGGTAACAATTGTTATAGTTTCCCTAATCTCGAGATTGTTATAATCTCATATAGGCAGTATATATACTAATCCCAGTCATATGCATATGCATAGGCTTGGAGAGCATTTATTGCTTCCAAGAGATTCTTATGGGCAGTGCTCTATGGGAAGACGTGTTGATAGCCCGATTGCTTAGGGTGGATATTATATCCCTCAAGCCGAGAATTGGGAATTCTATGAAGCCCGACTTAGAGGCAGCCTTAAGAATCAAATCCCCCTTACTAACTTAGAATAGAGTAAGAGTCATTTAAATATTGTGTAAAATTCTCTACTAAAGTCGGTTTTGCAGGAAACTACATAAGGAGATTAAGAAGGGACATTATATAAATATTTTGACAAATTTACGTAAATGAAACAAGCAAAACATGCAACCATCAAGATGACACAATATATATCTCATGGAAAACCCTCTCAAGTAAATAACCACAGCACAAAAAATCTATTATAACTAAAAATGGGCTCCAAACCAGTTACATGCAAGAGCTCCAACTTTTTAAAGAGCACCAACACCCAAAACAGTAGAGGCTTCGACCCTTGTTTGAGCTACAAATAAATAAAAATCAACAATAATTATTTGAAAGAAGAAACTTTGATGAGAACTTTGTATCTTCAGAAGTTCTACATGAAACATTTAGAACACAAAGTATATCCCAGCAAGAAGAGCTATATGAAATTCGTGTGCATCATTAATCACTGCACTACAACCAACTCAGAATTTTTTACATCTCCAATGCATATCACACATATTCACATCTGAATCGAAGCTCCCTTTTTAAACATTACTGCTCAAGTCATATTGTAGTGAGCTTGTGCAACAGTACACTCATACCACAAAAAATTGATTAGCTTTTTACACCACCAACATCACATGCATGAATACCGTAGCCATGTCTCTTAATAACATTCCATCCCTTGCTATAACCTCTGTTTAAAAACAGACATTCTCAAAAGTCATAAACACACTATCAACAAAAACAACATATCATATATTTCTTCCATACACCAAAAACTTTTAAAAAGAAATAGTAACTTCGATGATGCTTTTTCAATTTTTGACACAACTCAACCAAAAAATGTTATGCATTTCTTTAATGTAGCATAGACAATTTCAGCTGTCCAGATGAGCCAAAAAGAACTGTCAACAAAGCAGTAGCTAGAATATTTCATAAACACGTCAGATAAAGCATCAACGAATTTGACATTGATAGAGAAAATTTGCTAACGACAAACTGCACTAGAAAAATCTTCAAACTCATAACTGATCTGCCAAAGCTGAGCATCATCCATATACACCTAACTCTGCAAACAGAATTTGTAACAGTCCTGATAAGTCTGATCCCACAAAACTGAACATCATCCATATTCAAATGAATTCAGATCCAAACAATCGAACAAGACAGAGAAAGGACAAATCTAATCAAGGAAAGACATCTGATGAACAGAACAGTGCAGGCAACATCACATATTGCCAAGTGGACGTCAATGACAAACTTGCCAACACAATCTCCACAGAATTACTAGCCAACGTCTTAAATATATTTTTGTTGAGCCTCATTGTCTTCTATTCCTATTCATATCCTCCCTTGATTGCTGATCATTTTTTCCTGATTGTCAATTGTTGAATCCATGATCTGAATGTCCCCTTTCCTTCGAACGATGACCTCCTTGTACCCACGTGGAGAGTGGTGACTTTCTACCAATTGGTCAGAGGGGGAGTGTTATGGTAGTTGGACATTTCTGGTGGTTCACTCAGTATGGGCATGGAGCGACAAGATATTTCAGTCAACTAGGGAGATGGATGGCCCTTTTGTTTGTGGGATCCAGGAGGGGCATTCTCGCGGTTGGTAATTATTCAGAGAGTTGATTGGTATGATGTTCGGTTTCCCCCTTCATCTGACCATAGAAGTGCTGGTGATTTCAGTTGGAGTGACGATCTCAGTTGGATTGAGGTTTTTCTCACAGTTGATGGCAGCACAGGGCAGATTGATTCGACCGATCAGACACATGGGGTGACTTGGGATCCTGGCATTAGACTAGTTGATGTGTTGTTACTGTGTGATTGGCTTCACAGGTCACGGCATAATGTTTGTTTCAATTTTTCACGACAGATTGGTGGAGCAGCTTCCCTGAGGTTGGTATGGGATCCAGGTATCATGGTCACAGCATGCAGATACCAATCGCTTGAGGGCAAGCAATCTATAGGAAGAAGTGATTTGTAATGTCCCCTTTTTGGGGCACATTATTTCATGTCGTGTCGTTAGCCATTTCATCATGGTCCGATGGGCTAACCGAGGCTTGGCAGTGATCGGTGGGATATTTGGCCTAGGTGATTTCAGTTTCAAGCCAATCGAAGCAGTTTCCACAGCATTTCCAGGGTACTTGCTATTTATAGTAAGTCGGC
Organism: Chamaecyparis obtusa; assembly: GCA_027943335.1. Lineage (NCBI taxonomy): Eukaryota > Viridiplantae > Streptophyta > Pinopsida > Cupressales > Cupressaceae > Chamaecyparis > Chamaecyparis obtusa. The sequence continues at coordinate 651,703 of BSBK01000309.1, forward strand.
AGAGTTCAGTTTTCTGGCATTTCAGTATTGGACTTGGAGCGTCTCGCCAAGAGCTTTCCGGCAAGCTATCACACGTCATCATCCGAGTTCGTTTAGTCCTCCGTTTTAATGCCAGAAGATTCCTTACTTTATTTATTATATCACTTTATAACTTAACCGTTACATTTATTTAAAAGTGACTTAAAGTGGGAATATGAAGAGACAAAGTAGGGAAACTGAAGAGTCACAACTGCAGCTTTAAAAGCAGGCTTAGAGTCTCATTTGCATATGCTCAGTTTATGAATTTATTTCTCTTGGAGAATCCAGGAAGCTTTAGCTTTCGGTTCTGAAACCTGAGGACAGAAACCTTAGAGCTTTCTCGGTGGATTGGACGGAAACCCAGTTCATCTCCGGGGCGGATTCACAGTAGAGTTCACCATTATATTTACAGGTTTTTTGATCATCCAATCTTGTTGTAGCATTTTGTATTTCAGATTGGATTATTTGTAGTTTCATTGTTTCGTATTGTTGTCGTATAATACAATAACACTTTCTGAGTTATTTAAATGGAATGTATTGTTGTTTATCTCTGTGAAATCAATATTATATTGCATGCACGTGTTCGTTTATATTTCTGAGATTTATTTGAGAAGCATTCGAGAAAAATATCCGTCTGGGATTTTACACATCTATTATACTATATATATATAATTATTTTTTATTTATTTAATTATTATTTTATTTATTTACTTTATATTCTAATGTTATTATATTCATTATAATTTGTTATTATTTATCTCATTATTAAATTTTGTTGTCCTCAATTTTGTATTTGCAAAATTGGACAACCTTATGCAATTTTCTATGAATTCGTAGTCAAAATTCTCTAAGTTATGTGTTCCTAATGATGTTTTACGAAGGCAATCAGTTATCCCTTGAATTGTCCTAAGTCTTACGTCCTACGAATGCCATTTTCGAAGGTTTTCGTCGAGTTTCTCTTTGTCTTTCTTGCTAAGACGGGTTTTCTTCCCTAATAGCAAGTACTCATTTTTTGGTAACCTTCAAGTCCTTGATTGATTTTTCTTGATTAATTTGTTTGATTTTGGTTTTGTTTTCGCCCTAGGTTTGTTGCTTTTTGAATTCCGCTCGTTTTGAGCTATCGTAGGCCTAATTCAGAGCTATATTCTAAGATATAATAAGGAATTAAGCTACCTACGGGTGGGGTTTTTAAGTCTAACTACAGGTTCTTGTTCTTTGTTTAAAAGTCTGCGATGTAGAATCAAAAGTCCACCAAGGCCTCTTAAGTCATGAAATATGGGCTTTTTGTGAGTCATTGCAACTTGTCTTGGGTGTCATTCACTTGCATTAAGGGAAATAAAGTCCACCATTACATATTTGAAAGGAAAGATGTAAACTTAGTGGAATTTTTAAACATGTAAGTGGGCTTTTTATGTCTGATTGCATGTCTTCTCTTTAACTCAAAATGCTTGTAAAAGACAATTTAAAACCCACCTTTTGCTTGAAGTCATTATTTTTCTAAGGCATTACAAGTCTTCGTTTTAAAAGTTTAATGATGTAAGTGGGCTTCTAAAGCCCGTTTGCAACTCATTATGACTTTATAAACATAAGAATGCTTGTAGTCGGGCTCTAAAAGCCCAACCACAGCATATGTTTATTATTCTGAAGGTTAAAAAGACTTGTAAGTCAGTGTAAAAAGTGGGTCTTTCCTTCTCATGCATATTGATAAACTTTCATCACTTGCAATCGCATGTAAAAAGAACGTTGTCATTATTAAATGAAGTAGTTGCATTTTAAAACATTTCCATGCTTGCAAATGCCGAACTAAAGCCTGTCTTCATTATTCAAATGCATTTTATGATCATAGGGCAGCGTTTGGAGTTGCGTCACAAGTCTAAAAACCCATTATAGGGTATTTACAAGTAACTACTGCTTGTAACGGCATTATTAAAGCCTGTCTAGGGTATTTGTGGATGATTTTAAAAGGCAAAACCAATCTCCAGCACTTCAGATTGCTATTTGGACTTGTAATGGCATTATAAAAGCCCGCTTTTCATCAACCACTTGCAAAACATCTTCCGAAATGCATCTTAAGTGATCTTTGTTTATAAAAACACACATCCAGCACTTGCAAAATCAAAGTAGAAGCCCATCTAAGGAAAATACAAGTGGTTTTTGCAAAAGCAATGCATTTCCAAGTTGCAGTGTTGAGAAAGCCTGTTCTAGGGCATAACATGCAAGTCTAAAAGCATTTGCAGCTTGTTTGCTGATCATGAACCCCATTTTTTCCTCCTTGGACATCATTTTTGGTCTCCATTGCAATTCGACTTGCAATGCACAGCATGAACCACATTTTTTTTGTTTGAAGAAGTCTTTGGAATGCTCTTCTTATGCATTTTGGTTTATATTCTCAGCGATTTGTCAAGAGATCATCAAAGACTCAGAATTGCATTGATTGTTGAGGAGATTTGGTCAAGTCTTGTTGCTTATTTAACCAAGATTTGGAGGTCATTCTCTAAATTCGAACCAGCAGGTATTTGAGGCTTTTTCTTCAAAGTTCAATCATCTTTTTCTTCACATTTTGGTTTTGCAAAGGAGATTTGTGTAGTATTGTTCTCACAAGCAATGCATGTTCTTCCCCAAAATAATGCAAGTTAATCATATGAGTTTTTCCCCAAATGATGCAAGTTGCAATGCAAAGATCTTCCCCTCAAGAAAGAACTTCAAGAGTGCATATTGTCCCCACTTGCAAACGGAATTAAAAACCTCGTTTGTAAGTTTATTTTTCCAAAAAGAGGTAAGTTTTCCCCTACCTGCAAGTAGACTTTAAAAGCCCACTTGCCAGTGTCTTCCAAAAATAAAATGAAGTCTCTTTCCAACCTGCAAGTGGGTCTAGAAAACACGTTTGCAAGAAGTAAACCTTTCCAAAATGACTCGTAATTGGATTTAAAAACCCCACTTATGAGTAAGAAAGGCCTTCTCTTGTATATCTATGCACTTGCACCTCATTTTGATACCAAATACTTGCATTTCATTCACTTGCAGTGTTCAAGACCCGTAATTCATCTTTTTTCCCATTTTAAAATCTGATTCATTCTATTTTCCCTCAAGGTTCGATTGTCCAACATGCGTAGCTCTAGATTTGCAAAGTTCTAGCTTGGAAGAAAGATCCACATGTTTTCCCATACGATCTACCCAATCAACAGATCATGGCATTGGTCTTATTTTGCAAACAGATTCCAAGACTAAAGAGTGACACGAGGCAAGAACGACAACATGATGGAGCCATACAACGAGGGGGAAAAGTGACGAAATGATGAGAGCTAGAATGCTTTCAAGACAAAGATGGAAAGAAATAAAGATGTTTTCCCAGTAACCATCATTATGATGCAAAACAATCAAGGATACATATTCATATTCCAATTCAAGATGCTTTCACCAAACCTGAACACATCAATCATGGAGCATCCTATAGCAGCATGAAGACCGACAAAGGATAATGTAGTAGAAGTCGTGTCTTGTCCGACAATTTATTTTCACCATGCATTTTGCAAATTTGTTACTGACAAATTACATGTAATTGGGAACAAGTTTTAATTACAAGGGGATTTTCACTTGTAAAGTGACTACATGTAATTCAACTACAGGTCAAGTTAATTAGGACTTGTAGTTTGAATAAGTCAAAGTTAGTTAGGGAATAAGTCAAAGTTTGTTGGGTTTCTCCCACCTTTCTCTCTCAACCTCTCACCTAAATATAGGAGGGAGCCTCATTGTAATTTTCATCTTTTGGCAATGCAAGAAAACTCTACCAATTTGTAAATGCACTCTAAGACTTTGTGTTTGGATGAAGATTAAATTACTTTCAATAAAAGAGGCAACTTGCTTTCAAACTTAGTATTGATTCAAGGTGTTATGTGACAACATTTTCTGAATATTCATTGTGAGTTTTATGCTTTGTTCAAGAGGGATTTGGATTCAATCTTGCAGACTTTAAGTTGCATATTGCGTTTAGAGCTACAGTTCAATTTGAGTTTTGGAGACTTTGAGCTGCATAAGGGCAAATTGATATAGTTGATAGTGGCTTCAAATACTTCAAGCTGAAAGACTTTGTGCTTCAGTGTTAAGTAATTTCATAGAATTTAGTGAGTATTTATTTGGTAAGAGACTTTGTGCCCTACCATTTATTCAAGTTATCAAATCATCATTCAAAATAAGTGCAGAAGACTTTGGGTTTCTGCAACTGTTCCAACCATATAAAAGTAGATTGGTGTCTTATGTGTTGTTCTTATGTCAACTCACAAGCCATCGATATTATCGTAGCAAGAGGTACTTTTTGTTAATTTTTAGTACTGTTCATAAGTTGTTTGTAAAATCATTCTTGAAAGAAGAGGAATAGATTAAGATAACCGCCCTATTTTGTAAGTTTCAGTTAAATCCTCTCCTATTGCTGAAAGGAGAGAGTAATCTCACTTGACGTTGCCTAAAGTTACAGCTTTGTAAGTTGTGGTCACAATGACTTACAAAACTTTTAGCCAACAAATTTTATATATTATTTATTTATTTGCATTTCATATTTTGATTATTATTTATTATCAAATCTTTCATGGTAAAGCTTAATCAAAACTCTTTATTTGCTTGCCCCTTGTGCAATTTTGTCTCTTAGAGACTTCACAAAATTGGTATGAAAGGATGGGGACATTGCGAATGGGGCTTCAAACGGGGGGCAAGACATGGGGATACCCCAAGGTTAAAAAAGAAATTACTTGTCACAATAAGAGCCTTAGTTTTGTAACAAAAAATAATATTGGTCACAAAATACACTTGGAAGAAGAAAAGGCAGTTTTGTCTTTAAAAATAACATCAAGCAACCTATTCTTGTTACCTGTACTGTACTGTCACGAACTGCTGCTATTTTGCCAGACCAAAAGCAACTATCATACCACCAGTCTACCAGATTTCCAACTTGCCACTTATTGTTAATAATGGCTGCTATTTCAGCATTATTATGACAGTCTGTTATTTCACATTCACGACGAAAATAAGGAAAACCTGGCCTCATCATTAGCTCCAATTTCTTCCTATTTGCTAGATCTTTCTGATAAACTTTAGTCCACGTAACTTCTGCAAATAACAACAAAAATACAACTTAGAACAAAATGGATCATAGACATCATATGCTAGCAAAATATGAATATCTTACAAGAACAAACTGCAAATATTATAACTAGAAGGAATAGTTGTTATGACAAAACTGCAAATAATTATGGGAATGCATAATAACATGAAAACATATACATAGTATTCATCACATCAAAACGGAACATTTAAAAATAGAACAATGTCTTTATTAATAGATCTGAACATGCCCCACATCATCTCCAAGTGCAGACCTGATTCACATATGATCTACAATAACCACAAGGATAAACTTTCGAACAACCCATACATATAGTACAAGGAAAGGGTAGGTGACATGGATGGCTATATGTACAAGATTGCATCCACCCACATAAATCAAACATTAAAAAATCATACACAGGTAAATCATACTGTAGAAAATTATGAAATTCCTTATCAACTCACTTGTCTTATTATGGTATATAGCTCTACATCTATTCCTCTTTTATAAAAAAAATTGTAGTCAGTTACTAATAAAATATAGTCTGGGTACAATATATGTGTGGCCACAACTAGCCACATCATGAGCCCCACCAGGCTAAAAAAAAAACTTACAAAGACATTACATCCATATAGCCAAGAGAATCATTAATTATATGATATTAAACAGAAGAGGACAAAACATTATAAAGAACAGTATAATGTTCAGGATTTTTCATTATCCTGGGGAAATCTTGTCGTCTTGTTTCTGCATCTTGTTGCTAGCTTGGTTCTTGCTCGCTTTGAAAGTATCCAGACCAGGAAAGGCCCCTTACATCTATTCCTATTCAAGAATTGCCATCATCCTTAATAACTCTGATCACTGGAAGCGTGAAGAATGGATGGCAAGGCTAACCAAGAAGGCAGGGCAATGGCAGAAATTCATAAAAACCAGGAAATGCAGTAGAAATCAACAGTACTGCAGGCTACAGTGTCATCAATGTTGTTCAAAGTCAAACTTGATATAAGGAGCAAGGCATCTATTACACCTAGGATGGCAAGAATTGAGTATCGTGGACGAAGAACATAAATAAGGATAGAACAAGAGTTCACAGAATAGGCATGGTTGGCCAAGGGGAAGAAGTCAAAGGTAGACAAGACAAAATTGAGTGAGCAAAGCCATCACAATAAATATTGGGAAAGTATACACTGGTGTGAAGAACATCTTGATGAAGATGATCATGTCAACAATGGGAAAAATGGGAAAAATGTCAAAGATGATTTGTTTCATGTTGAGGGTAAGGGGAGATTCAATGGTATAAGATAGAGGATAAGGAAGAAAGGGAACCAAGTATCAAATACAGGTTGGAGGCTCACCTTTTTGCCAGGGTATATGCAGATAGAGTTTCGTGATCACCAATGCTTGCCACAAACCAGCAAGAATATGAGAAATCTAATAATACCAGAGGAGACAATGTTGGAATGCCAAGAGAAAAAGAAAGGCTAATCATTGCCTTCTAAATTGGAGAAGAGAAATACCAACAAGACCATCACCACCACCATCAGAGTTGAGCAACATCATCATCCCTCCAACAATGGAGATGGATAAAGTTAATAAGGGAAAGTAAGCAAAGCCATGTCCATAATTGGGATATGTATATTAGAATTTGAATTTAGGACAAAGAATCGATAGAATGAAAAACTTATTTATGTAGTTGACTCAAGGAGACTTTGACAGGAATTGCCAATGATTGTTGTGTGGAGAAAAACAAATGGTTGGTCAATTGCAGGACACTCTGAAAAGCTTTTTAGTTCAAGATGCTTTGAGATGGTAATAAGACATTTTGGAGATCTATAATAAAAAGTAGGGAAAGGATGACCCTATCCACATTTATCAGATGAGATTAAAAGAATGAATCCCCATGTTAGAGAACATTCTTGTGGATATGTCATGAGCCCTAATTGACAATGTAAATGGGTAAATTCGATTTAAATATTATTTTAATAATAAATATATGAGTCCTTACGGAATCAATTCATACCAATAATTGTTATATATAATATTAATAATTATTAATTATTAATATTAATAATAACATTAATATAATATTAATCTTAAATAATATTACTTAATAATAATAATCAATAATCCATATAATAATATATTATTAAAATATTAATATAATATATAATAATATATTATTGAAATAATGATATCATGAACATTAATAATAAACAATATAAATCATAATTATATATAATTAACAATATAAATAATAATAATTCAAATATTAATAAATAAATCTATTATAATAAATATATTATTATAATATAATATTGTGTTAAGATAATAATGTAATATACAATTAAACCATGTAAAATATGTTTAATAATATAATATGATATTAATAACATCACTAGACTCAATTATATGTTATGTACGTAGACCCCAATTGATATAAAATATTATTGTACACTAACAAATATTAATATTGATAGCTAAGTACTAAATTATAAATTAAATGCATAAAATATATTAATCATTACCGTAAGAAGTGACGATTCAAAAGGATGCGACTCTCTCTCACAATGTGGCTATGGAATAAGGGGGATCTGAAAAGAAATATGCATACTTAACTGCGAACAGGAGAAGACACGTAGCATGGAGAGGAGATAAGTAATACGGCATCAAATCAGCGGAAAAGAACACAAGCATGCAGCATTGATATGAAGTAAAGACCGAGCGGACATAGCATTCACGATATTTGTAATAGCTTCAACAATTACGATAACGGCGAAGAGCAGAATAAAATAAGAGATCAACAGGTACACGCTGAGACAGGAAAGAAGATAATAAAACAAAGATCAACAATAACTATCTCTGACAAATCGTTGGACAGCCAGTAGCATTACGTGGCTAATAAAACAGGATATATATATATAATTCGTTATACCAATCGGTGTTTTCGCATGGCTAGAAAACATAATAATATAAATGTTATCGTGGTACCGATCAAGGAAGAAAAGGGACTTATTAGGATAGATGCCCAGCGTTGGCAGGACAACGTCAAGCGGAGTACTGTATGTACTTAGGCGGGCTCATTAATGTTTCATAAGAATAGTATATTGCATCGAATTATAAGTGCAGAGATATAAATGCATTGAGACTGATAATGAGATTTGTAAATAATATATATATAGAATCAGAATGATATAGATATATTATATATATATATATCAGAAACATATATTTAGTGTATATATATTTAGTCTATATAACAGAAGGATCTAATATATATATTTGGAATATAAGAATTATCTTAAATATATAATTTATATACTTTAATAAAAATGAAACCAGAATTATGCATCATTTATGAGATGCATGTTTATTAATATATTTGTAATACATAAAGTAATAATATATTCTAAGCTAATTCTTTAATCACTCACTAATGCAACTAAACGGGTAGGGAGTTTGAGAAGGGAGAAGAGTAATTCGGTCACATTGAGGTAGAGATTCCCAAAACGGGCTTTGTTCATGAGGGAGCCTCTTGGAGACTGTTTCCATACCCGAGAACAGTAGTTCTACTATCCACCTTAGGGTTAGTGATTAGGAGAGGATTAAGGAATCGAAGCTTAAGTATGTATTGTTTCTAAATATATTGACATTGACATATGATAACTATTGAGAATTGACACTCTCTTAGCTTGAAACATTACAAATTACTCATCCTAAGTACGGTTCAAACCCTAAATTAAGAATATTAGAACAAATCAAGAAAGGTCCAAAAAGGGATCATTACAGGATAGATCAAAGAGACGAGACAGTTGTCTGATACTCTTCTGGATAATGTTCAAGAAATGAACTAATACACACATATAACCAAATTTTATTTTTATATAATTAATCCAATGTAAAGATAAACATTATGCCACTGATGGAATCTAATGATGTGCATGACAAGGGAATGGACATAGATGGTGAACAAAAAAGGTAAATCTGTGAAACCAAGAAGGCAAACAATTTTGAGGAAGATGAGTACTCCAAGTTGCACACGATTTTGAGGATGTGACAATTAACTTGAATATGGATAAAAAAGAATATATTAATATTATATTCACCAAATAAGTGTATAACAAGGAGGGAGTTGTGGATAGAAAAGGGATAACGATTTCATATTTTCTATTTGCTCTGATTGTGATCTGAATTCTTATACTTCTTGAGGACGAAAACCCTTAAGAGTTTCAAGGACGAAAACTCTCCTAGATGGGTTTGATGATTTCATCTTGAAGTCACAACTGTGTTGCAAGTGAAGGTTTTTCCAATTTGTTGCTAAAGATGGATATTTTTTATGTACTTTGACATGTTAAAGAATTTGGTGTTGTTCGTTTGAACTTTCAGTGGCTTTTGGAAAGATTGTGAAGTGATTGAAAGAGATTTTGGAGTAGGTCATACAAGTATATGTTGGTCATACCTTTCTTGTAGGCTGCACAAGTACGTGATGGTTTAAATTGAGGGTTTAACATATTACCTCTATTGTTACTTGTCTCTATTGGCAACTCCTACAGATTGTACTATTTTTTTGGAATTGGGAAATTTGAAGAGACGCACAGAAAGATGAAGGGTTATATATCACATGACCCCGAGGAAGAATCATACCACATGAGTCATGGGATTGGGAATGTAGGAGCTAAAGTGCCCGTGCTCAAATATCTTTCCTTGAGAGCACCTTGATCATTGAATGTGAGATTACAGAGGTGACTTTGAAGCCTGTTGGTGATATTTAAAGTATATGCTCTGCTGTGCCTGCTGTGCCAGAAACATCAAGTACAGTTTCCGACCTGCAACATGTCTAATTAGTAATTTCTCATTATTTCTGATGTCCATTATGTTCAGGGTTCTTTGGGGTAAGTTTTGGTGTGTTTTGAAATAGTCTTCAGTTTATGTATGTTGAGTACTGTGTTGAGCATGTGTTGCAAGATTTTGAGTGTTATCAATGCTGTTCAGACCTATTATTCAGTGATTATCAGTCGGAGGGAGTTCAAAGAAATGTATTTGAGTTTGGGATGAATTTATGCAACCTACATCAACTGGTCTGTGATGTTCCCACCAAAATAGGATTTAATAATAAATAAATAATTAAATAATATAGTTTTATTAAATAAATAATAATAAAGGAGAATTTAATGATAATAAATTAATAATGTTAAAATATAAGATTAAAGAAATAAATAAATATAATTATAATTAACTATATATAATTATAATTATGTTGATAAAATTAAATTAATATATAATGGTTCATATATATATATCAAACTTAAAAGAGATTTAGTAATTGTTAGCCGTAAAGTTGTGTTACAGTCGGATGTTAGTTACCGATGGAGGTTAGTTAGTTGCCGACGGTTGAGAAGGGTGACACCGTTTGGTTGCACCTCTTCGGATTGTACATGAATATTGTACTTGCTCATTGGAAGCATCACTGTTATTGTAACCCTTGTGAATGATTAATGAAAGCTTGGTGTTATCTGATCTATTTCTATCTCTACTAGTTACATTTCCTGTATAATGTTTGTGCGTCAGTAAACTAGTCTACCCCAACGGGTAAACATTTGGCGCCGTTGACTTTCGGATCTGGACAAAGGCAAATGGAATATTGTCCATAAATGGGAATACCGGTTGATGATAATAGGCGAATAGACAAGAATGGCGAACTCTTTGAAGGGGAGGACCACCTGACAATCGACTTCCGAGTCAAAATCAGTGCGGCCATTGAAACTTTTGTACAGAGGGAGGTGACGAGGGCAACCGTACAAGAAGACATTGTGTGGGACGCACTTAACGTGAGTCCGGCGGCTAACCGTCTTCTGCATCAACTTTCGAGGCTTCTAGCACAAGCGACGCTCGCACAGAGACTCCGCCAGGAAGAAATCGCTCGGGAGGAACGAAGGCAGGAAATCCTTCGGGAGTACCATGAACAAGTCAACAAAAGACTCGAGGAGGAACGTGATGGGAAACGCCATCGGGAATAGTCACATCTGAAGGTGACGAAAGGAAGGACACTGTAGAAATAAGAATGACAAGATCATTCATGAAGAGATTGTAATAAAAAGAAAAACATGAATAAATAAAAGTGTCCCTTTGTTTTATATTGTGTGTTGATTGTTGGCGTGAAGGAAGGCATTTATGCCCAGCCAATTAAATAAGAATAGGAATTTAAGGAAGGAACCCGAGGAAGAACAAGTTCTTCGAAAAGCAATACTCGAACAACAGCAAGCCGAGCGAAGGGAGAGGTTCAAGAGACGTGCCGATAGACTACCGAAGGGGGTAAGTGAAGGCAACGGTCTAGAGGAACCTAACCAGGAGGGAGGCGGAAGTGACAAGGACCTGTTAGAGGAAACAACGAACTTGTTGGGGACCTTAACTTTAACACCAAGGATAGAAGCCCGAAGGAAGGCCGAAGAGGAAGCCGAACGTAGGAAGCAGTGTGCAGTTGCCGTGAAAAGTGTCGAAGTGACAGAAAGGCATGCGGATCACACCACTCCGAGTAGTTCGGGAACATCTGTTAACGGGGAAAATAGTTTTGGAGGACCGACAAGAGGAGCACCCCAACCTGTGGTACAGCAAGCACCCCCGGCGAACCAAGCGGCTCAACCGGCAATGCAATAGGTAGTACAATACTACAAACCACTGTCCCACCCCTCAAGGTGAATATGGTGACGAACAAGGAAAACTTACCCAAATTCCACGGTGATGGAAAAGAAGACCCTGTTCGGCATTGCCGCACATGTGAGACAATTTGGGCTACAAATGGAGTTACAGACAAGGCCGAATGGATGAGACAGTTTCCAGCAACCCTCCGAGGGGTAGCAATCGACTGGTACTCCGACTTAGAGAAAAATGGAGTGACCACTTGGGACCTTTTGAAGGACGCATTCGAAAAAGAGTTCAGGCTCTTAAGAGACGACAATGAAATTGTCTCTGAAATCTACGAAACCAAGCAAGGGCAGAAGGAGACCGTGCGGACCTATGGCCGCCGACTGAAAGAACTTGTAGGCAAGATGGAGAGTCCACCAGCGGACGGCTTGAAGAAGCGACGGTTTGTCGAAGGGTTGAAATTGAACCTCCGGAGGAAGATGAAGATAGCTCCTCCCCCTTCTTACATTGACGCTTATAACCGGGCGATGGATTTGGAGAGCGAACAAAAGACGTCGAAGAAGAAGAAACACCAGTCCTCTTCATCTGATGATGACGACGACACTTCAGAAGATAGCAGTTGTGACGAAAAAGAAAAGAAGAAAGTCTCTACACTACAAAAAGATATGGAAAGGATCCTGAAGGAATTCAAAAATATGAAGGGAAGCACCAGTCAGAACGAAGGAGACTTGTGGTGCACCGATTGCAAAGAGGCCAGCCACACAAAGGGTGCATGCCCAAAGAAAATTTTCTGTGATATTTGCCAAATGGCGGGCCATTCCACAAAGGAATGTTTGTTCAATATGAAGACACGGGGCCAACAAGTCATGTTCACACAAGAAGCCTCAGCCTCCGGGAATACACAGAACACAGCATCCTCCGGTGGCTACAGGAACAACCGTCGTGGAGGAAGGGGAAACAATAATAATAACACCGACGAAGGAAGAAGCCGCCTCCAGTACGATGCAAGCGGAAGACCGATGATTCAATGCCACACGTGTAGCCAATGGGGGCATTTTGCTAGGGAATGCCTGAAGGGAGAAAAGTCACAATTTCTGTGCAAATGGTGTGGACCGGGCGACCACGATGACACCAAATGCCCAAAGCCCGGCGTAAACTTTCTGAATACTGAAGGCAATGAAGGGGAGATGTTGGCAATCACCCAGGAACAAGCAAAGAAGGCCACCTACCCTCATCTGAAGACTGAGAAGGAAAGAGTATGGGAGGCCAAGGAAGATATTGAGAGAGAAATGAGGGCCGAACGGAAAGAAACACATGACTCTGCAGAAACCTCCCAAGGAGGCCACACTGAACACAAAATATTAAGGCAAATAATGCAGACAGAAATCCCAATACAATTGGGAGACATCCTTACAGCCATGCCACAATTACGAACAACTCTCCTTAACATGGTGCCATCTCCAAATGTGCCGGAGGTGACTGGGACGAAGACAAATTCCCTCGGGAAGGGAAATTCTGTTGAGGACCCAATGCTGTTAGCACTCAACACGGGAAGGCATCTGACAGTAGTGGAAATGGGAATTCTGGGCACAATACTCACGGACACTATCATTGATGGAGGATCGGGTGTCAACGTTCTACCTGAAGAGACATGGAGGAAACTCAGACGACCAACACTATGGCTGCCAACCTTCCAACTGGTAGGAGCAGACCGACATGGGATCAAACCCATAGGTACGCTAATGGCACAAAGGGTGATAATTGGCACTTAACCGTTCATAATGGACTTTATTGTCATTCCAGTGAAAAAGAAAGGTTACGACACTCTCCTAGGGAGAGGATGGCTGGTGCAAGCAAAAGCCAAGCACGACTGGAAAAGGAACGTGATTTCAATGGAGAGAGATGGTCGAAAATTCACAATTGATTTGAGAAGTCAATTGGTTAGTGAAGATCTGGCATCTTCGTCGGGATCGGACATAGAAGAAGAGGACGACGAAGGGAGACAAGAGCCGACAAAGGAAGGTGTCCTACAAATAGAAGGGTACTCCGACGATGACATGGATTCACTAAACGGGCTCTTCCATTGGAAAATGGAAGATTATGAGTTAAGGCACTGTAATATGTTGCAGATAGAGGATGAAGAGGAAGAGTAGATAGGGGACGAAGAAGAAAAGCCTACCTTCCCACCACAGTACGGGGAGTACAAAGAGGGGGAGCTTCAAATTCGGGAAACCCCGACACACCAATTCGACAAGGAGAAACCCATTAAATATGAAGAACCGTCAGTGAAGACCATGAACTTGGGGGACGAGACGAACCCAAAGAACATTTTCATACGGGATGACTGGAACCCCGTTCTGAAAACTGCCGCATTTAAAATCTTCACATAATACAAGGATGTATTCGCTTGAACCTACAAAGACTTAAAGGGGGTACCGCCGGAACTATGTGTGCATCAGATCCCACTGGTAGAAGGAGCTATACCTATACTAAAACGTCCCTACAGAATGAACAAGAATTATGCAGCGCGCGTCAATGAAGAGATTGAAAGGATGCTTGAGGCAGGCATCATATTTCGGGTGCAAACGAGCAAATGGGTATCACCGATCGTGATCTCCCTAAAAAAAGACACTAGCCAGATAAGAATATGTGTGGACTTTTGATGCTTAAACAATGTCATAGTCAAGGATCCCTTCCCAATTCCCTTCACAGATACTATTTTGGAGGTCGCTGGTCATGAAATCTACTCCTTCATGGACGGATTTTCAGGACACAATCAAATCTCCATCGTCGAAGAGGACAAGTTGAAAACAACGTTCATAGTGGAGGATGGCGTATATGCTTATAATCGAATGTCGTTTGGACTCTACAATGCCCCGGCTACATTTCAAAGAATAATCCAACATATATTTGACAAGATGTCCGTAGGCAACTTCAAAGCCTTTCTGGACGATTGGTCCATCTTTAGTGCCGAAGATACCCATGTAGTTGCCCTTCGGGAATGTATGGAAAGGTGCTGACAGGCACGACTCGCCCTCAACCCCAAGAAATGTCGGTTCATGGTACCACAGGGGAAATTACTTGGACACATCGTGTGTAAAGCTGGACTAAAAATCGACCTAGACAAGATAAGAGTGATTCTCCAGATGAGGCCACCTACGGATGTTACAGGGCTCAAATCATTTCTTGGGCATATAGGATACTATCGAAAATTCATCAAACAGTTTGCTCATGTATCTCGTCCGATGGAACAACTAACCTGGAAAGGAGAACCTTATAATTGGGGATTAGAGCAAGGGGACACATTTGAAGACCTTAAGGCAAGGTTGGTAGCGGCACCTATCCTGGCATACCCTGACTGAGATAAAGAATTCCCTGTGCATGTGGATGCATCCAATTTCGCGATTGGAGCCACCTTGGCAAAGACAGGTGACCACGGATTAGATCACCCCATATACTTCGCAAGCAAGCTCCTCTCAAGGGCAGAGAAGAACTATAGCACGACGAAAAGAGAAGCGTTGGGGATGGTGTATGCTGTGCAAAAATTCCAACATTACTTACTCGCTACCCCATTCACTTTTTTCGTGGATCATCAAGCCTTAATGTACCTGGTGAATAAACCACTTATCTAGGGCCGAGTAAGCTAATGGTTGCTCCTATTACAGGAATTCACCTTCAACATCATAGTATGACCCGGAAAAAGCCATGTGTGTGCAGACCACTTATCACGACTCAAATCCGGGGAGCTGCTTGAAGGAGTAAATGATGACTTTCCCAACGCCCACCTTTTTCGTATTGCTGTTCTTCCTCCATGGTATGCAAGCATTGGAGAATTCTTGTCCGCAGGACAATTTTCGAAGAGAATGGCGCCAGGGGAGCGAAGGAAACTGGTACTGAGAAGTAAGACCTTCCAACTCATCAACGGGTTATTATACAAAATGGGACCCGACGAGATACTTCGGAGATGCGTGATGGAAGAAGTATAAGGTGTTCTAAGGGAGGCCCATGAAGGTCCCGCAGGAGGGCATATGGGACCAAACACAACAACACGAAAGGTTTTACTAGCAATACTATGGTGGCCTACGTTGTATAATGATGCACGGGAGTGGGTGACGAGCTGACACCTGTCAAAGAGTTGGGAAACCTCTCTAGCGGGATTTTATGCCATTAAACCCATCCAACACTCAAGAATTGTTCGAGCGATGGGGCCTAGATTTCGTAGGACCACTCAAAGCAAGCAAGAGACGGAGGTGTCGGTACATTGTGGTAGCAACAGAATATCTTACCAAGTGGGTGGAAGCCAGAGCCCTGCCAGACAACTCTGCAGTAAGCACGGCGAGATTCATCTATGAGTAGATAATCACACGGTATGGCATACCTATTCAACTCACTAGTGACCAAGGCGGGCATTTTGTTAACCATGTGATACGGTTGCTCACCATAGAATTCAAAATTTTTCACACTCTCTAGCCCCTATTACCCGAGGGCAAATGGGCAGGCCGAAGCAACTAACAAGATACTGGTGTCCGTGATTTACAAGTCCTACGGAGTAGAAGGCGAAGACTAGGAAGAGCGACTTCCGTCGGTACTATGGGCATACCATACGACATATAAAGTTACTACGGGACATACTCCCATCCAATTGATGTACGGACAAGAGGCCATTGTCCTTGCAAAATTTATGGTGCCGAGTCTCCGCATAGCACTCGACAATAGACTGGGCGACATGGAGAGCCTCCGAGAACATTTCTATGCCCTCAACAAACTTGATGAACGGTGGATGCTGGCGCAATGGGCAACGGATGTGGCCCAATACCGTCAGAAGCATTGGCATGATAAGCACCTTCGCCACACCCGATTCACTCCAGGACAACTCGTACTGAAGTATAATGGCCGAAATGAAATCAAACCTGACAAGTTCAAAGTGAAATGGCTAGGCCCTTACCAAGTCCGGGAAGTCAATGCCAACGGGGCAATTAAGTTGTCATCGATAGACAGGGTACCCATAACGGATGCGGTTAACGGGTCGAAACTGAAGTTATACCATGATCGGGGCTACCATGCAGCGTCGAGCGAGAACCAGAGAGAATTTTTTTTTTTTTTAAAAACAGAGTAAAGTTTCGGCTGTGGAACCACCGAACAGTGGCACCACCTGACGATGGGACCACCGAACGGTGGAACCACTGAACGATGGCACCACCCGACGGTGGGACCACCGAATGGTGGAACCACCGTCCACTGACAAAAACCCTCAGTCGCACGTCGTGAAGACAAAATGCGAACTCTCAGCCGCACGATGGAAAACAAAAAAACGAACGGAGGATAGATTGCCATGTGGAAACGGAAGGCAGTATAGAAAGAAAGAGAGACCACGCGGGAGAAGGAAGCGAAAGGCTACTGCGCGAATAGGCGTGAGGAAGGGAAGAAGAGATCAGTGCGGATAGAGCAAAAAGCAAAGGAAGTAGCCATCACCGTGCGGAAGAGAAGCTCGCGTGTGGGAAGTGTAAAACAGGTGACACTATTGTTACCTTACCGATTACTGAGAGGGGGGGGTGAATCAGAAAATACTAAAACTAATTATTTAATATTTGCAAAACAAATTCTTGAATGCGAAGTAGAAAGTCAACAGTCATTCACAACCTTAAACTGAATCACACAGATCTACACAATTATTTGTACGTGGAAACCCTCGGTTAGAGTGAAAAAACCACGGTGAGACAGAGCTCACAACTTCACTAGTTTTTAATGAAGGTGCCCTGTTAGGAGCATACAAAGCACTGGCTATGGTGCTACCCGATTAAGGGATTTTTACAAAAGATCATTTAGGATCTAAGCCCTGTTAGGAGCTGCCTGGTTACAGGACTTTAAACATCAAACAAGATGTTACCTTGTTAAGGGATTTTTACAACAAACCAATTAGGTTCACCCTAATATAGGGATTTGAATATTCTTTCACTACTGATAAACGTAATGATCTATTGTGACACTGAATGTCTGATTAGATCATACCTCTGTTCCTTGTTAGCCTGGCTGTTGAACTCTGCAACCTTTGTCCAGCGTTTCTCAGAAGATCTCTCTCCTCTGCTCTATGCAATCATCTAATTCCAACAACAACCCATCTTGCGCCCTATGACCTGTATTTATACAACAGATTCTCCGTAATGAAACCCTTAACTCATAGAACCGCCAGGCTACAAACTCCACAATAAATCATGCAATCAGCAAAAAGCTATGCGTACTGAACTGGATTTTACCTTGCAAGACATCCGCATGAATTAAAGCTAACCTGTTAAAAAGCTAACTCCACTTCTAAGCGGTGGATGTCCCGTATAATCTTGCTTTTAACTCAAACTGATCCACTAAACCTGGTGCGGATCTTTAGGCTGCTTTAGACCGGTGTGACCTTATATCCGGTTCAACTTATGCATACTGAGACCGGTGTGTGTCCTTACCGGTGCATACGTTATGTTGCTTGTCTACCGATGTCGACTGGGAGTAGTGAGCGACCGGTGATGTTAGACCGGTGGGAATGGTTTTGATGAGATACACTAATGACAACTTATATTGCCAACAATCTTCCCCTTTGTCATTGGTGGCAAAACCATACACAAAAACCATTTGCACTTACTTCCCCTGTCTGAGAGCTCCGATGGCTGTGATGTTCCTCTCTTTCTTTGTTCTCTCCCATTCTGCTCTTCTTCTTCCTTTCGTTCTTGTTCATTCTTGGTACCGATTGGTACCCATTTGCTTCTTCCCCTTTTTGCCTCCAGAGGACAAGGGGTTATGGCTTCGATCACATTTGAAGCTATGTGAAAATATCCTTATAGATATTCTTGGCCGAATGTAGAAATGGTGCCCATTGATTGGTTATATGTTCAATGTTGTGTTGGGCAGCTTTCAGAGAAACGATGATGTTCTCCATATCATCGATAGTTTTGCAGTCCGGTTCATTGATCAAAACATTAGTTGAAGTAGATGTCTGGTGCATGATATCAAGAGTTGGGGCTAAAACCATCTGGAAGCCAACTATGTCTTGATTTCTTTTGTTCTTTTCTTCTGCAGTCTTTCTGAGGACTAGAGTAAGACTAGTCATTTCTCTGCTGAAAGTTGTAGCCGTTTTGGTCTTGATGTCAAATTGGTTGGACAAAGCCTTTGTCTTCTGAAGTCTTTGTAGCTTTGTCAGTTAAGTCAGTCATGAAAATCTCAAAATTTGAAGTTCTACTTAACAAATTTTTTGCAAGTTGTATCTGTTGTTGAAGAACTTTTAGATTATTTAGCAGAATAGCTTTAATGTTTGCAGCTTGCTTGTGAAGAAGCTCCACTCTTTTCTGTGCATAATGATCAATGGCCACTGTTTCTGGATCAGTCAGATCCTCGCCGATGCTTGCAGTCAACACTTCCAGCTGATCGATGGCCGGTTCATCTTCATCGATATCAGCATCCGGCACCAAGTGATACAAGATATCTCTTACTTTATTCAGAACCATATCCTGTTTCCTTTTAGTGAGCTCTTTCAGCTGTCTTGTTGACATTTTGTTGATGTCAACTATTGTATCGGTTGCTTTGCTCCTTTTTGCTTCAAATTCTCCTAAGTTTGTGATTTTTCTTTTGGAGGAGCTGGCGAGAGTTTCTAGATCCTTCTCTCTACTTGGTTTTGGTGTCTTCGGGGCTTGCTCATGTTCTTTTTCATCTTGTTGATCTGTCTTGTTTCCCTCTTTTGGTCTGGCTTCTTGCTGCTGAATGTGAATCTCAGGTATAGCTTCTTCTACTTGATGTGAGGGTTCTTGTGACTGCAGTTGTTCTTCAACTATATGAAGATCTTCTGTAGGGATCCCTTCGCCTCTTTGATCTGATCCGTCAGTAGGAAGATTGACAGAAGTCTGTCCCAATGTAACCGGTTCACTAGAAGTGAACTTTTTTGTGATGACTTCCTGCTCATCAGATATCGGAGTCTATGTAGAAGTAAACTGAACAGGTGGATCCAAAATTGTGGTGGTGTGATCCAGAGGACCTATTTCTTCAAGGGAAATAAAATCATACTGCTCCCAAAAATCCAAGGTTTCTTTAAAGATTTCATTCTCATAACCATTGAGAATCTTGGCGACTCTGTAATTTGTGTCTAGATTCATAGATGCAGCGCCTAAAAGAAGTGAGACACTTTTATCGCTCAAGCCAGGTCTAGCTTTCTTTAGTGCTTCTTTATTGATTTGAGAATTTCTCTCTAGACCGGTTCTCCATTTTTCCTAAAGCTTGCCATTCAATTCAAGAGGAAACTTGCCTCTATAATCTTTGGGTGTTTTCATGAAGTCTAGAAGACTTTCTACAAGAGCTTTTTCAATTGCCCGTTTGTCTTCCTCAGCCAACACGCTATACCATTTGGCCGCATTATCTATTTCTCCAAAATTGGTAATTTCAGCTATAATGTCATTAACAGTCATGGTGTGAGCCTTACCTTTTTCTGGAGATACAAGAAGGCTAGGATTTGTCGGTTCACCGGTAATGTCAACGATGACCGGTTTCTCTACTCCGAGTACTCCTTTACCCTTTCCAATGTCATGAACCAGTGGAGTTGTTGCCTTTTGCCGTGCTTCTTCCATTTGTTGTTGTGTCTGAATAAGGTTGCTCCAAATGGCTACTCCGTCAGCATGGACTTTCTCGGTTTCTCCAATCAGCAAGAGGTTTGTTCTTTTCTTTAACAGGAAATTATGCTGGTGTAGTTCAGCTTGTTGACCCGCTTTTTCTAGAGTGAGGTAATTTTGCACTTCTAGCAGAGCTTGAATCCTTAGCTCTTTTTCCTTTTCCATAGAGGCTTTCCACCTACTTTGAAGAATATTCGACAGATCCTTGGGCAATACTGTCTGAAGTTCTGTAGGGCTTAGATTGAACTTATACATGCATTCAACAATAGTGTCTTCAATTTTCCTTCAGTCTTCATCGTTTGCCAAAGTATATCTTCTATCAACATTACCCATTCCTCTAGTTTCTTTCAGTCCTGTTATGAATTCATCTATTGTTGGTTTACCTCTTCTTGGTGGATTCACCTTTGCTTGCTTACCAGTCCTCTTCTTTCTTTCGTTGAGCGGAACTGTATACTCTGAATCAGTTTCTTCTGCTTCTTGCTCCTGTGCGCTAGGCTCCTGTTGAGCTTTTCTCTTTTGAGCTATTTCTAGTTTCTTCTTTGGCGTGGGCAATCTTTTGACATAGACATTTTTGATCGGCACTTGCTTTAAATTCTTCTCTATCTCCTCGTTCCAAACCGTTGAGCACCGAGATCCAAGCGTGCGTTTCCCAGGGCTTCTACATACACCGTTGCAAACTTTACTGTGATTTCGTATCCAAACTCAGGTGCATACTCGTTTCTTGGTTCTACTGCTTGAATGATGCAAGAGTCAGTAGACACCAGAAAACATACCTCCTTTTTGTATTTTTCAACAATAGTTGATGGGATTCTTTCTCTGGTATGCATTTTTAGTTGAAATGCATTGAAGTGATTGGCCATTTCCTTATCAAACTGATCTCCCAATTCGTTAGCCATATCTCGGATTTGCATCATGACCAGTCTATCTGTTGTCCATGTTACTTTTCCTTTCCCGAGAAAGAAATTAGAATGGTATAAGTAAAGACAAACTAGGAGTGTTCCAGATTTCAGTGATTTCTTCTTGACGATGCCCAGCGTCTTCATGTTTTCGAGGATTTGTCCTCTTAGCATTTCGCACAAATCATATTATGCGTTGTTGTGAACAATCTTGTGGGCTGCATGTATGCCTCCACCCGGTATGTTGTTGAGGTTACTAGATTGATATACCTTGTAACCAATTACTGCTGATGCGAACCGGACAACTGGATCCTCAATGTCAGTCACGGTCATCAATCGCTTGTCAGATTTTGATTTCGTCAGGTTAGCCACTACTGCATTAGATATGGTTCTTAGTGTAAGTGCCTCTCCCTGATTGCAGAACCCAGTTACCCTATGAATATCGTCTTTAGTGATCGAAGTGCAGATTCCCCTCATAAGCCAAAATCCTGGATCATGCACCCGACTGGCCACCATTCGAATCCATTCAGCTTTGAAGATAATTGGATACGAGGCACCATTTATGATTCCAGACGATACCAGCTTTTCGTAACCACGTGGGCGATTACCACCTGAGCTCAGCGAGCGAAACTCACTTTGTATGTACGATTCTCCTAGCTCCTCTTGCTTGGCATGAATAAATGCAGTTACATCTTAAATCAGGAGCACTCCTTTGGGTATTGAGGAGAGCGCACCAGCCATGTCGATCTCCCTATCTTGATTAGGTGAAATGCCAAAAGGGCTACGATCCGCTTGTTTTGCAGGAACAAGCTTAGCTACACTTGATGAGGATGCCATTGCTCTCACTGGGTTGCTAGAGATGATTAGATCAGTTTGACAGGTGATCTTACTTAATGATCGAATGCAAGAATATTGCTCGAGCAGAAATCAAATAACAAAAATCGCAAGGCAAAAAGAAATGAGTTATCCTTCTTTTCTTATATAGGATTAGGTCATAATGGTAATTACCAAACAGTAACTATTTGTTAAACGGCTATAGTAATAAATGCTTTACCTAATCTTTCTTGACGCTTTTGCAAACCGATAGTCTGGCCCCTTTGATTAGGCATGTCCCGGTTGATCACCTTATGTCTTTCCGGTCTGACTTGTAGTCTGACTGAGAAAGAACTCACCAGTTCTACCGGGAACAATAGTTGTAATACCGGTTCCCTCTAGGCCTGGAGGACTCAATTAGCAGAAGAAATATCACCATCTTGTGACGATGATTTTGCCTCGGTTGCCTCCTCGGCAGAGTTCTTTGATTCCTTGACAAACCAAATTTTCTTTACTACTTTCTTGGTTTCTTTGTCTTTGTTGTTTCTTTTATCAGAACTCAAGGTCTTCACCACTGGTTCGTCCGATCCTTTATTTTTGTTCTTGATCTAGTTCCAACAATCCTTGGCACAGTGACCGACTTTGTTGCAATAGTGACAGACTATACCAGTTGCTTTCCATGGATTCATCCCTCTCGGATTGGGTGGTTCGCTCATGATTCTCTGTTGCAATGCATACCTTTGTTTGGATGATTGGTTGTATTCCTGTTTCTATTCTTCTTTGAGGATACCGGTCTGGGTGATCTAAATGCCATAGTCTTTGATTTGCATTCTTTAGCCTTGTGTTCGAATTTGTTGCAGGCATAACAGTATCCCTTGAAGATTCCCTTACTTCCGCTAGACATGGATATGGGGCTAGACCAGCACTCATTGGTCTTGTGGCCCTTTTTGCAACAGTTTTTACAGTGACTATTGTTTGTTCTTACCGGTGCATTTCTACAGTCATTAGTGTCATGACCTGGTTTCCCATTCATCTTGCAAGAAGTGTAAGAATTCTTCCTACCTCTTTGTGTTAGCTTCTTCCTTTTGTTGACTCCACCGGTGAATCCGAGACCGGTGTGATCATTGTGCCTTCGTTGAGCATTGAGTTGCTCATCAAGCTTGACCAAGCTTTCATTGTATCTTTTCAATATTCCATTTCTTCTTTCAATGACTTTCATTTGTTCCTTGAGTTGATATATCTCGATCACTAGCTTCTTGCATGCTTCATCTCTAACCTGCCATGCTTTGTGCATATTGGCATTTTCCTGGGTGGCAATCAACAAGTCCTCTTGGAGTTGTACAATGAGGAGTTCATTGGCTCTCGCGGCTTCCTCTGCCCGGTTCATTGCTTTTTCAGAGGCTGTTGATGTCTTGACTGCTGTGTTCCTTTCGCTTTCAGTTTTTCGTTTTTGCTCAATCAATTCAGTCATTCTTAGGGCATTTAACTTTTGCTCCCTCTTGAGATCAGCAATCTGACCGATTAGGATCTGATTCTTTTCCGTAAGCTCAGAAACTGCTTCCTCGGCCTCATCAGACCCACTCTGTCCTAAGAGTTCGTCAATGGTTTCATTGCTCTCATTTAATTGCAGAGCCAGCTCCTTTCTCTTTGCGAGTCACTTCCTCAGTCTATTTTCCAGTGAGGCAATAATGTCATTGGCTTCCTCTAGCTGTTTCTCGTACCGGTAACCCTCCATGATCTTTTTCTCAAGTTGTTAAACCTTTTACAGTGTAGAGAACCGGGGCTCTGATACCAATTGTTGTTACCTTACCAGTTACTGAGAGGGGGGGTGAATCAAAAAATACTAAAACTAATTATTTAATATTTGCAAAACAGATTCTTGAATGCAAAGTAGAAAGTCAACAGTCATTCACAACCCTAAACTGAATCACACAGATCTACACAATTATTTGTACGTGGAAACCCTCGGTTAGAGAGAAAAAACCACAGTGAGACAGAGCTCACAACTTCACTAGTTTTTAATGAAGGTGCCCTGTTAGAAGCATACAAAGCACTGGCTATGGTGCTACCCGGTTAAGGGATTTTTACAAAAGATCGTTTAGGATCTAAGCCCTGTTAGGAGCTGCCTAGTTACAGGACTTTAAACATCAAACAAGATGTTACCCTATTAAGGGATTTTTACAACGAACCGATTAGGTTCACCCTAATATAGGGATTTGAATATTCTTTCACTACTGATAAACATAATGATCTATTGTGACACTGAATGTCTGATTAGATCTTACCTCTGTTCCTTGTTAGCCTGGCTGTTGAACTCTACTACCTTTGTGCAACGTTTCTCAGAAGATCTCTTTTCTCTGCTCTATGCAATCATCTAATTCCAACAACAACCCATCTTGCATCCTATGACCTATATTTATACAACAGATTCTCCATAATGAAACCCTTAACTCATAGAACCGCTAGGCTGCAAACTCCGCAATAAATCATGCAATCAGCAAAAAGCTATGTGTACTGAACTGGAGTTTACCTTGCAAGACATCCGCATGAATTAAAGCTAACTCCTATTAAAAAGCTAACTCCACTTCTAAGCGGTGGATGTCCCGTATAATCCTGCTTTTAACTCAAACTGATCCACAAAACCCAGTGCGGATCTTTACGCTGCTTTAGACCGGTGTGACCTTATATTCAGTTCAATTTATGCATACTGAGACCAATGTGTGTCCTTACCGGTGAGTATTATCGACCGGTGCATACATTATGTTGCTTGTCTACTGGTGTCGACTGGGAGTAGCAAGCGACCAGTGATGTTAGACCGGTGGGAATGGTTTTGATGAGATACACTAATGACAACTTATATTGACAACAGACACTACCGCGCGAAAGGTAGAAGCGGCATCTTCCGCAGGTACCACCGTACGGAGAAGGAAGAAGACTACGGCTAGGGGAATGCTGAGGTTGGAAAAATAAAAAGAACATACCCGCTTGGAAAGGGAATCATACGGCACATTTTTATAATGGTTTCTTGAATTCAAAAATGGTTAAAAATGCATTCAGCTGGAAAGAGAAGTAATTGGAAGAATCAACTACAAGAAGGGAGTCTAGGGAATACAGCCATGAACAAGAAGGCTACCATTCTGCCCTCTGGAGTGAAGGTTGCAGGGCACCAGGCAAGTGGGAGCAGTGGGAAGAAACTCAACTCGGTACAAGAAGAAAAAGACACCGTCACCTATCAGACGGTAGCATTTGAAGGGCTTAATGGACTAGAATGTAGAAAATGGTTGAAGGAAACCCCCGAGGACAACAAGGTAAAGAAATTTTTACGGCACGCGGGTGTCCATTGGGCTATCCAAATGCCCTTGTTTCCTATGCGTAACCTCGAAAATACCTTGAGGATAATGATTTAGTGTTTTGATAAGCAGACGAGGAAGAGTACATTCATGTATCGAAACCACACGCTCATAGTCTCGTATGGCGCTAAGGACTTCACACGGGTCTTTGGCATTCCAAGACGCAACGGACGGAAGGTGGATACCACAAAGCAGAAAATGCCAGCAGAGAGGAAGGAGTCTTGGATAAAGCGTGTCTGTCGTCCTCTCACTCCAACAGAGCTAGAAAAGGTGATAAACGCAACCAAAGCGACAGGTCTCAGAAAGGAGTTCGTAGCAGAGGGTGCTTGGCGTTGCATTCTTGATGTCCTAAAGAGCAGGTTGACTGGTTCGAGCCGTGCATCCGACATTGCCCTCCCACAGATCGTCTACATGCAGGGGTTGATGAATGGTGCGGTCTATGATTGGGCTTCGGTGTTGGCGGACAGAATGTTGGAATTCATCACATTACAGCATCGAACCTTTTACATGCTCCATTACGCCATTGGATTATTTCTTGAGGCCGCACTCAGACAGATGCCCATGGATGAGTTGGAGCTCAAGCCACAAGGCAAGCTCACTGGAGGAGCCCCGCCTGTGTTCTATTGGCTCTACTTGGATACAGGAGGTGTAATTAGTGGACAAAAGCGACGGCGGCAAATGGTGGTAGAGTCAGACTGAGATGATATTGACAGTGGCCGGGAAGCCAATGGAGAATCTTCTGACACAAACTCGGGCAGAGAGGATGGTGATATGACAGTTCGCATGGAGGCAGTGACATCCACCATGGCAAACCCTGTTCAGTTTGCAACACCAGTGTTGCCTACCGCAGCCCACTTGACTTCGGCACGGGTGGTGAGTTCCACAGTTCCTCTAGTTGAGTTTCCACCTGAGGAAGCAGCCACGGACATTCTAGCTGAGGGGGATCCTGAACCCCCCACAGAGGTAGCGGTAGCAGTTGCAGAGGAGGAAGTACTTGGAGGCACTGAGGACATTGGCAAGGGTCAGGTCCGGATGGAGGTGATAGGGTCTGATGCCGTAGTAACAGTGGATGCGGCACTTTTGCAGGATCTCTCACCACCTCATGACCCTACGCAAGTGGGAGCCATGTGTTCTTGGATCAGCCGACGATTTCAGTTGGTTCCTGCTCCACCACCAGTAGTAGTTCTTTCTCCTCGACAGGAGGACCCGCAAGAGGTTATTGGTATAGAGTCTGTAGATGTCAAAGTGGCAACAAATGATCTTCCCCCTTTCTCTAAGGAGGATGGGGCTATAGCAGGGGGCGAGGTGGCCAGGGAGGCACCTTGTGGAATTGAATTGGCTCGCCCTGCAGCCCTTACTGGTCTTGGGACGTTGGAAGGAGAAGACGTGGAGACCTATTTAGCAGACATGGTCACTCGAGGCCATCGGTTGGTGGCTGTAGTGGATTTTCGGGCTATGGCGACTGTAGTTCAGGATTTGAGACGTCTCCTAGCCTTTACTCGAGTAGGCTGTGGTGCAGCATTTTCCGTTTGTTTTGAGCAGGGGTTATGGCCTGATGGAGAGACTGCAGAGATGTTGGTTGCCTGGGTTCTTCCTATACCAGTCATTGAGAGTGAGGCAGCATCTCTTGTTAGAGAGTTGGAGCAGACATTTAGGGATGGTTACTACGCATTGAGGCGATCTGAGTATGTCTCATCCGACCACGAAACTGCATTGGTGACGGAACGGCGAGCTCAGGAGGAGCTAGGCACCAACTTAGAGGCAGTGGAGAGAGACTTACTCCAGCATACCCAGGAGTTGGTGGCTAAGCAAGCAGCACGGGGGGCTCTGGAGCAACAGTTGGCAGCAGCACAAGCAAAGAATGAGGCAAAGGAGAAGGAACTTTTGGAGGCTGCCATAATGATTAAGTCCGCCTTGGAGTTACAGATGGTAGCTGAAGCACACTTGCAGACCAGGACTACACAAGTGTATGAGCTTTGGGCACAATTGGGGTCGTCCACCACACCAGTTCCTCCAGCGGAGCAACAGGCTTCCTCATCAGGGACGCTCCCTCTGCCCCACTCTACTTCTCAGTCTTAGTTTAGTAGTTCATCATTCCTATTTTGTTGTTATGTCCCAGACATTTTGTTTTGTTGTCGTCCGGAGACGACTTTTCTTTAGGGGGGATGATGTTAGACATAAAGTTGTGTTACGGTCAGATGTTAGTTACCGACGGAGGTTAGTTAGTTGTCGACGGTTGAGAAGGGTGACAACGTTTGGTTGCACCTCTTCGGATTGTATATGAATATTGTACTTGCTCATTGGAAGCATCACTGTTATTGTAACCCTTGTGAATGATTAATGAAAGCTTGGTGTTATCTGATCTATTTCTATCTCTGCTAGTTACATTTCCTGTATAATGTCTATGCGTCAGTAAACTAGTCTACCCCAGCCGGTAAACAGTAATGATTAATAATAATATTTAATAGTATTATTATTCAATAATAATATTATAATAATAAAGTAAATATAATATTAAATTAATTAAATAATAAATGACAATATTAAAATAATAATAGTTTAAATGTAAATAAATGAATCTATTATTAATGATATATATAATCATAACATAATAAATATAATAATATAAGATCATATGTGATTAATACCATAATATAATATAATATACATTAATAATATACAATACATCAAAATATCAAATATAATTATTTGATTGTATTGTATCTGCCATAAAAATTATTAATAAAAAACAACTCTATGAAGCGACTAAGAAGTCGCGACCAGAAAAGCACAAGTCGCAACTTTCTACAGACCTAAGCAGTATAAAGGGAGAGACTTATGATCAAATGGGGGAGGGAGCTAATCAGCGAATACGAAGACCAGTCAGTGACCACATAGGACTGACAACATCTAGTCAACGGAAAGGAAGGAAAAAGACCAACCTACATATAGTCACGGTACAAATATAAAATCAATTATATACATGAGTCATCATTTAACATTCCCCCTCACAGCACCCGTATATGAATAGGGAAGCGTATGGGAATAATAAACAAAGGAGGACACAGTTTGGGGTGCTTCAGTTCAATATCGTATCTGGCAAAGGAAGTCCGCTACACACAGCGAATGAGATCTATAACCTCGCAGTGAGAAAGGGGAGAACCCAACAAATTTAGAAGAGACGGGAGCATATCGCAATTGAATATACATCGTGTCTAATCCATAGGTAGTGAGACTCTAATCCAGACAGCAAATAGCAGTTAGCAAATACATATCGAATAGCTTACGTCAGTACCATGTGTTAAGAAGCAACATTTATAAGAATAAGGTGTATATGTTAAGGAAGAATTAATAGATATAAGTCAGCAAGGATTGACAAAAGGCGATCAGCAATCACTATACATAACATTCGATTATAGAAGAAAGTCATTCTTACACAAATAAGGAGGCATCAGACACCTCCACCATCCAAACAATATATATACAGTTCCTTGCAACATTTAGCAAATAAGAAGCAAGGACATATATATAGTACAGAACTATCGTTGAACATTCAATATCGAATCTAAGAAATTAATTAGCAGAGACTTTGTTAAACAAATCCTTAGAGGTGCAGCTGAAAGATACCTTCAGAACATTACGACAACCAAAGAAACAATTGCTTAATCTCTGCATTTATGAAGGGATTGCTATTGGGAAACTCTAATTATTAAGCTGACAATGAAGGTTAAGTTACCAACAATCGAGATTTTTGGAAAAAATTAAGATATTGCTATCCCTGTTTAGGAACATCACACACTTCATCTTCCAAATATCAAATTGGCCAAATCAGAAATAGTGATAACAATAGATATAATTCCTACAATATAAGGACATAACCATCAAGAATTGAAGGAAAGAAGCCTTGTCTAATTGAAAATTCAAGATAGTTGTCCCAGAAGTCCAAGTCAACCCAAGAAGGGACATTACATGGTCCATGTGTATTTCAACATAATTTCAGTGTTTGATTGGTGAGCAGCTCATTGACAAAGTTATTTGAGTTTCTTTGATGTAATTTTGGAATTGCAGCAGCATTTATATCTGATCAGCATATTATATCAATCGTAATGTAACAGTTCCTTGAGGCTTGATGTAATGTCCCCATTTTGAGCAAGCATTAGAGTCAATGGATTTAGCCTATCACTGGGTCCTTGTAGGCTAATACTGGTGATTAGAGGACCTTGTTGTGGAGTTATTTGGCTCACCAGAGGATGATTGTGAGTGTTTATCTCTCCAGACACTCCATATATTCTGAAGCTAGGTTGTTCAGTGGGTTTTCGATCCATTTTGAGGGACTTATTATTTAAAGTAAGTCAATGGATGATTCTAATGAGTTCAGATGATTTAAAGGAGTTATATGATGCTTTCAGATGTTATTTCTAACTTCCGGATTGGGCTCCAAAATTCTTGGAGGGAGCATCTATTTTTTAAAAATCACCCAGTTGGAATCATTCATCATATTTCATCATCTCGATCACTCTTGTGCGGTTAAATTTCACTTCCAATGTGGTTGGGCCATTTTCACAAAGTCTGATGCATTATTGGTTATAATTTTATTATGTGCACTAACGTTGCTATTTCTATTGAAATTGTTTACTGGGCACCTTAGTGTTATAGCTCATTGGAACCCGGATGAGAAGTTTCAAATCATGGGCACATGAAAAGGTCATTTTTGGAGCAATGGGGCAGTTTAAATTAATAAAGTGACTTTATTATATCAAATCTAAGAAATTAATTAGCAGAGACTTTGTTAAACAAATACTTAGAGGTGCAGCTGAAAGATACCTTCAGAACATTACGACAACCAAAGAAACAATTGCTTAATCTCTACATTTATGAAGGGATTGCTATTGGGAAACTCTAATTATTAAGCTGACAATGAAGGTTAAGTTACCAACGATTGAGATTTTTTGACAAAATTGAGGAAGATATTGCTATCCCTATTTAAGAACATCACACACTTCATCTTCCAAATATCAAATTGGCCAAATCAGAAATAGTGATAACAATAGATATTATTCCTACAATATAAGGACATAACAATCAAGAATTGAAGGAAAGAAGCCTTGTCTAATTGAAAATTCAAGATAGTTGTCCCAGAAGTCCAAGTCAATCCAAGAAGGGACATTACATGGTCCATGTGTATTTCAACATAATTTCAGTGTTTGATTGGTGTGCAGCTCATTGACAAAGTTATTTGAGTTTCTTTGATGTAATTTTGGAATTGCAGCAGCATTTATATTTGATCAGCATATTATATCAATCGTATTGTAACAGTTCCTTGAGGCTTGATGTAATGTCCCCATTTTGAGCAAGCATTAGAGTCAATGGATTTAACCTATCACTAGGTCCTTGTAGGCTAATACTGGTGATTAGAGGACCTTGTTGTGGAGTTATTTGGCTCACCAGAGGACGATTGTGAGTGTTTATCTCTCCAAACCCTCCATATATTCTAAAGCTAGGTTGTTCAGTGGGTTTTGGATCCATTTTGAGGGACTTACTATTTATAGTAAGTCAATGGATGATTCTAATGAGTTCAGATGATTTAAAGGAGTTATATGATGCTTTCAGATGTTATTTCTAACTTCCGAATTGGGCTTTAAGATTCTTGGAGGAAGCGTCTATTTTTAAAAAATCACCCAGTTGGAATCATTCATCATATTTCATCATCTTGATCACTCCTTTGCGGTCAAATTTCACTTCCAATGTGGTTGGGCCATTTTCACAAAGTCAGCTGCATTATTGGTTATAATTTTATTATGTGCACTAACATTGCTATTTCTATTGAAATTGTTTGATGGGCACCTTAGTGTTATAGCTCATTGGAACCCGGATGAGAAGTTTCAAATCATGGGCACATGAAATAAGGACCTTGTGTGTCAAAATATCATTATATTATTGAAAAGGTCATTTTTGGAGCAATGGGAGAGTTTAAATTAATAAAGTGACTTTATTATATCGAATATAAGAAATTAATTAGCAGAGACTTTGTTAAACAAATCCTTAGATGTGAAGAGCCTAACTGGCTCTTGGCTCCAGGTAATTAATTTCTTAAAAATATTTAACACTTCCACAGGATTTTTAACAAGAGATTATGTAACTTAGACATTCTTCACAAATATATTGTCATAAATTTCAGAAAAACCATTTACAATTAAAACTCAAGAATCTGAATACTTAAATGATTGGTAATCTAAATTCTGGAAATGTACATTTAAAATATATTGGCACCTTTCAGCAATCACGTGGCAGCATGTAATTAAAACGTGATTGTCCTAGGTTGACGCAGACCAATGCAGCAATGAAATTTGACTTCATAAGGCGGTCACATGAGTTGTTGATAGGCTGTTGTAGCTTCCAAGCCTTACGTAGATCTGCAGCAGCTCCAAAAATGGCACTCACGTGTGGACTGTGACTGCCAAGAATCCAAACGCAGCACTTCCCAAATGAAAATGCAGCTTGTAGTGTCGTAATGAATTCTGAATTAAATACTTATCCAGTCGTTAACTCTCAAAAAGAACAAGAAGATTCAACATTCACCAAGTTCGAAATTCCACAACCTCAGCATGAAGCAAAAACAAACCCTATGAAAGTAATCATCTGTCTGCAGATAAACACTTCTCAGAAATCCAGTATACCTCAGCACTGAACTATGATCTCAGATACAGCTGCAAAATTCACCATAAATCTGTAGTGGCTCAAATTGCCAAAAGAGGAATCAGTCCTCGAAACCCTAGCTGGGTAGTCTCTCTCACGAACTTCAATCAATTCATAATTCAACAATGGATGATTTTCCTTTCACAAAGCATTGCTTTTATAATTCAAAAGTGTGTTCTCTCACATACTTTTTACTTAAAACACTTTTTATACTTAGGCACATATTGAATAATATAATTTATTAATTCATTTGGCTACAACAAAAGTCTTTTCACCAATATCATGAAATTATGACACACAAGGTCCCAGTTTCTTATGCCCAAGATTTAAAACTTTTCATCCTGGTTCCAACGAGCTATAACACTAAGGTATTCAGCATATAATACCAACAAAAATGGCAACCTTAGCAAATTTAATTAAATAATACTAATAAACCACCCGTCTTGCGAAAACAAGTAAAGAAGCTTCTGAATCGAAATCTGTCTGCACAGGATTGATCCAGATGATGAAAGATGATGAAACAACTTAACGGGGTGACTTACTAATAATAGACGCTCTCTCCAAGATTCTTGGAGCCCAAACCGGAAGCCAAAAATGAAAACCGAGAGCATCATTCAACTCCTCTAACTCATCTGAGCTCATTGGAACTATCCATTGACTTACTATAAATAGTAAGTTCACACCAAAGACCCTCTAAACACCTCGCCAGACCACGAGGATCACAATAATGACCTGGCACCATCAGATCAATGACCTGCAAAAAATGGGGACATTACAGTCCTCCCTCCCCAAGATTGCTTGTCCCCAAGCAATCACCGAAACAAGAAACATCACAATCCACCTGGATCCCATAGAAAAGAATATACCGTGCCACTGGCATCAACTGTAGGCTCCTGTAACATCACCCAAAATACAAATCGGATAACTCTGTAAAGAGACCCAAAACAACCACTCACCCAAAATCCTATACTGAATCTGTCTCTGCCCAGATCGTGAAAGAAGTGAACTTCAGGATCATCCAAAACCAAGATGTATGGGAGACTCAGATCCCATACACACTGAACTCCCCATGTGCTCCCAACTGACCTGTAATGAGTGTGTAGACCATTTGCACAACAGTGATGAATACTCCTAAACAAAGCTGTACAAGGACCCGGATATCCACACATTGCATAATCTCTGCAGTCACCATAACTCTACAAGTCACCTGCTACTGACTTGCAACCAAAACTCCCATCAACTATTGATGGCGAGAACCCATCCCATAATGGATGATAAGAACTCAGAACCAAACTACGCTTGCGAGAGATGAAATCTTCTACCTGTGGGTCAAAAAACAAATGAAGAACATGCCCCACCATATACAGCCGGTCGGAAACCCCAATCTCTGTCAATAGCTCATCATTACCAAACTGGGGGTCATCAGATGGCTCCAATCTCTGACTCCGCATAACTGTAGGCTGGGTAGGCCCCTAAGCAACTCTCTCAACAAACCCAACCTCGAAATCCCTGTGGGGAAGCATTGTAGATAGTCTCCACAATCTTCCCTACCAACCTCCGAATAGCACAAAAGCCTCAGATGAGAATACCCTTAGACACTCTATAAGAATCTTGTCGCACATCTGCACTCTCAAGTAAATACTTCATAAATGACTCGGTGCAATAGAAATTATACGTGGAAGCGTCAACTTGCTCCCCCGCAATCCACAGTCGATCCGTCTGAAAATGTGGCATAGCCAACTGTCCCATGCTATCAGCTATGTGAAATGATGAAATAGATTCACTCCCAACTAAAGGAGGCAAATCAACTTGAGAGCTCGACTCCACTGGTACTCCTACCTCATCCGTACCAAATGCTCCCATATCCCGAACATGTGTGTCTACCTCAACATCATGTTCCTCATCAGCAACCATAAGAGCAAACTCACCACCAACCACCTCAATGTGCAATCGAACTAGGTTTGGGGCTGGTGTGGATCGTAAATGCTCCTACTCCACGGTCACCTCCTCTAACCGGATCTGTGACTCCTAAAGAGCCCGCTGAGTGTCCTCTAAAACCTCAGTAGTCGATGTGAGCTCCTAGATAAGCTCACTCACCTCCTCCTCTCTGTCCATCAGTGCCTCATAAGTTGTACTCCCCCACTCAACCAGGTGATCTCAGTCGGCTACCATCTGTAAGTAATTCTGTCTCAAAATCTTGACAGCCTCACGCAAAGAATGAATCTCTGTCAATGAAAGGTAACCACCACTGGGCTCATCTGTCATAGGAGCACCCCAACCATAAACAGCCAACAACTGACGAGCGGCATCAAAATGCTCGAGAGTAGAAGTAATCTCTCTCATCAACTCGCAACTGGCTAGTCACATGATGACTCTGCACAACAAGCCTCCTATGAACAACCTCAAATGCATTGTCTACACTATGAGAGGAAGTTGTATCCAACAAACTCCCCTCAAGATCACCCTCTCTCTATGTACTTTCATCTGAGTACACATCAACAAACTGAGTACAAGCATCGGACACGTCCTCATCTGTGGGTCCCTGTAACATAGAATCCTAGAACCCACCTCCCCCAAATGACAACGTTGAATCTACACCCAAAGTCAGATATAGAAAGCCAGAAACACTACAGCACTCATCATCCTCGCTCTCAGCATCAAAGATGTCTGCAATGCTAGTGCCCTAATCATCTATCCGCATCTCCTCTACTAACTCTGGCTGCAAACACGACTCAATCTCGTCATGTGAATCAACTATACTGTGGCATGAAACTACGTCGCCCAAATCAACTGCAACACTCCCATCCTGACTGTCATCACCAGAAAGCTCCATGCACA
The DNA here is from genome assembly GCA_027943335.1 of Chamaecyparis obtusa. Taxonomy (NCBI): domain Eukaryota; kingdom Viridiplantae; phylum Streptophyta; class Pinopsida; order Cupressales; family Cupressaceae; genus Chamaecyparis; species Chamaecyparis obtusa. The sequence continues at coordinate 686,690 of BSBK01000309.1, forward strand.
CATCCTCAACAAAGGAAGAAACCACTGTCTCCTGTACTGATCCCACACTGGGACTGCTATCATAAATCTCTGAGCTGTCAGAGCTCATACGCTCCTCGCAATCATCACCCAACATCTCACAGGGAGTGTCATCTCCAATGCAACTCACAGCATCCTCAAAAGTGTCATCAGATGTGTCTATACTATCAGCTCCCACATCTCCTGCTGAAATCTCATCTGCGGACACGTGTCTCTGCACACATGACTCAACGTCAAGCCGTGCACCAATAATGCTAGAGCACGAACTCTCATCAACTGACCCCATTGTAATGCCCAGATCACCAACCTCACCACTGGGAGACTCCGTACGTGCCTCGATCCAATCTGAGGAAGCAACTACCTCCTGAACTAGAGCAACACAACTACAGCTGACATAAACATCTCCAATAGTAACTCCCTCCATGAAAGAGTCTAAACACTCAGTGATAACTGCAACATCAGCTACCTCTGTACAATCCGTAATAACTGCTCTGGGAGCCTCAACCCGGTATTGCTCAACACTACTGTCATCCAATGGCACTAAAACATCCACTGGTTCCGGTGCAATAAATCCATCATCAGCACTATGAATGGGAATAGCAGGTGTTGAACTAGATGTAGGAACATCATCATCACGGACAACTATCAGAGAAAAGTCTAGCCTTCTACCCTGCAAACTCGATGTCGGCCTTCTAAAGGCAGAGACCATATATCTCGCTGCCCTATCTACTGTAACTGGATCCGACAAACTCTCTGCCAATCTCTGCTGATGCAGTCTAAGTCTCTCCATGCTTTCTACTAGAGCATTTAATTCCGCTCTATTTCTCTTACTGCTATGATGACTTCCAGAATGGGATCTCCTGTATTTATCCATAGCTAGGAAAAATGGAAGTGCTGGTCACTTTTAAAAACTTATGAATACAAAATGAATCCAGACCCCACACGATGGCAGGAAAATAGCTCTAATACCACTGTGAAGAGCCTGACTGGCTCTTGGCTTCAGGTAATTAATTTCTTAAAAATATTTTACACTTCCACAGGATTTTTAACAAGAGATTATGTAACTTAGACATTCTTCACAAATATATTGTCATAAATTTCAGACAATTCATTTACAATTAAAACTCAAGAATCTCAATGCTTAAATGATTGGAAATGTAAATTCTGGAAATGTACATTTAAAATATATTGGCACCTTTCAACAATCACATGGCAGCATGTAATTAAAACATGACTGTCCTGGGTTGACGCAGACCAATGCAGCAATGAAATTTGACTTCATAAGGCGGTCACGTGAGTTGTTGATAGGTTGTCGTAGCTTCCAAGCCTTACGCAAATCTGCAGCAACTCCAAAAATGGCACTCATGTATGGACTGTGACTGCCAAGAATCCAAACGCAGCACTTCCCAAATGAAAATGCAGCTTGTAGTGTCTTAATGAATTCTGAATTAAATACTTATCCAGCTGTTAACTCTCAAAAAGAACAAGAAGATTCAACATTCACCAAGTTCAAAATTCCACAACCTCAGCATGAAGCGAAAACAAACCCTATGAAAGTAATCATCTGTCTGCAGATAAACACTTCTCAAAAATCCAGTATACCTCAGCACTGGACTATGATCTCAAATACAGCTGCAAAATTCAACATAAATCTGTAATGGCTCAAATTGCCAAAAGAAGAATCAGTCTTCGAAACCCTAGCTGGGTAATCTCTCTCACGAACTTCAATCAATTCATAATTCAACAATGGACGATTTTCCTTTCACAAAGCATTGCTTTTATAGTTCAAAAGTGTGTTCTCTCACACACTTTTCACTTAAAACACCTTTTATACTTAGGCACATATTGAATAATATAATTTATTAATTCATTTGGCTCCAACAAAAGCCTTTTCACCAATATCATGAAATTATGACATACAAGGTCCCAGTTTCTTATGCCCAAGATTTAAAACTTTTCATCCTAGTTCCAACGAGCTATAACACTAAGGTATCCACCATATAATACCAACAAAAATGACAACCTTAGCAAATTTAATTAAATAATAATAATAAACCACCCGTCTTGCGAAAACAACTTAAGAAGTGTTCAAATCGAAATATGTCTGCACAGGATTGATCTAGATGATGTAAGATGATGAATGAACTTGACAGGTTGACTTACTAAAAATGGAAGCTCTCTCCAAGATTCTTCGAGCCCAAACCAGAAGCCACAATTGAAAACCAAGAGCATCATTCAACTCCTCTAACTCATCTAAGCTCATTGAAACTATCCATTGACTTACTATAAATAGTAAGTTCACACCAAAGACCCTCTAAACACCTCGCCAAACAACGAAGATCACAATAATGACCTGGCACCATCAGATCAATGACCTGCAAAAAATGGGGACATTAACTTAGAGGTGCAGCTGAAAGATACCTTCAGAACATTACGACAACCAAAGAAACAATTGCTTAATCTCTGCATTTATGAAGGGATTGCTATTGGGAAACTCTAATTATTAAGCTGACAATGAAGGTTAAGTTACCAACGATTGAGATTTTTGGACAAAATTGAGGAAGATATTGCTATCCCTGTTTAGGAATATCACACACTTCATCTTCCAAATATCAAATTGGCCAAATCAAAAATAGTGATAACAATAGATATTATTCCTACAATATAAGGACATAACAATCAAGAATTGAAGGAAAGAAGCCTTGTCTAATTGAAAATTCAAGATAGTTGTCCCAGAAGTCCAAGTCAACCCAAGAAGGGACATGACATGGTCCATGTGTATTTCAACATAATTTCAATGTTTGATTGGTGAGCAGCTCATTGACTAAGTTATTTGAGTTTCTTTGATGTAATTTTGGAATTGCAACAACATTTATATCTGATCAGCATATTATATCAATCGTACTGTAATAGTTCCTTGAGGCTTGATGTAATGTCCCCATTTTGAGCAAGCATTAGAGTCAATAGATTTATCCTATCACTGGGTCCTTGTAGGCTAATACTGGTGATTAGAGGACCTTGTTGTGGAGTTATTTGGCTCACCAGAGGACAATTGTGAGTGTTTATCTCTCCAGACCCTCCATATATTCTGAAGCTAGGTTGTTCAGTGGGTTTTGGATCCATTTTGAGGGACATACAATTTATAGTAAGTCAATGGATGATTCTAATGAGTTTAGATGATTTAAAGGAGTTATATGATGCTTTCAGATGTTATTTCTAACTTCCCGATTGGGCTGCAAGATTCTTGGAGGAAGCATCTATTTTTAAAAAATCACCCAGTTGGAATCATTCATCATATTTCATCATCTTGATCACTCCTGTGCGGTCAGATTTCACTTCCAATGTGGTTGGGCTATTTTCACAAAGTCAGATGCATTATTGGTTATAATTTTATTATGTGCACTAACCTTGCTATTTCTATTGAAATTGTTTAATGGGCACCTTAGTGTTATAGCTCGTTGGAACTAGGATGAGAAGTTTTAAATCATGAGCACATGAAAGAAGGGCCTTGTGTGTGTGACTTTATTATACGTCAACTTTAAATTATAACTTAAAGTTGCTCTTTAAGGGAAATATAATAAAATATTATATTTCAAAATTTGCAACCAAAAGGGCACATATGTAAGTTATGTGAGGTGTGTGCTGGAAGATTCAAGCTCAATTTTGCTTTTGAGAATTATAAATGCATTCAATGAAAGAAAAGAACTATTCAATTGTGCATTTGCTTTTGTTGATTTAGGTGAAGAGAAGAAACAAGGGTTTCAGAAGGAAGAGCTTGAGAAATTGTGAATTTCTACAGTTGTTGTGCACTTTGAGTTGGTTGAAACTACACCAGTGAATCGTGTTAGAGGTGGTTTAATTCATGTTGGTGTAATTAAATATTCACTAATTACACTTAAGTTTACTTAGGATGATACATTTGCATATTAGTTGTCATTGAGACACCTAGGAGTTTGCATTTCATTTTAGCACATGGTGTAAGAGAAATTCCACTTTAGGTGGTGATAGTTGTCATCTCATACCACTTTATGTGTGAGATCCACCTTTAGTGCTCTTATCACATTATCATCCTCTCATTGTTGCACATACTTTGATGTAAAATGGAGGATGATCCACCTTAAGTGGACATGTGATTCCACCTAGTCTGGTTGATAGCTTATCATCTCCTTATCATGTAGTCTTATTGCATTGTCTATATATTCAAGCATGTCTACATTGTACTTGGATTGATTGATGGATTGATTGCATCCACTATCATTTGATTATTGATCATCATTGAATTCAGTCATTTGAGGATCATATCATTTTGTCTCTCTTGTTGTGCTATCTATTGAGCTTCTAGATCTTGCCATTTTATTATTTGCATTAGGTAAATTCTCACATGGTATCAAAGTCGTAAAATTCTTACATGGTATCAGAGTCGTAGAAGATTTCATTGCATAGTCATTGGAGAGTTTTTTGCTTCAACTTTTGGAGGGCCACGATTCAAATTCGGAGGTGCAATAGCTTGTGGGAGTGTCTAGAGAAAGATTTAACAAAAGTCAAATTTGAGGCAAAAAAAATTTGCAAATCAAGCTTGGCAACCCAATTTGCAAATTGGGTTGTGAACTCACAAAGGCTCAACCACATCACACAAAGGTGTGATTGTCATTTGATTCAACTTTTGTAGCAGATCCAATTTAAACAGTATCTAAGTTCAATGCTGAAACAATGTGGGACTAAATCTGCGGCCCCCAATTAAAACTCTCACAACACAGCACTACACTCTATTAAGGGACATGTGACATCAAGCAGCAATCCGAACGCATCCTCATGAGCGCTCATAAGAATCTCTCTTTCAAATTCATTGAAAAAATTCAGTTTTTCACAGCTATAGCTAAGCAATCCTCAATTTTGCAACCTCAAAGGCTCTATTTGGCCTCATACAGACACATTTTCAGGTGCCGTTTTTTTTTAAGTGTATAATTTATCGAGTACTTTCCAAATTTACTATCAAATTGTATCCTTATTTGGGAAAAAATATCACTTTCAGATCTAGGTCATTTTTTGGCCTTGTATGATCATTGTAATGCTTAGATCTTGATTTGATTATGAGTAATATTGATTTGAGTCTAATTTGGCTTCATTGAGGTGGTTATAAACATCAAAATCAGAAGTCCACTTTGGCTCATTTTGGCAAGTGGCAATTGTACACGCACTATATATAAAGTGTCAAAAGCATCATTTTTGGAGGGGTTTTTTGATTGAGTGATTTTGGGGGTGTTTCTTGTTTTCTTGTCTCTCTCTCTCTTGTGCTCTTTCATTTTTGCATCATGGGTTCACCTAGATGTCCATTGTTAACTTCACATAACTACGCTACATGGAAAGATAAAGTGTGGAGTAAACTAATGGAAAAGGGTTTAAATCTTTATGTAAATGGCATAATTAAGAACCCGCTAGTCCTAATTTGGATGATAATGAAAAAAATGATTGGCAAATCAAAGACAATATGGCTTTAGGAATTATAAGGAGTTGTGTTCATAAAGATGTCTTCTTCCACATTTCAAGTTTTAAGGATGCCAAGGGTGCTTGGGACAAACTTGAAGATTTGTATGGTAAAGTGGATGAGGAAAAGGGATTCACCATTGAGGATGATCTACTTCTCTTGGATCCTAGAAAATTTGACACAATTCAAGACTATGTCAACAAAGCCAATGAGTTGAGAGCGCTACTTAAGGATTGTGGTAATCTCATGAAGGATGATAGGTTGATTCATCACATCTTGAAGAGACTACCTTCAAAATATGCAGCCTTTGTATCGAGTTACAATACTCACTAGTTGACCATGGGAAGTGCCTTCACTAAGCCTTCATTTGATGCATTTGCAGAAATGTTGATGTTGGAACAGTCAAAGTTGATGGATATGGGTATTCTCAAGTCTTCAAAGTCTATGGCATTGGTGGCTAATAATGAGAACCAAAGAAATCAAGGTGGAAAAAGTTTCAACAACAACAAAAAGAAGTGGAAGCCAAAATCACAATCAGAGACCACAATCTTCCTCCTCACAACAAGGCAATTCTTCTTTCAACAAGAAAGGAAACAACAACAAGAAGGATAAACTATATTGTGCATATTGAAAGAAACCAAATCATGATCAGCATCATCGCAAGACTAAGAGAATTGATGAGTTGGAAAATTTACTCAAGAAGAACAAAATCAATGTGTCAAATGCTTTCAAGGATTCATCTCCATCCACTTCAAAGGGAAAAGGGCAAGCATTTATGGCAAGTTCAAGTTCTTCAGAGGAATGGATTCTTGACTCGGGTGCCACATATTATATGGGTGCTTCAAAGGGGCAGTTTTCTTCATTGGAGCCATCTAAGGTACCTCACATCTTTGTAGGGAATGATACACAAGTGGAAGTTGAAGGGAAAGGACCAGTTGGGATGGAAAATGGAGAGTTCAAAGATGTTCTCTATGTTCCTAACCTTATCACCAATCTCCTTTCAATTTACCAAATCGCTCACTGTGAAGTTGGAAATAAAGTTGAGTTCCTCCCTAATTCAGTAATGGTGTAAAATCTTAAGGATGATTCATTGGTTAGAGTGGGTAAAGCTAATCATGACACAAGGCTTTATTCTTTCTCTCACTTTGTGCCTAAGTCTCCTTCACATGCCTTGTTGACTCATACTCAATCACAAAGTAAATTATGGCATGAGCGGTTTCGACATCTTGATTTCCGCTATATTCAGCAGCTTCGCTCAAAACATATGGTCAAAGGTCTACCTACCATCAACTTTTCTAAGGGTGAATGTTCAACTTGTTCAGTGGATATGCATCTTGAAGAGAAGTTTGAAAAGGGGAAGTCTTGGAGAGCATCAGTTGTTCTTGAGTTGGTTCATAGTGTTCCAGTAGACCCCTTTCCAGTGACATCAGTCAACAAGGGTCGCTATGTCCTCACTTTCATTGATGATTTTTCCCACTATACATGGGTTTACTTTCTTGGTCACAAGAATGAAGTGTTTGATAAGTTTCTAACCTTCAAGAATCATGTTGAGAAGCAATCAAGTAAAGCCATCAAGGTTCTTCGTGTAGACAATGAAAGAAGCTATGTGAACTCAAGACTTAGAGACTTTTGTGAGCTTGAGGGTATTGATCTTCAGAATCCAATTGCATTTAGTCCACAGCAAACAAGAGCTGCAGAAATGAAGATTAGAACTCTTAAGGAAATGGCAAGTTGCATGATTCGAACCAAATCTCTTGATCCATCACTTGTGGTAGAAGCTATAAGTTGTGCCAATCACATCCTTAATAGATCTCCTCATAATGCCTTAGAGGGAATGACTACTTTTGAGGCATGGTGTAGAAGAAAACCGGTAGTGCAACACTTCAGAGTATTTGGTTGTCCAGCATGGACACACATATCTTCACAATAATGCAAGGCACCTCCACCAAGGCCTTGTACATTCATTGGATATGAAGAAGGTGTTAAGGCATATAGACTTATGGATCATGAGACTCATGAGATCTTCATAGAGAGGAATGTTCACTTTGAGGAAACCTCACCTAGCTTATCCTCTACTCCTCTCCATACTTAAGACATTGTGGAAACTGCTAGTGACAGTAGTGGCAGTGATTCAAATGGTTCATCTACCTCAAACCCTACACGCAAGATTACACCTTTGCTTGGTAAACTTAAGGTTGAGGATACTCCATCTTCTACTAGACCTCGTTGGGTTGGACAGACTCTTGATTTAGCAGGTTCACATGTGAAGGATCTTTCAGACAGTCACAGAACAAGGTTACAACATCAGCACATTCCCCATGCATACATTGCTACAATGATAGGTCCATATGATTCAGCACAGCAGGGTACACCTTGTCTTCCACTTACAGCATCAGGGGATGACTACTTAACAAACATTGCAAGTTTGTTTGTGGAGTCCTACATTACAGATATGGGAGACATCATTGATGATATACATCTTCTCTTTGATAAGGGAGATCCCTCTTTAGTTGTTGTGAGGGAACACTCTGACCCTCTTGTCCATTTTTTATATGATCAGTCTTTCGAAGTTGATATGATTGTGGATCCTTATGTACAGCAGTTGCAGGAGGTCTCTTTATCATTAGGGGAGACACTTGGTTCTTTGGGACATGTTCTACATCCATCCTTGTTTGATCCTAACTTGATCTTTTTAACAGTTTTGGAAGAGGCAGCCTTCGACATTGACACGAGGACAGTTGAGCAATTTTCAGAGACATCATTCATCTTGAGGTTTCTTTCTATAGATTGGGGAGACATATCATATACGCCTATGGCATTGCTTCTTCCTAAGGGGAGGAACGTTGTTTGACATTCATGGACCATCTTCTACATTCACCCTGGAGCAGCTATCACTAATGGGCATTCTACATTAAGGGGAGGCTACCATGTCTCTCTTCTTCTTCTACTTCTTTCTTATGGGGGGAACTTTTTCCTCTTATGGGGTTTTGTCCTTCTCATACTTCTCTATTCTATATACATGATGTATGTCATAATGGGGGTTTCCTGATTACTCCATCCATCCATGCATCTTGTTTTTCATCTCTCTTTTTGGGAGAGGGTTTTCCCCATGAGGTTTTCCCTCTTTCTCCGCTTTATGAGAGATTGCATTGCATTGCTCTTGCATATTGTACATGGGTACCTAACATGGCCTAGTAGTCGAGACCCATCATGCATTGTCATCTAGCATTGTGAGCTTAAGTGTATTCCCCTAAGTTGCACTTAAGGGGGGTGTTGGTGTAATTAAATATTCACTAATTACACTTTACTTAAGTTTACTTAGGATAATGCATTTGCATATTAGTTGTCATTGAGACACCTAGGAGTTTGCATTTCATTTTAGCATATGGTGTAGGAGAAATTCCACTTTAGGTGGTGATACTTGTCATCTCATACCTCTTTATGTATGATATCCACCTTTAGTGCTCTTATCACATTATCATCCTCTCATTGTTGCACATGTTGCACATACTTTGATGTACAATGGAGGATGATCCACCTTTGGTGGACATGTGATTTCACCTAGTCTGGTTGATAGCTTACCATCTCCTTATCATGTGGTCTTACAACATTGCCTATATATTTAGGCATGTCTACATTGTACTTGGATTGATTGTATCCATTATCATTTGATTATTGATCATCATTGAATTCAGTCATTTAAGGATCATATCATTTTGTCTCTCTTGTTGTGCTATCTGTTACCTACAGATTTTGCAAAAGATTTTGCAGGCTCCTTTTTCCCAAAAATCACTCAAGAATTTTATAAGGTGTCATCTATTTTCGGTTTTGCCTTTACAAAAACACCTCGTCGGTTGAACTTGAACTGTGAACTCAAGTAGTTCAAAGTTCAATGTTCAATAACATCCATCAGTATGGTTTCGTTTTCATTGGCAAGTCTAGCAGCATTTTTCACTTTGCAACGCGCGCTTATCTCTTGAACCGCGAATATTGAACTTGTCTTGGTTTAAGTTTCCAAGTTCAATGGTCACTCCCGCTTTGCAAACTTTTTCTTATTTTCCTTGTTGTTTAGCTTTTGCTTTTATTTAAATAAAATCATACCGAGGGATAGTCCTGCGTCATGTATGTTGAACTTGAATTGTGAACCCTCATAATTCTAAGTTCGAAGTTCAATGTTGGCTCGTGATTTGAAAAAGTAAAGGTGACATGGCACATATGATAGCTGGCACTACATTATGATATCCGCGCGTGGTGAAAGTGCGTGATTAATTGAAGTGACATTTAAATGTCATTTCAGTCAAGGGAAAGTACAACAATTAATGTTTAATATGCCGCGAGACATCACATAATCATTAATTCAAATGTAATGCACCATTAATACGGCTCACGCCAAATCTCTCGAAGATTTGCACAGATTTGTGATAAAAACCAAAAGCCCAGCCATATTTTCTCATAATGTTAAGAAGATTTCATGCAACAACCATTAAAGAAGGTATTCTCCTCTCGTTTCAAAACTCTGGCATTCGCAGAAAACCAGGTGAGCCCCTTTTGCTGGCTTCTTCCTTCGTTGCAGCATTACTTTAAGGCACATTTCTTTATCAACTTGTTGTTTTTCTCCTGTTAAATTTCTAAATTTGTAAGCCAAAGATGAAGAACCCAGTGCCTAATTTTGGAAATACTTCCCCACTGATATGTTCCCTACCCAACTATGAGGACACCCATATCAAAACTGGAGCTTTAGAAGACATCATAGCCCGCATTAAGGAACCTATACCAGGCTCCATGCTAGATAAAGCTATCCAGAGTGGCTTAGCTGATGCAGCTGCATTTCCCATAGTAGCCCCTTGCCGTGAATTGATTGTAGAGTGTTCCAGGAGATATAGTTTTGAAGAAAGGTGCATTAGAAAAATTGATGGGAACCCATTGGTTTTTATAACTAGGGAAGTAGTACAAAAAGCCTTAGGAATCCCGGAGAAAGACCCGTATGAGGGTTGGAACATACCTTCTTCTCAGTCGGTTTTTGCTACTAAGAGGCAGTTGTACAGAAATGAAATAGCTCAATATTGGCTCCTTAAGGCTCAGAAAGGAGGGTCTCAACTTCCAAAGCCGTTGACTATAGATCATTTCAAACTTGAGGTGGCAGACCTGGTTATCATGTTGAACAGGATTAAGGGAAACCAACATGCATATTACTGGCATGACTGGATGTATTTTTACATTCAAGTGACCCTGAAAGGAGAATGGTACATAGACTGGGCTGAAACAATAGCAGACGAGCTCAACCACCAATTGGCTAACTTCCCTACTGGTAGCGGCTTTCATATGTCCTCATATCTGTTCTATATTCTAGCCTGTACCCGAGAATGGAAAGGTTTATTTCATGAACAACCTGTTCCTGATATGAAAGTTTATGACTATTACCCTCATCTTCAAAAGGAATATTATGTGGCTAATTTTCTTAAAGTAAATGGAGTGTTTTTCGGGAGGTTGACACATAAACTCCAAGGCAACACTGAGCAGAGAATGTCTGAGGAGGCCAAGACCTTTGTGAATACTTACGAGAGTTTCTTCATCCAGTTCAGGAGGTTTACATACCTGAGAGTAGGCGGTTTTGAAGGAGAGCCATTTAAACTGCCCCGTTATGCTTTTGATAGCCTGGTAATTGCCGAGGTGTCCCGTTAGTTAGCTTACGTGCACAAAGGGGTCAAGGAGAGAAAAGGAAGAGCTAAGTCTTGTTTCCCAGTTGAACTGGGGTATTTTACCTGTAAGATGTCTTCTGATGCACTGAATCTAGAGCATGAACTTAGAAAGTTGAACATGAAAACATTTGCATTGAGAAAGGATTTTGATAGCAGGGGTTTTGCAGCAAAACACTTCAGCTTGCCCTCCGAGTTCCAGCATATCCCACAAATGGAAGACTACTGGGAAGGCTGTGATGATGATTTTGAGGTGCGGAGAAAGATGTGGTCTAGATTTACCTTAGGGCAAATTATCACATTGAATATTCGGGTTCATATATCTGCTATAGAGGAGGATGATGGTACTGAGATCATTGATGAACAGTTTGAGACTAGGGTCAGAGGCACTCCACTTCCTGAGATTGATTGGGGTATTGAAGAGAGGGAAAGTTTAGTAATAAAGACCCTCAGTGTAGTGAAAAGAACCGAGAAATGGATCAATAGCAAGAGACCCCCTCCTACAAAAAGACATAACCCTAGAAGAGTTGCTCATGCTAAGAATGCTACTGTTAAGCCCATGGCCACTGCTGATAAAGTTGTTTCCTTTGCAGGTACAAAGTCTAAGAAAGGTTCCTCTGTTAATCCAGCAACTAAAGCTACTCATGTTTCCTCGCCAGTGAGGAGAACCCCAAGAAGAAAAGCTGACAAGGAAGCTGACGAGGTTGTCAAGGAAAGTGAAGTGATAGATCTTGAAGGTATGGATTCCCACATGACTGAGCAAGTTGATTTGAATAATGCTGAAGAGAAAATGATGACCCCGAAGAATACTCAAACTATTTCGGAAGAGCTTTCGGTGAATGTAACAGATGATTCTCTGCAGACACCCTCCCCAGCTCTCAGTTGGTTAGGGGCCTCTATTTCAAATAAGAAAAGGAATGTCTTACCCATCACCCTTCCTGTAGAAGATATGGTGAGCAAATGTTTGGGGGCTACTATGAAGCCCAAAAGAATCAAAATGGAATCCATGATTGAAGTAGATGAAAAGACTGGGAGATGGGTAGTGGAGAGGGCTTTGCCCAAAACTGACAAGAAGGTTTCAGAGGCCACAGTTGATGATTATATCATAGAAAAGATAGATCTTGGGATTGCCAGTAGGGCTGCTGATGCTAAACACTTAGAGACCTCCACAAGAAAGATTCTACATAGGACTTTCAAGGATGAAAAGGATAAAAAAGAATTAAAGGCAACAATTCAAAGACTTGCAGAGTTCATTCAAGCCATCCAAGAACCTAGCCCACTCCCATTGACTCAAGCTCCTCACACCTTTGACCCCTACTCACCTGAAGTCCATAAGACATTGGACCAAATTCAAAGAAATAAGATGATTGTTGAAGTCTTCAACAAATGGATCATAAGCATGATACAGCGGGAAGGAGATTATGTTACTCAGCTGATCAAGACCCACGGGGATGTCACAAAGGTCATATCAGAATTGCTGGCTGAACTATCATAATGGAGAAAAGAGAGGAAAAAATGGGGTGGCATTGCTGATCAACTAACAGAGATTGGTCATTATGGTGTGGTAAAGTTTCTTGCAGAGACACCGGTTCCAGGGTTGAACGAAGAAGTCCTATACATTGCTGTGAAGAGCATTGAATGGAGGAATTCAATCATCAAAGACAGCTGCAATGGAGCAACCCGTCTCCTTACTGATTTGAAAGGTCTCATTGACACCATGCAAAAAGACCTAAAATGTTTAAACATCGTACTGATTGATGAGGAGACCCAGGACATAAAGAAGGCAGACAAGATAACTCAAGAATGGGAGATGGGAATAGCTATGATCAAAGATAGTAAAGAAGTGACAACAGAAGATTTAACTATTGTGGCTAATACTGAGGCTATGCTTGTTGTTTGCGTTGATCACCTGGAGGCTCACAAGGCAAGTTTGGGACAGATTTGCAAGGACAGGAAATTGCTCGGACAGCGCATCACCCTCATCAGCTTACCATACCATGCCACAATCATTGGTGCATCCGTGGCACATGAGGAGTGGAAACAAGCACGTGCGTCCAAGGCCTCACCGAACTAAATGCTGATCATCCAACTTGACCGAAGATGGCGGATTTCTTTGGAAATCATTTGCTTAGGATGTTAGTTTTCAGTTTCTTTCCAGTTTTTATGCAAAACGGTTAGCTTTTATCTGAAACTCTGGGAGTTTCAAAGACATTTTTAATTTTTGATAAGTTGTATCTGATGGCTATATAAGGCCAGGAAAAACTATCGAAAGGAGTTAGTTAATTTTTGGGAGGAAGTAATAGTATAGCATAGCTCTAGCTTTAATTTTCTGAAAAACTTGTTTAAGTATCTTTCTACCAGTGAATGAAGAAACTTATTTGATATAAATCTGTTGATTTATGTTTATGAGTGGGCTTCTGTTGGAGCATTATTCAGTGGATGGAATTTTCTTGAACTAAGTGTTTTTATTTTATGTTGAATCAGAATTAGAAGTAAATTTAAAGGTTATGGTTTTTACTAGTTGAAGTCTGTGAGCTTTGAAACAGTATTCTGTTATTTATCATAAGTGATCAATTCATATTGATGAAAGATTGTTGTTAGCCTTAGTAACTCTCTGGTTAAAAGTTAAATATCTGCAGTAATGCATTGTTTGGTAAAATATATTTATTGAAGATATTTCTGGGAGCTTTACCATAATTCAGAGACTTAAACATCTAAGTTTAATTCATTTGTTAGTAAAGATTTGAAGTTTCATAATGGGTGATAGAGTAAGATAAAATTAAGAATAGAAAGAGACCAATTCATTTACTAACACTATCTATTGAGCTTCTAGATCTTGGCATTTTATTCTTTGCCTTTGGCAAATTCTTACAATTTAGAACCATCATTTGAGCTTATATGGTAATCAATTTGAGGGGAAGTTCTTGTTTTTTAATTTCAGCTTTTAATAGCAAAGTCTGCAGAACGATTTGGATGCAAATCGCAGCCCTTAGAGGTCTGCGTTTGAAATTATAGACAGCCACCAACCATCTACAGGCAACGGACAAGGTTTAGAGGGCTTTGCAAATAATTTAGAGATGTTACTTAGCAAATTCAAGGTGGAACAATTTGATGCCGGGTTCCTAATTAGCTGCAATTTGATTTCAGAATTTAATAAATAATTTCCACTTGCATTGTATATGATTTCACTTAATAAAAGCGTTTGGTTCAATGCTTTGGAAATTAGTTTCATAATTTCTTTTTATGCAAAGCTACAATCTTGCATGGCAACTTTTTTTAAAATTCAAGGAATTGCATATTCATTTCAAAAAATCAGTCATATATATCATTTGCATAGCAAATCAGTGGTTTGGCAAAGTTAGAACCACAAGGGGTTCTTACAGTGGTATCAAAGCGGTTTCCTGCCATCCTACAAGGTTTAGAAATCTTGAGTTCCCACGTTTGACATGTGAGTGACTAACTTTCTTGCAATTATGTCAATCATGGAAATAATCAAGAGGTTAATTAAACAGGGAAATCAGACAAATGTTACACCACGGGATATAATGGATGATAGAAAGGATGCAGTGCTTAGCATGTTTGAGGAATATAGCACTCTTCCTCAATATGTACAAAAAGATTTATCCTTCTATCATTTTACAAACTTTCATCCAAAGCTATACGGTATGATTGGGTTAGCGAGGAAGCAATATCATAGGATAGCTCATGACTTATTTGCAAGAAGAGTTGATTCGCAGGTGAATAAGCAAATGATGTCTAGTGGAAGGAGGGGGAAAATTAAGGAAAAAGTGGACATTAATAATTCTGATTTTTATGACAGAAAACTTAGTATGGAGCCCACTCATGAGTTAGCAGTCTTTCCTTGTGTGAAAGATGGTTTCATGGAGTTTCCAGGTGTAGACACTCAAGATTGGATGTTAGAGTTGAGTTATGTGATGCAGATGTGGGCCACAACAAATCTGATTTTAAACATCAAACCTGGGAAAATAAATCAAAAAACTTAGTGGGTGGTAATATGTCCCAGGATCGGGTGTTGGATGGACATGCAGCTAACTTGGCAAAAGTGAGTGAAGGTATTGTCATATCAACAGCTCCTACATTACTAGTTGAGCCATCCATTTAGGCATGTAGTAGTATTCCTATGGTTGTTGGTGTGTGCACTGATGATAGCACACATGTTAATTATGAGATGAGTGATGTAGAGACAACATCATGTTATAGTACAGATCAGCACAATGATGAGGTTCAATTTGTGGACAATCCTCTGTTCAAGATGGATGCAGCATTGTCTTATGACAATCCTCTTTTTGAGGTTGATGTTGATCACTCACTTGAGTGGGGCAGAGCACAATTTACACCATCTGCAGACACAGTTCAATTTCCTAAAGCAGCAGTTGGTGATGTTCCTGTATCCACAAAGTATGACGGGGATGTGGCTACATCCATTGCAGTTACAGGTGTCGTTGATGCAGTTGGGATAAGTGCATCTGTAGAGAGCAGTGAGGAACCATATGTTGCATCAGGTTCTCGTGTGGTTACATCCACTGCAGATGTTGTTGGTAATGAACCAAATGACAAAGATTATATCCGGAGATATGACAATCAGCGCTTGACCGAGGTGAGACAGTCAGCGCTTGACCAAGGTGGGAGCTTTTTATCGTGATTGCATAGGGAGGAGTACTCATCACTACTTTTCTGGTCCACACATACGGGATTTGATGATACATCAGTGTGGATTGCTTTCGAGGTTGTAGCACCCTTTGTGGGATGGTTATTTGCCATCTGCTATAGATGGGGTCAGTGACTGTAAGTTGGATTGCTTGCAGAGTCAACACATCCATGGGAGCCAAGCAGAGGATAGAGATATTGGTAGTTTATAGATGCTTTTGGATGTTTTTGTCTCCACACTACGGATGGATGTGAGTTCAATGTGCTTTGGGACCCGAGTGATGATAGGATTAGTATTGTAGTTCAAGCGGGTCTCATTGATTGGCTCCGCCACTTTGGGCACGGTGAAGTGGAGTTTAGAGCTGAGCAACAAAAGTCAGAGGACATTCTCATTGGTAGGCTTTTGTTCAAAGTTTGGGATCTTTCTAGTGCATCGGGATTTCAAACAACGCACGCAAAGGAGTTTTAGGATGTGTACATGGTGTTCAGTACCTATGGTTTTACTTTTGACCCTCATGTGCATGATCTCTTTCTAATGCACAGTTTAGTTGTGCGTGTATTAGATAGTATGTATAACAGCTCACTTTGCATTATTTTGTAAAGCAAGCTTTGTCAGCCAGATTAGCTCACTTTTTGTTTGATATGTTTACTCTTACGACATCTACAGTCAGATTTGATTCTATTTGGCAGGTTTTGTCAATCGTATTAGGGATGATGTTACAGGAGCTGGTTAGTGATCACAAGGACATTACTCAGCCTTATCTGTGGGATCTGGGTAGACTGATGTGTTATTTGTTTCTGAGATTGTTTGGGGACAAGCAATTTCATGGAGGGCAGACTGTAATGTCCCCATTTTGAGCAATGTAAAGAGTCTGTCTGGCTCTCAATTGTAATTTAACTCCTTTCTCAAATTAAATTGCAATTTCTAAATTTTCAAACATTTAAGAAATTTTGTATAATGTTTTCAACATTCAAATAAATACAACAGCAAATTATTTCTCTTGAATGTCTACCAAATAGATTATTCAAACCAAAGTCTCATAAAAGATGATCATTACATTAATTAATGAATTCTCAATAGTGCACCTTAATTTATCAAATGCCAGCTGTAAATAAAGCAGCCCCAAAGGTGATGTAGATTCCATGATAAAATCACATCTCCAACACCCAAGACGCAGCCAAAAAGCCTCTAAAACAATTGACGCAGCAGCCTGGCAGATTTACGCTAAGCTTGGAAGAAGCTAGCCAACCCCAATATGTAACGTGAGGTTGTGTAGATGGTGCTAGCTTCCAATTTGTTCAAAACACAGCATCCAATGACTGTTACGTGGCCTCCTCAAACAATTTCACAGCCTTAATACCAAATGCAGCTCCAACAAATACAACCGCAAATTGCCTTATCCCAAAACGATAGCCAAATTGGAGATAATCCAACCTCCAAGAATTCGATGGTTGAAGAATTTCGAATTCAGATTGAAATATTTTCCAGCTTGATGTAATTGCTCCAAACTTCACACTCTTGATTTACCTCAGCATCAAGATTGATAACTAGAGATTCATTAAGAATTTTCAGAATTCAATCTGCAAAATTCATCATCAATCAGTGATGATTCAAATTGCCAAGAGAGGAATCAGTCCTCAAACCCTAGCCATTTCTCATAGCCAAGAACTTCATAAAATTTTCATCAAATGAATAATGGATGTCTAAAGTGCTTTTTCGAGTTGAATAAATAGCTTTTTGAAAAAGCTTAAACTTTACACTTTTCATTAAAGTAGCTTCTTCATCACAACATCACTTTATAACATTAAAGTTATAAAGTCGTAAAGTTATCGAGTTAAAATAACTTAATTTAATAATAATAATTAAAACATGAAGCCACTGAATCCATCTGACTGCAACAAACTCATTTTTGACAACAGAGCCTCGAGCTCAAACTGCCCTGCCAAAAATAGCCATCTGCCAAACATAGACTTACTATAAATAGTAAGTCTCTCAAACTAGAGGTCCCTGATAAACGATCCTGCAATACCTGACGACACTGTGCAAGCGCCCTGCTATACCAAGCTATGCCCAAAATAACACTTACTATAAATAGTAAGTCATCCAATCTAGCCCAAACGATGAGCAAACCTGACAACCAGAACCTCCAGAATGGAATCCAATCACTAGCTCTGACAACTGACCCCCTTTGATCACCTAATTAGCTTACGAGGGTCGTCAAACTAAGCTAATCACAAAAGACTGAAAAACGGGGACATTAAAAGCAAGCATCAAAGTCAATGGATTTAGCATATCTTTGAGTCCTTGTAGGCTAATACTGGTGATTAGAGGATTTTGTTGTGGAGTTATTTGGCTCACCAGAGGACGATTGTGAGTGTTTATCTCTCCAAACCCTCCATATATTTTGAAACTAGGTTGTTTAGTGGGTTTTGGCTCCATTTTGAAGGACTTACTAGTTATAGTTAAGTCAATGGATGATTCCAATGAGCTCAAATGATTTAAAGGAGTTATATGATGCTTTCAGATGTTATTTCTGACTTCTAGATTGAGCTCCAAGATTCTTGGAGGGAGCGTCTATTTTTAGAAAGTCACCCAGTTGGGATCCTTTATCATATTTCATCATCGTGATCACTCATGTGCGGTTAGATTTCACTTCTAGTGTGGTTGGGCCATTTTCACAAAGTCAAATGCATTATTGGTTATAATTTAATTATGTGCACTAACCTTGCTATTTCTATTGAAATTGTTTAATGGGCACCTTAGTGTTATAGCTCGTTGGAACTAGGATGAGAAGTTTTAAATCATGGGCACATGAAACAAGGGCCTTGTGTGTCAGAATATCATTATGTTAATGAAAAGGTCATTTTTGGAGCAATGGGGGAGTTTAAATTAATAAAGTGACTTTATTATACGTCAACTTTAAATTATAACTTAAAGTTGCTCTTGGAGGGAAATATAATAAAATATTATATTTCAAACTTTGCAACCAAAAGGGCACATATGTAAGTTATGTGAGGTGTGTGCTAGAAGATTCAAGTTCAATTTTGTGTTTGAGAATTATAAATACATTCAATGCAAGAAAAGAACTATTCTATTGTGCATTTGCTTTTGTTGATTTGGGTGAAGAGAAGAAACAAGGGTTTCAGAAGGAAGAGCTTGAGAAATTGTGAATTTCTACAGCTGTTATGCACTTTGAGTTGGTTGAAACTACACCAGTGAATTGTGTCGGAGGTGGTTTAATTCAGAACCATCATTTGAGCTTATATGGTGATCAATTTGAGAGGAAGTTCTTGTTCTTAAATTTCACCATTTAATGGCCAAGTCTCGAGAACGATTTGGACGCAGATTGCAGCCCTTAGAGGTCTGCGTTTGGAATTATAGACAGCCGCCAACCATCTACAGATAGAAGACAAGGTTTAGAGGGCTTTGCAAATAATTTAGAGATGTTACTTAGCAAATTCAAGGTGGAACAATTTGATGTCAGGTTCCAAATTAGCTACAATTTGATTTCAGAATTTAATAAATAATTTCCTCTTGCATTGTATATGATTTCACTTAATAATAAAAGCATCATCTGGTTCAATGCTTCGGAAATTAGTTTCATAATTTCATTTTATGCAAAGCTATTATCTGGCCTGGCAACTTTTTAAAAAAAATCAAGGAATTGCATATTCATTTCAAAAACCAGTCATATATATCATTTGCATAGCAAATCAGTGGTTTGGCAAAGTTAGAACCACAAGGGGTTCTTACACTTCAAGTATTTAGTCATTATGGAACACGTCCATACCTATCATGGTTTAACAGCTAAAGAGTTTAATTTGCATGCATTTCATATTGTAGAATTGGATGTCTTACCATCAGTTATTATGGCACATCATTCAGCCCATTTTGTCATTGAACAAGCTAGCATTATCAACCATTTTGATCTAAATCAAGCTCAAACATTCTGCCAGTGGCTTTCATTGCATTCATGCAGTCCAGCAAAGAGGTGTTACAGGCTAGCTCTACCCCCCTGCATATCATTTATGAAGTCCACCAAAGAGGTGTTGATTAGGCAGGTTTAGCCACCTGTATATTCTAGTCAGCTTGCTGCCATATCATTTTCTAAATGAATTCAATTAGAATAGTTGTGTGCTTGGAAGGACCATATGTTCTCACCTTTACCTCTTTGGGATCTTGGTGTTCAAAAAGTATTGAAGACATTGCATGTATATTTTTTAGATTGCAAAAGTTTTTAAAAAAATACAGTGGGTTGTTACAAAGTAGTGTTTATTTGAAAATGTTGTAGTCACGTGTATTGTAGGGTCAATCATCTTTTTTATATTATTAAATTTTGTGTGTACTCTAAGTAAGCCTGTGTTGTTAACTTCAGATGAGTATTGTAAGGCGTTGTGAAGATCCACATGATTGTTTATTATGATGCATTGAATAAAGTTGTGAAATGTTGTGAATATTGGTTAGCTTAGCTGCTATTTTTTGATTATAGATATATAGGTTGGAAATGTGAATGAATCTAAGAACGACAAACCATGAAAACTTGTGACCTATTGCTTTAGGGTCTATGTATTGTTTTTTAATCCATTTCAATCAAGCTAATGGTTGGGAAGGATAGGGTTCTTTGATTTGTGGATTTATATCACCATCCCCATACATAATGGATCTTGGATGGAGTTGAGCATTGCTTGGTTGAGTACTACATTATTCTTGGATTCTTGACTTATTTAAATTGCCACTATTTCATATGTGGAACATTTGGGCATGTTTCCTATGTAGATCTGTATTTATTATTTAAGGGATGTATGATTGGATTCAATTGTACTTTGAGCTTTTTGTACTTCTTGATATTATCGCCAATCTATGGATGTAATCATCGTACTAGATTTATAATGGAAATCTATTGCTATATATCAAGGAATTATTATTGTTCTTGCTATGGATTCATTAAGTTACTTACTCCTGTCAAAGTACAAGAAATTTTGTGGCTTGCATTTTTGGGTGTTTGTTACAAAGCATTATAAAACTAATAAGAATAATTGTCACTTGAAATGTGTTTTCACTTGTCTCAGAATGAAGCTTCTCAAAAGAAAGAAGAATCATAACACAATACACAATAAAAGGTTGCATGTAAAGTTCTTTAGAAAATCCCTATTAAAGGACTGCATTATAAGATGAGGATTTGAACCACAACCCTGTATAGAATGTCCACATGAAATGTTACATGACTAATGTTGAACAATTGACATTGTGGAAAGGAAGTAATTATTAAAGAGAAGGTGGTGAAAATCAATGTGTATATTGTGAAACAAAAAAGGTAAAACAATTCTTTCTAATATACTTGCCGAAGAAAGTCAACAGGGTGTTATCCTTCACATGACAATATCTCAGGTTACATGACAACAACAATATAAAACTACAGAACAGGGAAGCCTCAAGTTTCAACAAATCAAGGACATAATTCAATGATTTAAAAGAGATTACAAGTTTTTATAAGGAACTAAGACATTTTTATTGCAATATCATCCAAAGGTCCATGATCATTTGTCATTCCTAAACAAAGCAGCAAGCACAAACTCCAATAGTACAACATAAAGTAAACTATTACAGTCTACAGATTAAAAACCAAAAATATTCTCAGACACGTACTTTCACCAGGAAAATCAAAATACTCCAAAGCACACCACAACTCGCCACCCCGCATGCTTAGATTTCTCACCTGATAACCAAAACGAGCAGTATCATCAGATACCAGAATCAACTCAAAGATTCACCTTTGATAACAGACCAGAACAAAGCATCTACACAAGTTTGATTTGCATAATCATTCTATAGAAATGCCTTGATCTAAAACTTGAATCTAAGCATGTGCATGAAGAATGATGTTAAACATTCCTTGAAGGTTAAGAAGCATGGTTTTGTAACCCATGATTTCAATTAAGATATAGTTTGCAAGCTGGCATCCAAAGTGCCAAGGAAATTAAAGCATTGCACATGCAAGAAGTCTCAAGCATCAATGCAAGAACACCTAATATTGTAGCCAGATTCATTTTTATAGGTTTCTAATTATTTTCAAACTTTCCTGTAACATTGAATGCCCGGTTTGAATCATTAAATGCCATTAGTGAAAAACTTAGCTAAGTATTAAAGAGTGAGAGAGTGTAATACAGAGTGTCACAATTGCATGGAGAATTTAATCTACAATATATCATAATCTATGTTTAAATGTTAAAATGGAGGGAGAAAACCAAGGTGCTATACAAAATTTTCATAAGTCACTTTCAGGACAAAGCCAATTGATGGTATAAATGTTCCCAGGAAAAGTATGGTAGCCACGTGTAGAATAGGAAATATATGTAAGTTTGCTCAACCAAACCAAGCAAATATACACAAGGGTGGCCGATATATAACAGTAGTAATAATAAACTTGGCACCTTCCCTGTTTATCAAAACTTGCATGTACATATATGTCCCAGAAATAGTGACAACAATAACACCAGTGAGAATAATCATGGGAGTTCCATTAAAACATATAAATTTATAATAGTTGGCCATGAATTTGTTGGTCAGAAACTATGTGACCACTGCTCATACAAAACACAAGTAGAAACGACAATGACTAGCTACTCCCACAAATTAAATACCTATGCAAACATTTATCCTTGCTCAAAAATACAATGTCAAATAAAAACTGTATTAATTCAAGTAACTGAAGACAATACATAACAACAGAAAATATTATCCACAATACTTGATCCAATACCTACATTTAGTCTCATGAATAGACTCAAAAAAATCACTGCTAAAACTCAAATACTTATTGTCAGCGTGTAGCATCTATGGAAAATGTGGAAGCAAGCCACATAACAGTGATCATTAATGATCATTGCAACGGCTTCTAAAGCTCAAGCTCTTGTACCAAGCTTGTAGAAACAGCTAACGGCAGAGAAGCAACTCCACCCACAGCCCTGTCTAGATTCTTTGACTTCTACTTTCTCAGCATTTCTCTGAAACACTTCACAATCTCATAAACAGCATTTCTTTTTTTCAGCTCCGTAGTCAAAGATGCTCTAATATTGACATATGCTAGCTTTTCAGTACTCAACAGATTCTATAGTTGTTCAAATCTTATGTTCATGTTCTCCATCTCTTTGGCTTCTCTAATTTGTTGCCACTGATGTCAAGTTGTAACAATCCCAAAATCAGACCTTTAAAAGTTATCGCATAGATTCAGCTGGGATATACTCGCTCGTTGCTCATTTAGTTTGTTTTCAAGGCAAAGGAAGCATTTCTTAGCTACACTCCAACTAGACAGGATAATCACAAAGGAATCACTTGTAGCCATCCCAAATGTACCAAAACTCCTATTCGTCTGTTTATGACTGTGTATATAGTATGTTATGAATGGGAATCTTCAAAATGAAAACTGGGTGAGCTGGTGGGCTTAAAGACAGCTTGAGCAGGTGAACACATTGGTTAGTCACCAAGGTCCAGATCATCTTGAAGCAGTTCATCCACCTCAGCCCCTGCAACAAGAAACTACATCAACATCACTGTCAGATTCTCCAGGGGTCAGTACATGCTCCTCAAACCCTCCAGTGTCTTTTAAAGACCCAGCAGGGATCCCAAACAGCCTTGAAGAAAGGTAAATGTAGGCACCATTTATGTTTGTACTATAATTAATCTAACATCCTGTAATATCTCTGTGTGATGAACAAAATGGTTAAAAACGTTTATGTTATGTGTGATGTTCGTAGGCAAACATCTAATTTTTGGTTATTCATGTTGAATATACTCTTGAAATAGAAGTTAGAATGAAACAAGTATAGGAGCAATTGTATTGCGATTATACAACTTATGTGTTTAGAGACATATTGATTTAATTTTTGTCATGTGCATTGTCCCAATGGGTGGGTGGATGTTCTCCAACTGTTTCACTTGTCTACCTCGGACTCTCACATTCGTAGACATTGTCTGATACAATTGCAAGGGATATGTATATACAGATGCATGGAATGGAACAATGATATCCTATTCTCGCATTCTGTGTGTTATTTATACTATGACACTTGTGTGTTATTCATGTAAATAAGATGTGCATTTAAGTTTCCCCACTTACATTTATAGCATATTCCCTAGGTTAGATCTGCATATTTTACATGATGCCAATCCTGGGATTCATTGTGAAGACGGCTTAGGAATGGAGTATTCCTACCTGAGAAATATATAGAAATATATATATGTATTGGTGAAAATCAAAAACTAATAGGAAGATATTTTTGCCTGAGTAAAGCTAATAGGAAGGTGGACATATATTAAAAGCAGACCAGATGGCATTCCAGGATTGCAGCCACGGCTGAGTTTATTCAACAGGTATCTGCAGATACACAAACTCGGAAAAACATGTCAAACATATGTTTGTTTGCCTTCCAATCATTCTTGATTTTACTTGGACTTGAAGGGGATCAATACAGAGATGGAACATCCTCAGGCAGTTTGATGACATATTCAGAAGATAAGTACCAGAAGGGGAAAACAAGCAATCTTGTTGAGGCAATTTGTGAGCTCTGAATTTTAGGCATACAGGAATCATGATGAGGACTCTCTAGACTTGAAGTCCTTAGAAGATCTGTCTCGATAGCAGAAAAAGTGCAGAGATGAAAATTATCAACAACTGAGTCAACACCGGAACAATGACCTTATATTGTTTGAGCTCAAGAGGAGTGAAGCACCTATAACTCTAAGATGGGAAGAATGGATGATGGAAAAGAAAAAGAATGCAATGGAGAAAAAGGCACAACTGTCCAAGAGAGACAATCAAAGGCCAAAGCATAGATGGATGGAGACCATCAACTGAAATGGCTGAACATTTTTTTTAAAATAGTGACTTGGGGGAAGGATAATCAACCCAATAATGGAATGACAATTTGAGGGAAGCAGCTTGACCATAGGTAAGTGAAAATGGGTAGTGAAATTGAAGCAAGACCCACTAGAATAACAAAGCACCAAGCAGCAAAATTGGGTTGAAAGCTGCATATTTTTACTTGGTCATTTGTGGATTGAGATTCAAGAACAGTAAAGTAGATTGGGAATCAACACACACATGATCAAACTGATATTACTTGGGACAAGATTGGAAAGCTAGAAAACATAAAAAGACTAGGCAGGGGTCACTAAACAAGAGAAGTGGGATGTCACCAAGACTGCCACCAATACCACTGCAAAAGCTAAGCACCATCACAAGTCCAACAAAGTTAGAGGATACACAAAAACCATCCAATTGTTATCTGGAAATGTAACCAAGGCCTTGCAGAATTATAATAATGCATTACAATGTGAAGACCAAATAGACATAATGAGCAAAGATACTAGTATCAATACTTTCCAATGACCTTGAGAGCACTCGCCAGTGACTAATATATGAAGCACAAAAAGATCGGGATGGCTACGTGAGACAAGCTAAGGCAAGCCTCTGAATGAGACTTTAACTTACCTTCAGATGAAACAAGATTGTTGTCCAGATCTTCAACACCGTGCAAGGGAAGAATACCTCAGAGCCCCGTTATTATATGATGATGTTTGTGAATCACCTTTCCATCATTTCATGAACTTTTCATAGTGGTAGTGGTAAACATCCATGTTAGTGTGATGTTTTGGGGTGTTGAACAATCAATACAAGACCCACTCCAGTATTTTGTGCCTAACTATGTTCACCTGCACCATGAATGTTCAGATGATAGATGTTGCGGGTCACAAATACAGATAAAATCTCTGCAATGCAAGATCAGGTTATACTACTCATGAGAGCCCAATAATCCTTATCAATGTCTTGCACAAAATCAATAGTGAATGTTAGATGTTTGTTAATGTGGTTGTCTTCAACTCAAACAACAATTCGATTATTTTGAAGTGACACTGATTCCTTCGACTTTTGAATCTCTCCATATTAGCACTGGAATCACATAAAGCTGCAAATTCATCTCTGTAGGAAAATTCGCGAATTTTGAAAGATGGGAAACTAGGGTGGAGATGAGAAACCACTGAAACTCTGACTCAGTTGGCTTGCAAAGCTGAACCGTAGCCTGTAGGAATAAAATTGAACCCCAAAACTTCGATGCCACATTCCTCCCAAATGATCTCCTTTTATACTACCTCAATTGACCTTTCCCTCCAAAATATTTTAAATTCAAATGGGCCCTTAGGAGGGAAAATAATAAAGTGATCGCAATTAATATTTTATTTTTTAATTCACTCAGCCCTCCTATTATAATATTAATTAATTAATTCACTTCCCTTGGTCAACTGGATGGGAAATTACAATTAAGAAATACAAATTAATGTCAAATTCACCAAAATTAATGCCCTTATGCCCTTAACCATTGACATGTGAGAGCTAAACTTTGTATGAAACCATGAGTGGCATCATTTGTTAAACTGCTTGCAAGCCATTGCAATTCAAATTCACAAGTGATGCAATCGAACTCCACACACCACACCATAAATGTTTAGGTACCTTCAAAAAGTGTGCAATGAATCAAGACACTATTAAATACTAAATTACTGTCTTATAGAACAAAGAGAAACGAGAAGCATCATTTTTATATTAAAAAAATGTCTTTAATTATCTGAATAAAGATGCAGAAAACAGAGAATCAGCATTAGAAAGCAAAAATTTCGTAAAAAGAAAAATTGTAAACCAAATTTCTTGGTCAACAAAAATGGCCAATTTGAGATGTGTCAACAAGCTACCTTACAACGAAACCAAGCTCCCCGATAACCATCTGTATGGGACTTTGATTCGGCATCTTGTCCAATTTTAAAAGGAAAACTCTGAAGTGTATCCATATTACTTGAAAGTATCAGGAAAGACTTTCACAATGTCCTGAAAAGAAATATAACTGTCAGAAACATCTTTCGATTTAAAAATTGAAAAATTAAGTTACAAATGCTAGACTTTGCAATCTCCAACCTAGAAGTCATTTTTTTACTTGATAGAAAGCTGTAGCAACCAGAAAAACAAAAATTACAAAATCGGCCCTAGTTAAGTGAGCATGCCAATTTCATAAAACCTCACACAGAGCTAATACTACATCATTCCCCCTTTGAAATTGATGTTTGATAGAACAGTATATACACAAATATGGACAATGAACAATTGTAATTAGATATAAGAAAAGTAATTTCTTAAGTCCTTTGAGAGCTTATGTTCCATCTTTTCCCCTCTAAAATTGAAAGTTGATGAAAGAATATATAGACAAATACGGACAATGAGTAATTAGAATCAGATATAAGAAAAAGAAGATTAAAATATAAAAAATTAGGCCAATGTATAAGACATGCTCTAAGAAACAAAACAAAAATATTTCCCATTCAATAGATAAAACTTAATAACACACCTTGCAAGAAACCTTGTATTACATGTCTTACATCTGTGAATATTTATTTATAATTTTATACATTTAAGGGATAGATTGAAGCTGACTTCTATTACCAGGAGCCAACCAGGAAAAGGAAACCAAGGTAGCAACACAGGTGTAAGCAGCAGGCAGCAGAAATAGAAGAGGTAGAGGTCGAGGATCTCTAGGGTTGAAATGAGAAAATAGTGGAGGAAGAATTACAAAGAGACCAAGGCCTAGAGGATATTTTTCCAAATTCCATTCCATAAGAGATGAGCGAAAGGAACTAACACAATCACTTTTCAATCTACACACCCTGAGTTCGTGAAAAAAAAGTAGAAGATTTGGATCGCAGACATCAATGTTCAAGGCTTCCCGTGAGATCTAAATAATCCAAATTCCAAATAGGTTACTAGATCAAGCAGCCTATAATCAATTTGAATGTTCCCTAATTTTTAAATTAATAAGAGATGAGATGTTCAAGGCTTCATGTGAGATCTCAATAATCCAAATTCCAAATAGGTTACTAGATCAAGCAGCCTATAATCAGTTTGAATGTTCCCTAATTTTTAAATTGATAAGAGATGAGCTCAAAGTAGAGGAACTAAAATAAAGGATGGGACAAAAATGAAGGTCTTGTCTGTGACCAGAGATAAAATTTTCAGTAAAAGGTTTCTTTCAAGGAGCGTTCTAGAGTGTGACAAACAAACATTTTTTTTTGCCAGGGAGCTCAAGGTTTTTCAAAAACTTAGGACTATATCTTAGAGCTCAGTCCCCTCTCTTTTATAAAGAGGAATTGCTAACTGAATTATCCTTCTAGATAAGATTTTGCATTCGCCCCTTCAAAAGAAGCTATCCTAGATAGTTTGACAAGGCAGATTAGTTGCTTTGTTTTGCATGTCAGAGGAAATAATAAACAAAGAATTATCCACATATGTAATGAACCAACTTGCAGTAAAGAAGAAAAATAGGAAATTGCTTGCAGATACTTGAGTAATAAGCCACTTTGAGGGGGCAAACCCCCAAAAGTCTCCACTAAGAACACAATTTGCAATATGAAAATCAAATAACACTCACTATCTCCTATATACATGTTACTTATGCATTTGATATCACCAAGCCAACTTGGATAGCTAACTATATCACCTAAGCCGAATTAACTACCTAAATAAGACTTATTGAATGATTACAAAATTCACAAGTTGGCTACACATCTCAATAGAGTTGTTGGGTGGAGCATGTAGCACGATCTCCTTGTTGAATATTTTGTCATTGATGTCAAAGGTTGATGATCAAGGTCGTATAAATTTTGGAGAATTACTCGAAGTAATAGAGAATTGGAATGAAACGCTTATCAAGCTGCTGATTATTCATCAGATCTCCATCAGCTGCTTGGTTGTCTATTTGGCCAACGTCTACGCAGCACCCAAAATGTACCATATATTTTAATTATTAATTAATTAAAATTAAAAATGAATTAATTAAAAATTAAAATACAATTAGTATAACATTTTCTGCCATGTCACCATTTGAATTTTCTAAGGCCTTGGGTCTTCCTTATTCTATCGAATGATAAATAATTAGTGGGTCCCGAACTTCATTTGGGCTATTCAAATAAAAGAACAAACAAATACTAATGAGTAATGAGTAGTGATTCGTGAAAGGCTGTGATGGCATAAGAGACAAAGTTATTTTGTCTTATTCATTAACAAGTCAGCAAAGAAAATTGCCATGTAGCTCATCAAAGAAAAGGTGCGATTTCATATGATATGCAGTGATTATCATTAGTCAGCAACTGAGTAAGACAGATATTAAGTGCAGCAATAGAAAATGTTGAATATATTTAAGGTAGCACGCATTTGTTAAAGATTCAAGAATGAATTCGATAATATTAGAAGACAACAATTCGTGCAGTTTCAGAAATTATTATGCTTGGCAGCTTTGTAACATTTTCCTATTAAGGAGCCATTTTTGTATTCTGCAGAAGTTTTATTTACTACAGCAGTTTCTTCTTTTGTCAGATATTTTATGAGTAAGATAGTATGGGCGCAGAAGAATATCGAAGGGGTTTTAATGTGGGTGGTGACTTGAACTTTTGCTGGGAATTAAATATAGAAAAGCATTGTCATTTCTGTTGAGGCTGGGCGTTACACTTAAAATCGCTGGGAATATTTGATACACAGGGAGTGAGGATGTGATATACTAAAAGGAGATGAGTTTGTTATCGAATGATATTATTGAAGGATCTGTGCGTATGAGACATAGATGGATGTGGAAACAGAAATGATATGATCAAGCATGGCTGTTTATTTTGGTCTTATCACTACCTAGGAACAGCGACTGAAGCCTTTTGTGCATATAAGTCTTCGACAATATATATATTAAGTTGGCGATTTAAGTGATATGTTTTAAAGAGAACTAATCAAGAATTGTTTCAGGTTTCAATGTATTTTTGAGTTGGTGCTCTCAATGGGTTGATGCTCACTTATGTATTCAGATTGGTGCTCACTTATGTAATCTGGGTTGGTGTCCATTTCATGAATGAAAGCTATTGACATGCCATGGTTTTTTACTCGAAAAGGTTTTCCACGTAAAATTTGGTGTTTGCGTCTTGATGTTTTCTCTCTCTATGTTTTATGTGGTTTCATGTGATTAAAAATTTAAAATATTGACTCACCCCACCCCCCTCCCCAACTCTCGGTATTTTCAGTGTGCACTTCACCCCTCTTCAATGAAGCATTGTCCTTATTGGTGATCAATTGTGGATGATCTTGTACAAAAGCTTCTTCCCAAATGGCATATAGAACTAGTAGCATTGTTTGTGTGGGGATTCTCCAGCCAATCACCTTCTTTAAACAAGGAAAATGAAAAACTAGATGTATCTTTATTGAGGGAGGTAACTCAAGCTTGTAGGCTACACTACCAATCTTTTGCAAAATCTTGTATGGACCATAACATTTTGTTCACATCTTGTTATTCTTTGTTTGTTGCTTCAATGACATTTGCTTGTAAGGTTGCAATCTCAAGAAAACCAAATGCCATGGCAAAATCCTTCTTTGGTCCTAAAAGAACTTGTTGATGACTCGTGTGGTCTTTCATAGTCTAATTCTTGGTGTCACATATTGGGACTCCATTTTTTGTTGTCCTTTTTGCTTGATTCTCATCCTTTTATGTGGTCCTTTGTGCTTGATTCCCTTCCTTTTGTGTGCCTGTGAATTATGATCCTTCATCAATAACCAATCTAGGAAATTTCCACAACGATCATGTCAAAATGTGCTCTTAACACCACCTAGTTAAGAAGATTATGGAGGAATATTGATAATATTTTTCTGCAAAAATACCAAGATAAAGGACGACCAACTTCAAATCATAGCAAAAGGTCACTAGAAAAGATCCAAACAGCAGCTCATGGACACTTAAATCTCTGCCTGTTGCAATTATCTATAATCCAAAAATGTTCTCAAGTGACATTAGCCTCCAAATCCTCTTGTATTTTCAATTTAATAATTAAAGACCCTTGAGTTAGTTTTCACTTCGCCATATAAAATGCCTATATTCATTTTATTTGCATTTTACCATATCAAATGTCTAAATTCCTATGGCTGTCACTGAAAAGGAGGACTGCTAATCAAAACTAGAGAATTTTTGAGCAAACTATAATAGCTATATCTGGTTTTTTATCTTTTTGACCAACGATGAAGGCTGGTTTTTGAAAGGGCCCAAACCCTTCTTGTACAAAAACAAATTCAGATACAGCAATAAAGTCCAACAAATAGCACGGAGCCAAAAACAAGGATCAACAACACTAAGGCTGCCACTGATCAAAACTAAAGAATTTTCTAAAATAATTATAATAGCTACATCAGGTATTTTTATCTTTCTGATTAAGTGTAAAGAAATCAAACCATTATAAATTGACTTGTTTAAATGTGCTCCAAGAGCAAAGACCCATCAAACCAAGTATTTTGTCTTCCGAATATTTTGTGTTGCCCAGTTCATCGTTTGCATTGTGTGTGATTCTGTCATTTCCCTCTGTTTTGCATTTCGTAGCTTACAAACATGTCTACAACATATGTCATATTCTAATTGCATATTATCACTTCAAATAAATATAAGAAATAAAAAGAGGCAGAATTAATCTCAAATGTTGAAGACAAATAAACTTTCTTTCATGCAGTTTGCAGGCTACATTCACTGTTACACATGGAGATTGATTATTTGCAAACCCAATTACATTATTACAATATTAAGCATACCAATGTATCATCCCCCAGCACTGCGAAGAAGAAGAAGACGAATGCACATGTGAAAAAGAATGTTTTTGAATCATCAAAACTTCTGTTGAAACCCAATGGGACAAAATTGTTTACCGTCACAGGTAAACTAGTTTAAAACATTCTACAGAGGGAATGTAAAAGCATAACACAAAAGTGAACAGAACACAATGCGTCCAGAAACCAGAATGTTATTCCATTAATGTTTATAACCCAGAACATAAGACCGCACATCAGATCTATATTAATTGACATCTTTTCCTGTTCATGACAAGCATACATATAAAGTTTGAAGGGTTGTGACTCAACTGTTGCGACCTAATGCCTTCGGTAACTGACTTCCTAACACAGTTAATTATCCCCGAAACATAATTTATTCGACAACATCATCCCCCCAAAAAAGAATGTCATCTCTTGACGACAACAACAAAATGGAGACAATATTTTGCACTATATACATAAGAAAAGGCATCTAAGATGAAGATGAAGAAAGCGTCCCTAGAGCTGGCTGAGGTGTTGGAGGATTCAACTTTGCCCGCAACTAGTACACCTACTGAGTCCCTACGTATAGATCCGCTTCTGCTTGCATCTGGGCCTCCACTGACTCTTTCAATATAACTGCAATATCCCTGAGCTTAGCCTCTGTTCCCTCACACTCCCTTGTAGCCTCGGCCAACTATGTCTCCAACATGCACTTATCTTTTTTAGTTGCCTCCAACTGGGTTATGATTGTTGCTCACTCTTTCACCCAATCCGACTACTGGGTGGCTAGCTGGGTAGCCATCTCCTCCCGAGATCGCTCTGCTGCTACCCTGTCCGCCTCGCTTCTCCGACGAGCATAGTAGGTGTCCTTATACACCTCTGCTATCTCACAAGTGAGGCTCACAACTCGGTTCTCAACCACCATCTCTCCAGCAGTCCATTTCAGGACACTCAGCTCGCATAAAGGCCAGTACATACTCCAATTCTGTGACAGCAGCCTCTACAGCCTTCGCCTGTGCGGAGACCACTACCCGACAACCTTTAACTACCATGTCTGCCAAATAAGCCTCAATATCCTTGCCAAGAAGATTCTTCTGCGACTCTATGGTTGGCTGCGCCCATATCTCTCCCATAGCATGGGTACTCTCCTCTCCAGGTAATCCCTCCTCCATTGCTCCTATAGAACACCCTTCGGCCACTGTATCAACTCCTGTAGCCGATGTTGCCATCTTTCCCCTCCCTACATCATGCGACTCCATAACCTCTAAAGGTACCTCTCTCATGGGTGACTGAATAGAAGACCCTCGTGGAATAGGTGTGAGGTGGAACCGTTGCATCAAGTAGTTCACACATCCCTCCACTGGACATCTCGGCCTGGAAATCTCTCCTCCAGGTTCAACCACACCCACCAAACTATCCCTCACCAGCTCAGCTAATAGTGTAGCATTGACGGTTACCATAACATCCGATCCTACAACCTCTAATCGGACCTGTGGCTCATGCCTGCCCTCTATCTCAGGAATCTCCATAACGTCAATCTCCTCTAGGGCATCTCTAGGTGGTCAAGAAATCTGCTTTGTCGCCACTACAGACGGAGTCATATCAATGGGTGGTCTCATCTGGCTAAAGGTAGGAATGGGGGCGGCACTGGTAGTAGGGGTCAATTGTGTTGTAGTAGACAGGATAGATCATGCAAATAATATCGGTGGTTCAAACACTACCTCAACCTCATCTTCTTCGTCTGCTTGAGTGTTATCCCCCTCCTTTGTGTATCTTCGCCGTCAGAGGTGGCCTGGCGTCCACTATCCATGTCTCCATGATCCGAGCCTGAATCCTCCTATCTGGCTCGCTTTTGTCCCGCAAGCACCTTCTGTCCTCTAGGTGTGTCAAGGTAGCGCCACCGCATAATAGGAGGCTCGCCTGGTGCCTAGGGTTCCAGTTTAACCTCCCTTAAAAAAATGTCCTAAGGAATCTACCTGACTAAAGCGTCCAGAAGTAATCCAATCATATAATGTGGCATGTAGAATTTTTTGTGTTGTAGAGTCATAAACTCATTCATGCGTTCTAACAATAATCCAGCCCAGTCATACCCTTTGCCCCCCATCAAGTTGTTCATAAGGGATATCTGTGGAAAAAAAAAATCTGAAGCATGGCTTGAACCTGTAAGCTTGCTCTTCACCACGTCCATGAGGCTCGCCAATGTCCTTCCCTGACAAAAGACTTCTTCACTCCTCGGCCTTGTGAAGACTTTTTGATAGTCTTTTTCTACCTCGGAGAGGTTATCCCTACATATCAGCCATATATAAAAATCTTTCACCTTCGTTGTTAGTTTCTTACCCTTCAGATCAATCTTTTGCGCCTTATTTGATAAGCCAAACACCCGTCTAAATTCCACGATTGTGAAGGAAATCTGCACATTATAGTTCATATAGGAGACTGTGCTAATTCTGGAGAACCTATCATATATCTCGACCATTGCGCGTAGTGGGCCTTCAAAGTCTTTAATACAGAAAATGGGTATTTAAATGACCCACTGTACCTGAGCCCTTCGCAAACTTTCTTTTACCAGATCGCTCTCCCGCGTCTCTTGCCACCACTCCCAATAGTCTAATCCATTCAGACCTTCCAAGCTTATGATCTGAGGCGTTACATGATCCTTGGAAGAAGTTGCAGAAGCCATCTGCCCCTGCACTTTCGGTCTGATTTTCCTCCTACCCGTGTCTGTGCGACTGGTAACCCACACGTCTCAGGGCAAGACCTACCCATTCTTATTCAGATTCATACCACTAGTACTAGAATCATTTGCTAACTTTATCCTCCAAGTGCATTTCCCTGTTGAATGCATAACGGTTTTCTTGTTGTCTTTTGTGTGAAAAAAAAAGGTTAGGGCTTTTGTATTCTAGTCGTACGGCTGTGAGCTTCAACTTGTCTCTCCTAACCCTTCAACTACTTTGCCTCCTTTTAAATTCACGCAAGTCTTATCTTCTGCGTTATTTTCTTGTTACTCCCCTTGACCATACGGAAGTACGGCTTTGTAATGCTCTGCTCCATCCTGCCAGGAAGTGTAGGGTTCTCTATATGCACCATACGGTCTTTTACATTTCCTTTGACACGTTTATTTTTTCTTTTCTTCCTCCTGTCCTTCTCGACGCTTTGATTCTCCTCTTGTTTGTACGTTTTTATTCCTAACACCTCACATTTTTTATTTTGCAGAACCATATTGACTTTTGCTATGTTGTTTCCTTTTGCATCCGTACGAAAAA
Organism: Chamaecyparis obtusa; assembly: GCA_027943335.1. Taxonomy (NCBI): domain Eukaryota; kingdom Viridiplantae; phylum Streptophyta; class Pinopsida; order Cupressales; family Cupressaceae; genus Chamaecyparis; species Chamaecyparis obtusa. Next base: position 721,470 of record BSBK01000309.1, read on the forward strand.
TTACGGTCTTCTTATGTACTGTACGGTCTCCTAACCGTATGAACTTCCCTCACCACCATACAGAATTTCCCCCAACCGCACAAATTCCTTTCTGCCTATCCCGTATGGTCTTCAGCGTTTTTGGATGGACTTTCTCTATTTAGTGACTTATATGTCGTACGGTCTTGACCGTACGGCCTTTAAATGTCGTACAGCCAAGCATCGTACGGCTTATGGCTTTCTTTTTGCGTACAGTTGTTGGTCGTACAGGTTTTTTTTTTCAAGATTTCTTAATTATTTACCGTCTGGCCGGGCCCGCCGGCATGAACTAGGTCGTCGCCCCTTCGCCTTTCGTGGTATGGCTTTAATTTGGACCCATTTACTGTATCAGGGACTTCCTTGTCGTCAAGCATCCATAGCTTGATTGCCCCGTTGTCACCTTCTAAAGGCTGCTCCCACCCGAGTCTAATAGGATTAGTTGACTTCTCTTCTGCTTGCAACAATAGAATAGAGGGCGGGACCTAACCAATGTGGATAGTAGTTGTTGAAGTCCATCTGCTTCTTTCTGGAGCTGCTTCCAATGTTGTTACCAGCTTCCTTCTGCCATAGAATAGTAGGGGCCTCCCTGCCCCTTCTCGGACTCGGTATGGCCCCAGCCACTTAACTTTAAACTTGTCAGGCTTAATCTCATTCTTTCCATTGTATTTTAATACCAGTTGTCCTGGGGTGAAGCGAACTCACTTGAGATGCTTGTCGTGCCAAGCCTTCTGCCGCGGTTGCACAACCTCTGTAGCCCACTGCACCATCATGCGATGCTCATCCAGCTTGTTCAAATTGTGAAATCGTTCCCGCAAGCTTTCCATATCGCCGAGTCTATTCTCCACCGCTATCCTTAAACTTGGTACCGTGAACTCAACAGGGACAGCTGCTTTTTGTCTGTACATCAATTGAAAGGGTGTTTGCCCAGTTGTCACCTTATATGTTGTTCGATAAGCCCACAGTACTGAGGGTAACTTTTCTTCCTAGTCTTCTTGCTTCGCTCCACATGACTTATAAATCACGAAGACTAGTATCTTGTTTGTGGCCTCTACCTAACCATTGGCTCGAGGGTAATACGGACTACACAGGGAATGAAAGATTTTAAATTTCGTCGTCAACAGTCGGATGACATGATTGATGAAGCGCCCTCCTCTGTCACTAGTCAACTGAATGGGAATCCAGTACCTTGTTATAATCTACTCGTATATGAATTTGGTCGTACTCAAGGCCGAGTTGTCCAACAAGGCCCGTGCTTCCACCCACTTCGTCAAGTATTCGGTGGCAACCACAATGTATCGACACCGGCGAGCTCTGCTTGCCCTCAGGGGCCCAATAAAATCCAATCCCCATCGCTTGAAAATTTCTTGTGCGTGTGAGAGGTTCAAGGGCATAAAATCCCTTTTCAATGGTTTCCCCACTCTTTGGCATGTATCACAGCTTATTACCCATCCCCGAGCATCATTGTACAGTGTGGACCACCATAGCCCTGCCAGGAGTATTTTTTGTGTCGTCGTGTCTGGCCCCATATGCCCCCTGTTGGGCCTTCATGAGCTTCCGTCAAGACACTTTGCACTTCTTCCTCCATAACACACCTTTTCAACACTTGGTCTAGGCCCAGCTTATACAAAAGTCCATTGATCAATTGAAACATTCTACTTCTCAGTACTAGCTTTCGTCGCTCACCTGGTGGCATTTCTCTTGGAAATTGTGATGTCGATAGATATTTGCCAACGCTTTTGTACCATTTCGAAAGGATAGCAATATGAAATAGGTGTGCATCTGGAAAATCATCGTTAATTCCTTCTGGTGGTTCTCCCGACTTGATTCGAGAGAGTTGATCCGCAATGACGTGGCTCTTCCCTAGCCGCACAATAATGGTGAAGGTGAACTCTTGAAGTAGCAGCAACCATCTACTCACCCTCCCCTGTATGAGGGGTTTGTTCACTAGGTACATCAGTGCCTAGTGGTCCACGTAAAATGTAAACGGTGTTGCCAAAAGATAGTGCCTAAACTTCTACACCGCGTAGACTATTCCGAGGGCCTCCCGCTTCGTCGTGCTATAGTCCTTCTCAACTCTCGACAATAGTCCACTAGCAAAATAGATGGGATGGTCCAGGCCATGATCACCAATTTGTGCCAAAGTTGCACCGATTGCAAAGTTAGAAGCATCCACATGTACGTGGAATTCCTTATCCCAGTTGGGATATGCCAGGATTGGTGCTCCGACTAACCTCATCTCCAGTTCCCCGAATGCAACCTCCTATTCCGTACCCCGCACATATGGTTCCCCCTTTCGTGTCAGCCTGTCAAGGGGACAAGAGACTTGTGCGAAGTTCTTGATGAATCGCCTATAATAGCCGATGTGTCCTAAGAATGACTTCACTCCCGTCACGTCCCTGGGGGCCTCCATTTCTACTATTACTCGGACCTTGTCAAGATCAATTTTCAATCCTATCTTACATACAATGTGACCTAAAAGCTTTCCCTGTGGGACAATAAATCTACACTTCTTTGGATTGAGTGCTAACCTTGCCCATCGGCACCTTTCCATACATTCTCCTAACGCCGCCAAGTGTGTCTTGCCTACTAAAAATAGACCAATCATCAAGGAAAGCTCACAAGTTCACCACCGACATTTTATCAAAAATGTGAAGAATTAATTCTCTGAAATATGACAGGTGCGTTGCATAGGCTGAAGGGCATCCGGTTGTATGCGTACACCCGTCCTCCACTACGAACATGGTTTTCAACTTATCTTCTTCTGCAATTGAAATTTGGTTATATCCCGAGAATCTATCCATGAACGAATACATTTCATGTCCAACAACTTCTTCGGTATTGTGTCTGTGAATGGAATGGGGAAAGGATCCTTTATGGTGACAGCATTTAAGCATCTGAAGTTGACACAAATTTTGATTTGGTTTGCCTCCTTTAATGATATTACTATAGGTAATATCCAGTCGCTTGTTTGTAATTTGAAGATAATCCCTACCTCAAGCATGCGTTGAATTTCTTCAACTACCCTAGCGGCATAATTCTTGTTCATTTTATACAGTCTTTTTCGTACCAATACAACTCCTAGTACCAAGGGTATACAATGCACACACAACTCTAGTGGTACACCCTTAAGGTCCTTGTAAGTCCAGGCAAACACGTCCTTATATTCCATGAATATTTTGAACGTTGTAGCTTTCAATACTGGATTCCAATCGTCCCCAACCATTATGTTGTGCAGGCTTTGCTCATCCCCGAGGTTGGTAATTTGTAGGGACGGTTCTTCATACTTGATTGGTCCTTCGGCGTCAAGTTTGTGGCTTGGGCTCTCATTCACGCGGGCCTCTCCTTCTCTATATTCCCCATACTCCGGTGGGGACACTTCCTTTTCTGACTCTTGTTCTATCTCTTCCACCCCCAACATGTAGCTGTGAAAAAGTTCAGTCTTCCATCTGCCAATGGAAGAGACCGTTCATTGAATCTACATCATCTTCCGAACATTCCTCGAGTTCCAGTATGCCCTTCTCATTGGGTTCCATTCGGTTCCTCCCCTCATTCCTTCCACCATGCTCCCCGTCGGACTCAAACTCTGAAGATGATTCAATGACAAATTTTCTCCCACCACTTTCCATGGGAGGGTATTCTTCTTCCAATTGTGAGTGGCTTTTGCTACGACCAGCCACCCTCGGCCAAGGATAGCATCATACTCCTTTTTCTTCAGTGGAATGACCACGAAGGGTTGCGTGCCGATGGTGACTTGTTGGACCATGAGTGTCCCCAGCGGTTCAATTCTGTACTGGTCTGCGCCCAACAGGTTGAAGGTCGGAGGCCACAGCATTGGCTTACCTAGTTTCTTCCATGTTTCTTTCTGAAGGACATTCACTCCCGAACCGCCATCAACTATGGTATCTGTAAGGATTGTTCCTAGGATGCCCATTTCGACGACTGTCGAGTACCGACCATTAGTCACCGCCAAGAGCATAAGGCTCATTGTCAATCCACCCCGAACAGACGTCTTTTGTATGGTGTTGGATTGTGACGTGGTACTAGGTTGTGCGAGACAAGCATTTAATAATGTCATCTTCAATTGAGGCATGGTATGAAGGAGATCCTGGATTTCGACCTGGGCATCCATCTGTAACATCTATCATAGTATATTGTTTTCAGCCTCTGTCCCTCTAGAAGTGCCCGCTCTCTCGTGCTTGTCCTTCCCCGCCTTCATGGCTTTCTCTATTTCTTCCTTTGCCTCTCGTGCTCTTTGCTTCTCGGTACGGGGATTCAGATACATTGCTTGTTTCGCTTGGTTTCAAGTGACAGCAAGTACCCTTTCTTCTTCAATGTTAAGGAGGTTCACGTCGGGCTTCGGACAATTAGCAACTTCATGATTTTTGGGGCCGCACCATCGACACAACTTTTGTGGTGTCACTTTTTGTGCAGTCTCGAGCGAAGTGGCCCCACTGGCTGCACGCCCGACACTGAATCATTGGTCGTCCCTTCGAATCATATTGTATTCGGCTTCTGTTATCATTACCTCCTCATCCTCCACGTCAGTTGTTTCGGAACCCGCCAGATGATGCATTGTTATTCGTTTGTTGGTTAGGGTTTGCTGCCCTGAAGGTAGACGGTTTCTCTTGTGTGAAAAGCACCTGTCGGCTTCTCGTCTTCATATTGTATGGGCATTCCTTAGTGGAATGACCCATCACTTGGCAGATGTCTCAAAATGCTTTCATTGGGCATGACCCCTTCATGTGGTCGCTCTCCTTGCACGGACTCTCCATCACTACATCTCGTGTTCCCCTTCATCATTTTAAACTCCTTCATCATCCTTTCCATGTCTTTCTGGAGGGCTTGCCCCTTCTTATTGGATTCGTCCTCACTGTTGCTTCTCTCGTCTGATGATTCATCACTTTCGAATGAGGACTTACTTTTCTTCTTCTTTGATGTCGTATCTTCGCTTTTCAAGTTCATGGACCTATCATAAGCGTTTGCGTACAACGTAGGCGACACTATTTCATCTTCTTCCTGAGGGAGGCATTTAATCCCTCTACGAACCATCTTTTCTTTAGTTCATCGGTTGGCTGGGTTGCCATCCTCCCCAGCAATTCCTTAAGCCTTCAATTATAGGCTCCTACAGTTTCTTTCTTTCCTTGATTCGAGCTATATATTTTTGCTACTTCATTGTCATCCCGAAGCAATCTAAATTCCGCTTGGAATTCCTTCTTCAGATCGTCCCATGAACTTATCTTTGTCTTGTCCATGTCCAAGTACCAATCCACGACAACTCCTCGAAGGGTCGCTGGGAACTGGTGGACCCACTCATCTTTATCTATAACCCCGTTTGCTGTCCAAATAGTCTCGCAGGTCCGGCAATGTCTCATGGGATCCTCCTTCCTGTCGCCCGTGAACTTTGGTAATTTTTGTTTTTGAGACATTTATGTTTCCTCTAGTTGGTTGTCCTAGACCGGTTTGGCTAGAGCCAATTTGATTGGAGCCGGGCGGGTTGTTTTGATTACCTCTTGTTGGTTGTGCTCCCGAACTGGTTGGGTTTGATCCTGACAAGTTGCTTTGACCACCGTGTGGTGTCCCTCCAACACTCCTTGCCCCGGTGTCCTCAACTTCCCTCGTTTCTTCTTCCCCCTTCCCTTCAGTTTACTCCGACCTCAAATTTCCTTCGTCAATGGTGTGAGAGATAGGTTTATAAACTGCTCTCGTGTTTCCTCAATCTAGTTTAGCCTTTGTCGTGTCTCCTCAAGTAACTCCTCGCTACTTCTTAAATGTCGATGCTCTAGCAAGTGTTCCCCTTCAGTTGTTACTCCTCCTATAACAACCTCGTGGTCACCTTTTGTGACACCTCTGTGGTCCCCTTCGAGCAACCCTTTGGTCAGTTGTCCTTCGGCGAGTTGCCTTAACCTTCGTCGGCGTTCTACTTGTGCGAGGATTAGCACTTCATGTGTGGCTTCCAAGGCATCTGATTTGTCCTTATTCCTATCTTTATTCAATAAATTGGGCATAAATTCTCTATCAACACACCATGTTTAAATAAGGCACTTTTATTTATTCATATCTCCGTACAACGTGATTCAACTGTGACCTTGTCATTACAGATTTACTTCTTTATTTTCTCTCCTCGAGGGTTTACAGTTCATGGGTTTGTCCTTCGTCGGGTTTCATCACATTCTTCTTCTTCCCGACGATCATTTTCAGCAAAATTTCACAAGAGCTGCTATCGTCGTTGTTCCCGCTCAACTTCCTCCCTTCGATTCGTCTGTGTGAGGGATGCTTGTGCTAGCAGACAGGGCAGCTTATGCAACAGCCTATTTGCGGTGGGGCTGGCATTCAACGCATCCCAAACAGTATCTTTGGCAACTTATGCCCATATAGCCTCCCTTCGTAGAAAAGTTTATATGGTTGTTTGAAACAAATGTGGAAGTTTGCGGTTATTCCATGTTCCCCTTGGAATAGCTTTGTAACTCCTTCGTCGTTGGTGAGAACATTTTTCGTTAACAGGTAGTCCCATTTATTTACCGCAGTCCATGACATTCGTCACTTCTCGGATTCGGTCGGCAACGGCGCCAAATGTTTACTATCACGAGTAAACTAGTTTAATACATGCTACAGAGGGAATGTAAAAGCATAACACAGAAGTGAATAGAACACAATGAGTGTTATTCCATTAATGTTTATAACTCAGAACATAAGACCGCACATCAGATCTATATTAATTGACATCTTTTCCTATTCATGACAAGCATACATACAAAGTCCGAAGGGTTACAACTCAATCGTCGCGACATAATGTCTTCAGTAGCTGACTTCCTAACACAGTTAATTATCCCCAAAACATATAGCTATTCCCGAAACATAATTTATTCGACAACAAAAATGTGTATATGTCAAACAAAAAGAAGAATGTTAAGTAAAAAATTTCCAATTCTCTTGCCCTTTCCTTAAAAACTAGCATGGGGGTATGAGAATCATGAAAACATAAAATTGTAGTTTTTATTTGCCCTCAAGTGCAAAGTATTTTTGGGGTGTCATGTCCCAAAATTTCAAAACCCATTAGGTTTATAGCAAGCAGTGCCCCCAACAAGTGTCAAATTGTTGCTTCAGCTGTTTGAATGAAGTTGAATCCCCTAATTGGGTTCTCATTGTGGTAATAAAGGACATTCAATAACTACTTGTTTTGAGTTGCATCAATGTCAATGTTGAGGTCAACTATAATGTCCCTGTTTTTCAGACTCTTGGGATTAGCTTAGTTCGGTGACCCTCGTAAGCTAATCAGGTTGTCAGAGGGGGTTGGTTGACAGAGCCAGTGGTTGGCTTCCACACTGGAGGTTCTAGTTGCCAGGTCTGTAATTCGTTGGGGTCAAATTGGATGACTTACTATTTATAGTAAGCGGTATTTCGGGTATTGCTATGTTTGGCAAAGCACCTGGGCAGGGGTTTCAGATGATTCAGAGTTCCTATTGCGGAATCTCTAGTTTGAGAGACTTACTATTTATAGTAGGTCTATTTTGGTCAGATGGCTATTTCTGGCAAGGTAGTGTATGATTTGGATGCTATGTCAGAGTTCAGGATGTTATGGTCATAAGTTGTTATAACATTGCATTATATTTGAAGTTATTAAATTAAGTCTACTTTAATTTAATAACTATGCAATTATATGTTATAATTCGATGGTGTGTTGAAGAAGGCTCTTAAGTGAAAAGTGTAAATGAGAAGCCTTCATTAAAAGCTTACAAATAAAACATGAAGAGCTTTTTCATTCACCTTATGTAATTTTGGTATTTGTTCAAGGAAGAAATCAAAATTCTTCAAGGAAGCAAGGGTTTCAAGGAGTTTGGTCTTCAGTTCTTGGAGAGAACTCTTCAAATTTTCATGTGCAAAGAGTGGTTATTAACCAGTGAATTTGTGTGTTGTTGGATGGTAATTGCTAGCTGCTATTTGATATTGCAAAGGCATTCCATAGACTGTCGTACGAAATTTCTGGTTGCTGCCGTACGGACCTGGTATTGGTGATTTACTTGATGTTTTCAGCTGCATTTTCCTTTGGAGTTGCATATTGTGTTAAAGGGAAATCTTCCAGCAAGAGTGGGGACGGTGTTAGTGATGGCAATTCTTCAAGCTATGGCTGGCGTCTTCTTCCCAGCAAGGCTTCATTCTTTTCATGGCTGTGACACTGTCTAAGCAAGCTGCATCACTTGTCTAAGGTGTCGAATTTCCTAATTCTATATATGCAATGCCAGCTAAACTTCGGTGCTTATATTTTGATTAGTTTAGAAGAGTTAGTGAATTCAATAATAAAATTGTTGTTGTAATTAAGTCACTTTTTGTGAAAATTCAAAAGATTCATATATGTTTGAAAATTACACAAAACAAATTTCATTTGAATGAGAAAAAAAGACAATTTTCCATAGAGAGTCAGTTGGGCTCATCACAGTGGTATCAGAGCATTGATCTTACCAGCCTGGAGGTTATGAGGGCTTAGCTATGGCAGGCAGGTTTGTGCCTGGTAGGCATTATGTCCGCAGGGGTAGAGCTTCAACCCCGCCAGAAAGAAATGAACAGGGCCCACAGGTTGATCGTGCAGGCGACAGGCACAAAGATAATATTGGCAATGATGTTGACAAGGAAGCCAGAGATACCTTCAGAAATTTAGCAAAAGGTCAGCATCATGTTGCAAATGTTTTGTAACAATTGTCATATACACTTCAACGCATTTCAATACCAGGTGATCGTACCAAAGATAGGGGTACGCGCAGTGCCTCAGCCAGCTCACACAAGGCTAGAGCACATGACAGGCATGATTATAGAGCTGATCATACAGGTACTTATGATAGGCCTCTACGTCCTACTTTCTTGAGGCTTGAGCCGGATACAGTTAGCGTGGAATCAGAGCCAGCGCCTTTTGTTGATGATATGGTGGCTCACTTTGCAGAGTGGGATGCTCTTCCAGAAGCACTTAAGAGAAATCTGAATTTTGATAGGTCCTTGACTCAGAAGAGAGAGCATTCCAGAGGCAGACCAGCTACTGACACGAGGCAGAGGCCTAGGCAAAATGATCTCAAGCAGGCAACCAGCAAGTTGACACTAGCTCACTTCAATGGAAGTGGGAAGACGACAGCCAGAGCATGGGTCCACAAGCTGGTACGTACTTGTCACTTCGTCCTATGTCTGAGGAGGACGCTATACAATTTGTCGTGCTTCATCTAGATGGGGTAGCTCATGATTTGGTGGTACCATGGGCTAGTATCTCCGCATCATGATCAAATTGTTGAGTACCAGGAGTTTATTGACAGGCTGATAGAGCGGTTTGACAAGAAGGATTCTGAGATTTACTTCAGAGAGTTAGCTCAGTTGAGGCAGACAAGTGGCCTTGAGGCCTTTATCAGTGAGTTTCAGCGCCTATCAGTTATGGTTTATGACATCTCTGAGAGGAGGAGATCATGTTTTTCATAGAGGGTTTGTCTAAGCCGTACAGGGGATGGGTTAAGTCCTTGGATCCACCTACTTTGCGAGATGCTATGAAGAAGGCAAGGAATCTTGAGCCTTTTGTTTCACGAGGCAAGTCTACTCCTAGTCCTATTATCCCTCCTGCAGAAGAGGTACCTCCACCAATTGTTGACAGGAAGAAATCTGCAGGTAGACTTGATGATGACACCCGAGAGGCTTTGAGGAGTCAGCTTTGCTATTGGTGCAAAGAGCCTTATGATAGAGAGCATTCTTGTCCTATGAGGCTTAAGGGCAAGGCAAATCGCTCTATGTGGGTTTATTCTGGTGAGAGTGAGGTTGAGTCTTCTCATCAGTCAGCTGGTTTATGTCATGTCCCCTTTCTAGCGACATGATTTTTCATATTGGATTTGCCTATCATCGGCTCTCGTAGGCAAATGATTTGGAGAGAGAGTCATTTTTGGAGATCAGTTGGTCATACTTGCTCTTGGAAAAGTGAAGTTGAGCTTATATTTTATTATTATGTGTTAGCAGGGCCCATATGTTATAATTTTAAGTTGAGATTGCACTTTTTTATTTTATAAAGTTACTTTATTATAAAAGTGCATTATAATGGGATTTTATAATGGATGCTTCTAGAAGTTCTTAGTAACTTCTTAGAAAAGTGAATAAATAGAGGGGCTTGAGCATTCATTTGGACAAGTTGATTTTGGGATTTCTTCTACTTCTTCCATTGTGGAGCAATTTGTAGTCTTTTGGTCTGCAAATATCATTTGATCTTTGGGAACGATAACTCCCTTGGATTAGCATAACTGAACTAGTGAAATATCTTCTGAAGGGTTGCTCATTGGAGATGGTACTTAGCCATTTCATGTTGGATTTCATCTGAGGATTGATTTGAGGGTTTGAAGTTGGTTGAATAAGGGTTTGGAATTCATCATTTTATTGGTGAATCAGTTTGATAGGTTTTGGAGATTATTTTGTGCAATTTCTGAGAAGACCATACCAGGGCCTGAGTCACAAGTTTTTGCTCATATCTCACAAACTATTCAGAGATTAATTTTATGCATTTGGGGAATGAGATTACATCCCTAGGCGACCCTGTTTTGGGTATTTTCGGCCAGCAATACCAAGCAGTGATTTTTGTATAGCTGTCGTACTATACGGCCCAGGTAGGGCCTGTACCAGAACAGATACAGTAGCATCATTTTGGGATCAGTTCGGGTGCAGTTGGAGGTGTCTTCAGCAGCATTGTCATCATCAATTTTGGTCAACATCCGGTGCGTCTTTCCAGGTTCTTGGTGTTTGATTTTGGATGTCAAAATTGTATAAAATTTACATATGTTCAGTCACTGTCATAACAGTCCAGTATATGCTTTGAAACAGTCACTGTTATTCATCATTTGTAATTGGATTGTCATAGTTAATGGAAGTGCATTGTGAGAGCTTGTCATTACCATAGTTCATTGTATTGTAATCTGAAATTGTCATAGTTGTAACAGTCCATTATACTCTCAGAATTCAGTCATTTGAATCAGTCCTTGTTATAACAGCACATTGTAATCAGACTTGGGAAGTTGGACATTGCATTAATAGGAGAGTATCTCATTGTTGGTATAGTTCATTGAAAGGTGCCAAGTAATTGGAATTTCTGAATATTGTTATTGGTACTGTTATTGTTCATTGTATTTTATTGCATATTGGCATTATTATCTTAATCGTACTTGTGGACTTGTTGCTCAACATTTACAACCTTGAAACACTACATTACAAACAAAACAATCCAGTGCATGCCAAGTGTTTGACAAATTGTCTCAGTTCAGATTTGGGGTTTTTAGTGGCCTTTATACTAAGGGTCATTATAGTTTAGATCCAAAGGAGCAGAGAATCACTCCAAAGATTGGTCCTGATGCCAAACTATCTCCGATTGTGTTGTCCACCTCTATGCCACTTCCCTCTACTTTCAGATTAAGGGGATTAGTGGAAGGACAACCCTGTGTTGCTATGTTGGACACTGGAGCCACGCACAACTTTATTCATGAGCGAGTTGCTAGTCAATGTGGGCTTCAAGTAGAGGAGTTTGCAAGGTTTAGAGTCAGGGTAGCAGGTGATTATGAGTTGATATCTGATTTTTATGTGCTTGATTTGGGAGCGATGGATGTAATTTTGGAAATGCAGTGGATACAGGAGATTAATGAATTTTACCTTAGCTTGAGCCCGATGCAGATGAAATTTGAGTACCAGGGCAGAGAGTATGTGTTGTTGGGTCTTGCTGAAGGGAGTCTACGCACTATGTCTTTGGGTGCAGTAAATAGTGAGGGTTCTCAGAGACATGAGTCCATTCAGGTAGAGTAGATTACACATCATGTCTCTCACAGTTTGCAGTTTTTTAGCTCAAATCAGCAGATGGCATTAGTTCACTTTGTGAAAAATCCTTTATTTGATATGGACATTACTATGACTTGTGCAATCCGTTGTTTGAGCTCAATGATGATCCCTTTCAGGTGTTGTACGATGATGATGATGATGATGATGATGATGATGTTTGGGATCCTATTAGTACACCTGGTTATCAGGCAGATTTTACAAGGAGGCCAATCAAGCCTAGCTAAGCAGTTTATAGGGGTGTACACAATGAGGAGTGCTTATAGTTTCACTTTTGATCCTCACGTTCAGGACATCTACCAATTGTAGAGTTCTTCAGTGCATTCATTTGATGACTAGTATGATGGTTTGGTTGGCCGAAGACTGGGGGCGAGTCCAATCTGTTGGTTGAGTTACTCCCGTGTGAGTTACTCTCGGTTGAGTTTCTCCCACATGGTGTTCCTGTTGCAGCATCTTTGGTTTGGGTGTTGAGTGCAGTTTCTCAGATGTTGTTTGTACTGTTGATGCTGATGATTTATTCACAAGATTATGGTGATGATAGGGACATTACACACGACCATCCTTGGGATCCAGGTGGGTTGTGATGTTGCTTGTTTTTCCTGATTGCTTGAGGACAAGCAATCTTGGGAGGGGAGGACTGTACTATCCCCGTTTTTCAAACTCTTGGGATTAGCTTAGTTCGGTGACCCTCGTAAGCTAATCAGGTTGTCAGAGGGGGTCAATTGGCAGAGCCAGTGGTTGGATTCCACTCTGGAGGTTCTAGTTGTCAGGTCTGCTCTTCATTGGGGTCATATTGGATGACTTACTATTTATAGTAAGCGGTATTTCAGGTATTGCTATGTTTGGCAGAGAACCTGGGCAGGGGTTTCAAATGATTCAAAGTTCCTATTGCAAAATCTCCAGTTTGAGAGACTTACTATTTATAGTAAGTCTATTTTGGTCAGATGGCTATTTCTGGCAGGGTAGTGTATGATTTGGATGCTATGTCAGAATTCAGGATGTTATGGTCATAAGTTGTTATAACATTGCATTATATTTGAAGTTATTAAATTAAGTCTACTTTAATTTAATAACTATGCAATTATATGTTATAATTTGATGGTGTGTTGAAGAAGGCTCTTAAATGAAAAGTGTAAATGAGAAGCCTTCATTAAAAGCTTATAAATAAAACATGAAGAGCTTTTTCATTCACCTTATGTCATTTTGTCAAAAATTGAAAAGTGAGAAAGTATTTGTCCAAGGAAGAAATCAAAATTCTTCAAGGAAGCAAGGGTTTCAAGGAGTTTGGTCTTCAGTTCTTGAAGAGAACTCTTCAAATTTTCATGTGCAAAGAGTGGTTATTAATCAGCGAATTTGTGTGCTGCTGGATCGTAATTGCTAGCTGCTATTTGATATTGCAAAGGCATTCCATAGACTACCATACGGAATTTCTGGTTGCTGCCGTACGGACCTGGTATTGGCGATTTACTTGATGTTTTCAGCTGCATTTTCCTTTGGAGTTGCATATTGTGTTCAAGGGAAATCTTCCAGCAAGAGTGGGAACGGTGTTAGCGATGGCAATTCTTCAAGCTATGGCTGGCGTCTTCTTCCCAGCAGGGCTTCATTCTTTTCATGGCTGTGACACTATTTAAGCAAGCTGCATCACTTGTCTAAGGTGCCGAATTTCCTAATTCTATATATGCAATGCCAGCTAAACTTCGGTGCTTATATTTTGATTAGTTTAGAAGAGTTAGTGAATTCAATAATAAAATTGTTGTTGTAATTAAGTCACTTTTTGTGAAAATTCAAAAGATTCATATATGTTTGAAAATTACACAAAACAAATTTCATTTGAATGAGAAAAAAAGGCAATTTTCCATAGAGAGCTAGTTGGGCTCATCACATCAACATACCATTTTTGTGAAACATTTTTATCAGTGTCATCTATCACGTCTCATATGTTGTCTACTACTAATCACTTGTTTAAGCATGTTTTTAGGGATGTTACTAGTGTATCTAATGTGATGTATACTGTGGTGGTTTGTGCTCTACTTCAAGATGATGTGTTGGGGATTCACTTGTCATTGATCCCCTTGTTTGTACAGTCATGCATGTTAGACATAGTGAGTCAGAGGTTGATGCATGTGATGAGACATTGTCTAATTTTAACATGATGTTTGTGTGTATGAGGCTGGTGATTTGCAAGTTAGCCTCTTGTTGATCATAGTTGTGACCTATCTTGTGTGTGCACTTGTTTAACTAAGTGGAAAACCTAGAAAGACAACTTACAAGAAACCCTAAAGGGATGGCTCAATGGAAACTCGTGGTGGAAATATGCGTAGGCATCACTAAGTGTTTTGTGAGCCTATAATAACTCTTGCTTCTTCAAAGATTTGTTCAAACACTTCCCAATAAGAGAGGTCAATGTAGAGTTCTCTACTCTTTCCTCCACAAGAGGTGATCATTGTTGGAATTCTCCTCTCTCATCTACCAGAAGGGAATACTATGTTTCTAATGCTTGAGTAAAGATGTATAGAAGTATAGTTGGATCACCTTATATTTTACCCTAAATTTACGAATCCAAATGAAACAAAGAGCAAAATATAGTTAAGAGATATAATCCTTTGTCTGAAAAATAAGATGAGATGGACTTGATTTGAAAACCTACAACGAGATTAGATAATAGCATAGATACAATTCATGAAATACATCCAATTCTAGGTTAGGAAATATACATATGAATCTACACAACAAATCTTAATGATTACATAGGAGCTCAACCATAACGAGGATTGTATTGGAAGACATGAGGTGGTGCCCAAAGTATTCTCTACCCTAGGCCCAACAACTATACCTTATCCTCTGTGGCCACATGTGGTCCTTAACCAATGATCCTTCACCATCATCATGAGGTGCCATACCTAGTGAGGGCTTCACATCATTCTCCTCCATCATGTCTAATGTGGCCACGACAAGAGGATCCTCAATGTGGACAGTCCAAACTGAGCAACATGAGTCACACAGCGGAAACCACAACAAAAGAATGAGAGAATGCAAGATCCAATGTTTGCATTAACATAAAATCATTTACAACAGGCCAGCAACATGCAGGCTTACATTCCAGGCATACATGCATGTTCACAAATTAAAATCCGAACTATCCTTCTAATCAAACCTCTAAGAGGTTATCTTCCTAAAAACTACTTTCCTACAAATCAATAACATCAATATATACAACGTTCACAAGCAATAAGTCGGCCAAGAAAGATCACATTCTCAAAGGTAGGAAAAGTAATGTGCAGATATAGATCAGGACCCAAATCATGAAGAACACCTCCAAAAAAATGTCAAATGAAGCGCAAACCCAAAGGGAGGTCGGCCAAGAGTTTAGGAACATCAAACAATGCACCAAATAGAATCACAAACCGACCAAATGGTTTGCATGATCGGAAAACTCCAACAGCAGAAACATGAAGAACAAAATAGGTCTGAGCCAAAATCAAAGAGATCTCCACCAAGAGAAAACGGATCGAGATGCAAACCCAGATGAAGATCAATCACGATGTCGGGAACGTGTCATAAGGTTCGCAAGAGAAAACAAGCCAACTCAGAGGAACGTCGCAGCAAACACAGAAACTGACTAAATAGGAATAAACTGAAAGCAAATATTTTTTTTGGTTGATGCAAGATTACCAAGAACCAAGGATGCTCCTGCATCAAACACCCCTAGTGACACAAGATGTTCCATGAGAGGAACTCATGAATATTAGGCAGGACTCGGAACATAAATCCCATGCTCATTCTTGATCCAAATGTCTTCCTGTTGAACTTCACCAGCAACATTCAAGGAGGATTCTGAAATTCCAAGGTGGTGGGGAATTAAAGTTGAATGTATTACAAAGCTTTTTATTTTTAGATTTTGATTACAAAGTCGATAACTTGAAATCTAATTTCCCTCATGCAAGGCCCCTTTAATTTAAATTGATTAAAGAAAACTGAGAATTCAATGGGCAGCTCCAATAAAGCTAGTAAGTCTTAATTAGGATAGGGGGAGTAAATCAATCCAAATACAATTCAATTTAAGCGACTCCTCCTTGAGTCTTGATTTTCTTTAATAATTAATTGAAATGTCATTGAAAAGAAAATAAAGACTAGAACTCCAATTTTCATCCTTTCAAAATTCGTAAATATAAATAGAGGATTGGGGAGCTAGATAGAAAATTCGATTTGAATTCTTATTTAGAGCTAGTAAATCTTAATTGAATAAAGAGGTGAATTACGTCCAATTGACACAAATTCAACTTTGGAACTTCTGTAATTAGAGGAAAATTTTAAGTTTTCAAACTTGGGCAACGAAAATTCACTAAAGCATTAAAAGAAAACATTTTCAAAGATTTGCTAAATCCTAGTTTGTCAATTTGAATTCAAATCATAAAGCACCATATATTAATCAAAATTCTGAATTTTAAAGTCTAATTGAGGATTTATGGTGGCAGGAAGGAGGTGGAGTCCAAAGGAAATTTTATTTCATGAAAATATTAAGTTTTTTTTCTCATCATTTCACAAACTTAATGCTTTTCCCTACTTGTTTTGCAAGGTCAATTCCGAAGATGAAGGGGATTAGATGATGGAAAATGGGGATGATGCTACAAGCTCAAGTCTGGGACTTAAAACGAGATATAACTCAAGACTCACAAGGATGCTCGAAGGATTCCAAATGAGAAGGGAGTTCAATTCGAATCGAGATCAAGGTGAATTTGAAGATCAAGTTCAAGTCAGGTTTATAAGTGCAAGATCCAAACATCCAACTACAAATCCAAATCAAGCCCAGCTACATGAAGTAAATATTATCACAAATGCAATCAAGAATTACATCAAGCTTACCAATCCAAGATGCAAAATTCAAGTTAAGCCATAAGGAAAATTTCAAAGGATGGAGAAAATCCTACAGATGAAACAATTTAAGAACATGAGCCATCACAATCATCCTCAAGGAGATTTATAGTTTCGAAGGAGTTAATCAAAGTTAGAAAGGTTGAGTATCAAAAGATACTTTCTCTTCATCAAAGGATACCTTCTAACAATCAAGCAAGAAATATTTGCAATTTTAATAGACACATTCCACAAGCCAGGATTCAAAGCACATGCTCTTTGTGAAGAGCATGTCTGGCTCTCAATATTGCAACATTGATTTTCCAAGGAAATTTGATAAATTGGATACTTGTTTTCCTTTGTAAATATAAATTTCCTCTAAACTTCGAATTTCATTATTGATCAACAAAATTAAGATAAACTTTATTGAATTGAATTCAATCTCAAAGTAAAACATTTACACATTAAGTTTTTATCATTTAATACGCTGGCTGCAAATTGTAAAAACTTCAGAATTAATTAATATGAATTAATTGGCACCTGGCAAATGCTGCAATCTTTACTAAGTGTGATACCCTCCACAAATGCAATGACTCAGCCCAGATTATAGAAACATCACCATATAGCAGTCACGTGACAGCTTTAATTGAAGTTGTGACTGTCCTGATATTCACGCAGCCTCCTTGCAGCATAAAACGGTTTCCTATGCAGTCACGTGAGCTGAAGGAAAAGGGTGTTGTTGCCAACCAAACCTCACGCAGCCTGCTAAGACTCCACACAGCACTCACGTGAGGGCTGAGAATGCTTTGGGACAATTTCACAGGTCCTCCAAATGAAACGCAGCCTGAGATTAATCAATGTCTCTTGATAATTGGAAAACCCTCAGCACATTCGAATTCAATTATCAAATAAAGAATCACAGTAACTCCTCCAAACAATTTCAAAACTTCAGCAAGAAGACAAATCGAACCCTTGGATAACAAATCGATTTGCCTATAGATTAAAACTTATCATAAATCCAATATACATCAACACTAAACTATGATCTCAGAAATAGCTGCAAAATTCACCATCAATCTGTAATGGCTCAAATTGCCAAAAGAGGAATCAGTCCTCAAAACCCTAACCGGGTTGTCTCTCGCACAAACTTCAATAAAATCATAATTCAACAATCGGTAATGAAAGTGCTTTTTTGAAATGAATATATAGCTTTTTCGGAAAAAGCACAATTTCACTTTTTTCATTAAAAAGGCTTTTAAATGATAACTTCACTTTATAACATTAAAGTTATAAAGTAATAAAGTTATTAAATTAAAATAATTTAATTTAATAACGATAACCTTTAAAACCAAAGCCACTGAATCACACTGACTGTGACAAACTCATTTCTGACACCAGAGCCTCAAACGCCAACTGACCTACCAAAAATAACCCACTGCCAAAAATAACCAACTGCTAAAAATAGACTTACTAAAAATAGTAAGTCTCTCAAACTAGAGATTCCCTAAAACTCGATCCTGGCACATCTGACACTCCATGGAGACACCTTGCTAATCCTAGCCATACCCAAAATACCACTTACTAAAAACAGTAAGTTGACCAAATTGACCCGAACGAAGAGCAGACTTGGTAAACTAAACCTCCAAAATGGAATCCCAACACTGGCTCCGCCATCTAACCCCCTCTGATCACCTGATTAGCCTGCGAGGGTTGCCAAAACAAGCTAATCTCAAAGTCTGAAAAACGGGGACATTACACTCTTAATAGATCTACAGGATAAGGTGATGAGCTAGCACCTAGTTGTCTTCTCCAATCAGAAAATTCCAGATTCAAGCACAGTCAATCACAATATGCCAAGTGTAATATCTTCTCATTGGTTGGAAAAAAATCATTGTAATTTTCTTATTGGCCCATGATTGGTGCCTTCATGTAATTGGTTGTAAATTTGGCAACCCTAATTAGGGTTCGTAGGGTTAAATCTCAATCCTTGATCTTGAATTGACCTTGGCTCTTTAATGTAATTGAACATCTATAAAAGGCCAAGGCCTTCTCATTTGTAACAGTAAGACAGTGGTTAGAAAAGTTAAATGGCGGTAGTGGAGTTAGAAGCTAGAGAGATATAAGTAGGTTAGAGTAGGCTAGCTAAGGGAGAGACTTGATCAAATTGTTACTATGATGCTATCAAAGTAATGGATAATTCATTGCTGGTTCTTCATGGTGAATTACTTAATATTGCTTTGAAGTGTTGCACGGTTTCCTCAATCTTTCACTTGGAGTATATTTCTTTTCATGTTGAAGTAGTTTAGTTGAATGACAGTACTTGTGGATGTTTGCTTGCTTGACTCAAACAAATCCAGGCCACTAGCCTCCTGCTAATGGTAGGACTGTACTTGTTGGCAAAATGGTTAGCGCTCCCCTCGAGATTCGTGACATGGCTTAACCGCCTTCTGTGTCTTCTATAAGTCTAGTGGTTGTATTGGGCATTAATAGGTCGATCTTTTGGTGCAACGGCAACCACTACTTGTAACAAGTGGTATCAGAGCTTGGTCACAGGTTCGAATCCCCTCGGGTAGCGTTAAGGGGGAGATTGTTGGCAAAATGGTCAGCGCTCCCCTCAAGATTCGTGACATGGCGTAACCGCCTCCTGTGTCTTCTATAAGTCTAGTGGTTGTATCGGGCATTAACAGGTTGATCTTTTGGTGCGACAGCAACCACTACTTGTAACAGTACTTTGTGTGGTTAGCCTATGGTTGAAAGCACTTAACTTCAATTAATATTGAATCTTTAATTTGCATCCATTTGATGAGATTGAAGAGGAGATATTGATATGAAAACCACTTGAGTATTCCTTAGAAGCTTGCACTAGGTGGGTGGAGTCGCTAATTAAGCTGCATCTAGTAGAGTCTAAGTCCATCCATGATTCCTTGCATTCATAGTTGGGAATAGAAGTAGAAGTAGAAGTTTAAGTTAAAGTTGAAGTGGAGAGTTAGAAAATCAAACAATATTTTCATTGCACATTGTGAAGCTAAATCTTTAGAAGTGCAAGCAGTTGATATCCATTGAATGAATAGCGTAAGTCCCCTAAGTGATTAACCAACAAATCACATAATTTCATTGGGCAAGTATCCACAGTTAAAGGAATCTTGAAGTCATTTCATGATCTTACTTCGCAAGCTTAGCATGAGAGATGACCTTATATCAAGAGAGGATTGAGTGTTTGGTGTTTCATTCCGAAACATTGAGTGTTTGATTTTGCATGTTGCAGTGGAGCAAAACTCACATCACACTTCCTTGTCTGTATCTTTCGTCTTCCTTATCTCCTTTCCTTCTTTTCCCAGATTCTTCAATTTCTCCCTCTCTTCACCTTCCTTTCCTCGCCTCATATCTATATACGATAGTAAGGGACTTTTACTACCACTTTCTTTCTTTTGCTTATCTAAATTACCTCTTCCGTAGGACCTCATCTTATCTGCAACCAAAGTCTTTTGTTGCACAACTCTACCTCAATTACCATCTGGTACCATCTTGTTTTCAAATCTATCCACAAGATCCTTCTTCAAATCCACACCATCTTCCAGTATAATCTTTGCATTCTTCTTCTCAGCACAGCAACTTTTCACAAGACTCAAGTTCCCTACTCCCTTCTCTTTCTCCTTCAAGGAAGCTAAAGTAAACTTCTACCCATCCTTCTCTATAGTAACCAGGTTCCTTCTACAATCATAGATAGCTCCTGTATCAAACTGCCAAGGTCTACCCAACAAAACATGACAAACACTCATAGACAAGACATCACACAAGACTTCATCTCTGAAAGGGCCAATATTAAAGTTCACCAAGCACTGCTCTTTCACTTCTACTACATGATCATCTTGCAACCAACTTATCTTATAAGGACAAGGATGTCGAAGCCTATTCGGACCAAGTTTCTCTACCATTTCTTCAAATACCAAGTTATTAGTACTTCCACTATCCACAATTACCTTACAACACTTACCCCCTAATTTGCATATAGTCCGGAAAAGATTCCTCCTTTGTGTAGGATCGGTCTCCTCTCTGCTCTACTCCATCAAAACTCTCCTAAGCATAAGGGATTCTCCGACTTCTGGTTCTACCATACTCTCATCTAGTGCTCCAATTACCTACTCCTCATGTGCCATAAAATTCGTTTTACCAATGCCTTTACTAGATCCCTCGGAACATTCAAAAGATCTATGTCCAATTTCTCCACACTTTAAACATTTACCCAGGAATTCTTTGCTGCCATTTTCTCTTGTTTGTGCCTTCTAATCTGGTTTTTTACTCCACTTAGATCTTGATTCTTCTTCATTTGCCTACTTCTCCTTGTTGCTACACATTTGCTTCTCTTTCCCTCTAGGGTTATTCTGTTGCCTTCTCTTTACTTTATGCTTTGTCTTAAGAGCATATTGGTAAGCATCCTCTACTGTGGAAATAATCAGCATACTCATCTCATCTTGAATGTTAAACCTAAGGCCATTTATATATCTAGCCACCTTCTCCTTAGTCACCTCTCATTGTCCAGATTTGATTGTCATCTTATAAAATTCCTCACTATACTCCTGCACACTCGTGTCCTTCAAATTCTGCAACTTCTTGAACAACTCCAACTCATAATCTTCCGGAATGAATTTAGCCTTCGGTCTTGCAACCATCTACCTCCATCAAGTTATTTTCATTTCACCATTATCCTCTTTGTCCTTCTGCAACTCTTTCCACCATAAGGAAGCATGTCCTTTCAACTTAGTTTGTGCTAACCTATGTAATGTTCCCGACCACAAACTCGCAGAAAAAACACTGTACCAGTTACCCACGCTACCTCTACACAGCCCAATCTGGACCGTGCAGAGGAGAAGATGAGAGCAGGGAGGCCGTACGGTGCTAAGTAGAAGACCGTGCGGAATTACTAAAGGTCATAAGGGGATGTTTGGATGTAGTACGGTGCCAATGGGAAAGGTCGTACAGAGTTGCTTGGAGGTCATACGGTATCAACACAGAAGACCGTACGGAGTTGCTTGAAGGTCGTACAATGTGGGGTGGGAGGTTGTATGGTAGTTGACTATGGTTGCCAAAAGGAGTATTAATGCTCTTCGCCAGGTGAAATATGATGATCGCCATGAGGTCCTACGCCTGGTGTAATATGGTGGTCGCCAGTTGGAGTATGATGGCCTACCCTTGGCGTAATATGATGGTCGCCAGTAGGGAGTATGAGGTCCTACGCCTGGTGTAATATATGGTCACCAG
This sequence comes from Chamaecyparis obtusa, assembly GCA_027943335.1. Classification (NCBI taxonomy): domain Eukaryota; kingdom Viridiplantae; phylum Streptophyta; class Pinopsida; order Cupressales; family Cupressaceae; genus Chamaecyparis; species Chamaecyparis obtusa. The sequence continues at coordinate 743,427 of BSBK01000309.1, forward strand.
TAGGAGTATTAGGTCCTACACCTGGTGTAATATGGTGGTCGCCAGTTCGTCGCTTAGTGTAATATGATGGTCACCAGTAGGAGTATGAGGTCCTACACCTGGTGTAATATGATGGTCGTCAATTCGTCGCCTGGTGTAATATGATGGTTGCCAATTCATCGCCTAGTGTAATATTGCGATGTAAAACCAGAATTAATGGATGCACAGAAAATTATATAACTCCAGATCGCCCAATTAGAAATAAACGCCAGATGCTAATGATCCCAGAAGTAATTCTTGATTCAAACAATAATAGTGCCATAGAACACCGAATTCCAAGTACCAACGATGCCACAAGTTGTATTAATGCCAAAGATGCGAATAAATGTATACAAAGATGGTGTTTCAGAATTGCCAGATCCGAAACAAACAAAGAACAACAGATGTAGCGCACAATGAAATATTGGAATGATATTTCCAACAGCAGACTAGGGTAGTTGTTAACCACCGAAACTGCAACAAACCAAATAGGGAGGATCTTTCACCTCCGAAATGGTGGACAACAGAACTCCAACTAGAATTCGTAGAGACAAATAAAATATTCCAAGATGCATACCAACAACTACCTACATGCCGGTCATAAATACCCCTTCGGAGAAACTCCTGAGGGTTTACAAAAGAATTCTGACACGGCAAACACTTACGGACAACAATAATAAAAATGGGCCCCCTTTTATTAATTAATTAAAGGTCCATTTATAATATTATTTAAATTTCGGAACCATTAATTAATTTAAAAATAATTTATAAAAAATGGGGACATTACAAATCCTCGCCGCCCAAAGATTACTTGCCCTCAAGCAATCCATAATCAATATTCTAGGATTCCAAACTAGGCGCGGACACTGATAACTGTATCCACTACAAACTTCAAGCTGCAACGTGACCACGCCACATGCGCCTGGAAGTAAGCAAGAAAAGTAACTCTTCATCAAGCTTTCGCTACTCCACTCTGATATAATTGTAGTCATACCTAGGGTCACCAGCATTCCACTGAAACCAAACATCAAACATATCGATGCTCAGATCCCAAGCCAAGTGCGGACATTGGTAGCAATATTCGTTGAAAACTCTGTGTTGATCCTGGACCACATGCACATAGTTGGATTTAGTTGGAACTAGTAAACCATCATCAAGCTTTCGTTGTGCCACTTTGATATAAACATTGCCAATACCCTTCACCAGGATCCCAACAACGCCAATCAATGAAATCTTTCATGCCATCATGTTCAACAATCTCTTCTGGTATGGCCACAGACACAGATGTTGATGCTGACACGAACTTGACCACATCCCCAACCACGGACACGACGGCAAAAGACATGGACAAAGACACCACGACAACGGATAGAGCCTCGATGACAACTACAACGGAGAGAGCCTTGGCGATGGACGGAGCCTCGACAACAGACACAGCCTCGGTGACGAAGAGAACCTCGGCAACGTTGGAGAGAACATTGGCAGCGGATAGAACCTCGACGGCAGACAGAGCCTCGGCGACGGACACAGTCTCGGTGACGAATAGAGCTTCGGCGGTAGACACAATCTCAGCGGCAGACATAGCCTCGATGACGGACACAACCTCGGCGGCAAACAAAGCCTCGGCGGCAAACACAGCCTCGGCGACGGACACAGCCTTGGCGACAAACACAGCCTCGACGGCAAACATAGCCTCCGTGACGGACACAGTCTCAGCGACAGACAAAGCCTCAGCAGGGGATAGAGTCTCAGCGGTGACGGCGACAAAGAGAACCTTGGCAGCGGACAGAGCCTCGGCGCCAAACAGAGCCTCGGTGATGGACACGGCCTCGATGACGGATAGAGCTTCGGTAGCAGACAGAGCCTCGGCGGCAGATAGGCCCTCGATGACGAACACAGCCTTGGCGGTGGATAGATTCTCGATGGCAACGGCGACGAATAGAGCTTCGGCGACAAACACAACCTCGGCGACAGACAGGGCCTCGATGACAGACACAGTCTCAACAACGGACACAGCCTCGGCAACGGATAGAGCCTCAACGATAGACACAGCTTCGGCGACGACGACAGAGAGAACCTCGGCGGGTAAAACCTCGGCAGGCAGAGCCTTGGCGGAAGACAGGACCTCAGCAACAGACAGGGCCTCAGTGACAGACAAAGCCTTGGCGATGAACATAGCCTCGGCGACGAACACAACCTTGGCGATAGACATAGCTTGCTGCACATAAGGAAGGGTTTCATACTCAATGAATTGAAGGCCTAGCTCATGAAATAGAGTAGTGGCAGAGCTTCTCACCTTGATTTGTCCAAGTTGTCTTGGCAAGATCCATGCAAACAACTTCTTCATTTTTTAGGTGTTCTCCACATGTAGGTGTAGTAGCAAGATTTAGCAAATCCTCTTGGAGCAGCCCTGTAATCATGCCTTCACCCTCCTCGTGTAATGCATCACCCTTATCATCGTCATCTACTTTCTCCCACTTGTGCAAATGAGATATTAGTTTTTCTTCACAATGCTTGAATAAATTACTGACCAATCTACACGCTACCATAGACGGGACACATTCTAGATTACAAACAGCCCACAACATAGATATGATAGGTTGGGATATTTCATCCATCTCTTCAATGCATGAAATCATAAGGCTTTCCATAGCAACTAAAACCTTAGTACCATGACACTCCTTGATTGTGACCAAGAAGTGATGAAACATATCATGGATCAAGTCTTGCAACTCCAAATCTAAGAGGACGTTACTTACTTTGACATTTGCACAATTATCCAATATTATAGATCTCCTGCCAAAAGGGTCACCACTGAAGTCATCAAGGCTCTGAAAGCTGTCAATGATCAAATGCAATATCTCTATCATGGTGTTGTCATCATACAGTTCTCTAGGAGCCCAAATTCTCAAGATCTCACTGAGACATGCTGCAGTTGCCAACTTCATTTCCTTATCATGGTGTTTCAAAAGCCTGGGTTGACTTAAGGCATCCTTAATCGGAGAAAGGATCCTCTGTGATGAGCCCAACTGGCTCTCATGTACAATCTAACTCTTTACTCAATTTAAATTGCACTTTTAAATTTCCTTTTGAAATATATAGAAATTAATGAACATCTGATATGGATTTTAAATGATACTTTCCAGCTCTTAACCTCTTGATAATACATCAATAGTCATTAATTCACCTTCGAATTACTCATTGAAAATTAGAATTGAACAACTATCAAATAAATTCAAATTACAAGCATTTAATAACAATTATGAGCACCTTAATTATTATGCGGCTGCAATATGGAATTCTAGAACAGAATTTCCATTTATTATCATCATTTACGGAACCCCTGCGAATGCTGAAGATCTCCAATTGGCACCAAGGAGACACCAAGTTGCGGCTGTATGACCACTGACTAAAAACGTCCAACACAAAGGACCTGATTTATTGTTGAAATATGAACCAGAAAGAAACATATGAACAAAAACTAAATAACTCAGAAGATTATCCTGGGAAAAACCCTCTCGACAGAGGGAAACAACCCAGCCCACTAAACGATGACACCTTTATTTATATACCATCAAAATTACAATGCAGTCAAGATAATTATATGATAAACAAATATCAAATCTCAGAGTACATGCAGTGCATGATACACAGATATGAAGAACCTTAATAAGCACAATATGCTGAAGACAAAACAGCCTGATGATGAATTCTGATGTCTAGTGTAGCATACGGATGATGCCCGACACAAGACCCTGCAAGTGTATGTAATGCCTGCTGCTAGACACGGCATGCAAAGAAAGTCTGAACACGAAGATAGCCTAGAGACGTCTAAGACAGTCCCGATTATAATCTCTAAGGACCAAAGAGTCGCACAGGTAAAATCTGATGCTAAGAGTAGCTCGTCTGTGAGTGTCTCTGAATCTGTCAGGAAAAACTTAGATGATGAACAACCGAAAGGTAGCACCCACGCAATAGGCAATCTGCAATGATAAAGTTTCAACCGATAGTACACACTATCGCGACACTACACTCAAGCTCGAATAGAATCGAGATGATGCTGCGGACGTAACTGCTGGAGAACGTTACTCGCAATCAAGGTGTAAGACTTGACATGTGACGCTTCGGCTATCCGCCCAGATAGGTGAAGCGCCACAGCTATGTGTTACATTTTGAGGGCGGTGAAATGCATAGCAACCGTTGTCCAAGCCGTTGCCAGAGAAGTCGTTTGACGTGAATAACATGCTCCAGGAGATCAACCGCTATAACAGTCGATGGCGACAGTTAAAATATTAACCATTAGAGATAGTTGTGTATGAGATGCAAACTCATAAGGTATCTATCGAAGCTATAAATTCAACATTTATGACTAATGGCTCACGCAAGCTGGCAGTGTGTACGGCAGGCTACAGATCCGTACGGCTAAGGACTAAAAACGCAAGTTGTATTTAATTAATTGTTGGCATTCTCAACGCAGAGTATAATTAACGTTTCTCCCAGGCTTACATTCAAAACCTCAACACTCCAATATTTCGCACTTCTCTCCCATTCAGCAAATCAGTAATCATAGCATATGAACAACCTATAGAATTATAATTCTGTAATAATATTGACAAACCCTTATCTCTCCATAATATTGGCAAGAACAACATTCAATTCAATCTGCACATGGATTTGCCCAACTCAGTAAACATTCAGCAAATGCAATGATATTCTCTCCAGATCTGAAGACCAAATATCATACTAAAGCAACACCGGAAGAAGCTCAACGTTCTCTTCTTGAAGAAGACCAAACCCTAGCTCAATCCAAGAAAAAACGAATTCTCTCTCAACACAAGTTTTTTATCAAATCATCAATGGTTCATGAAAGTGCTTTTTCAAATTGAATATATAGTTTTTTTGGAAAAAGCTTCAACTTCACTTTTTTCACCTAAGAGGCTTTTTAATCACAACTTCATTTTATAACATTAAGTTATAAAGTCATAAAGTTATTAAATTAAAATAATTTAATTTAATAACGATAACTTTAAAATAAAAAGCCATTGTAACCCACTGACTGCAACAAACTCGTTTCTGACACCAGAGCCTCAAACTTCAACTGCCCAGCCAGAAATAGCCAACTGCCAAAAATAGACTTACTATAAATAATAAGTCTCTCAAACTGGAGATTCCCTGAAACTCGATCCTGAAACATCTAACACCCCATGCAGACGCCCTGCTAATCTTGGCTATACCCAAAATACCACTTACTAAAAATAGTAAGTTGACCAAATTGACCCGAACGAAGAGCAGACCTGGTAATCTAAACCTCCAGAATGGAATCCCAACACTGGCTCCGCCAACTACCCCCCTATGATCACTTGATTAGCTTGCGAGGGTCGCCAAACCAAGCTAATCTTAGAAGACTAAAAACGGGGGCATTACAGTCCTCCCTTCCCAAGATTGCTTGTCCTCAAGCAATCAGGAAAAACAAGCAGCATCACAATCCACCCGGATCCCAAGGATGGTCATGAGTAATGTCCCGATCAACCTCTTACTCCTATAAAAAAGTCAACAACATCAATAGTACCAACATCAGCAACTGGAAAACTACACTCAACACTTGAACTGATGATGCTGCAACAGGATCGCCTTGTGGGAGAAACTCAACTGAGAGTAACTCACACGAAAGTAACTCAACCAACAGACTAGACTTACTCCCAGTCTTCAAGCTAACCAAATCATCATACCAGTCATCAAAAGGATGCCCTGAAGAACTGTGTGACTGATAGACGTCCTGAACGTGAGGATCGAAAGTGAAAATGTAAGCACTCCTCACTGTGTACACCCCTGTAAACTGCTCAGTTAGGCCTGACTGACCTCCTGTAAAATCCTCCTGATACCCGAGTGTAATAATAGGATCCCGAACATCATCATCATCATCATACAACACCTGTAAGGGATCATCACTAAGCTCAAACAGCGAATTGTCGTAAGTCATAACAACATCCACATCAAATAAGGGATTGTTCACAAAGTGAACAACACCCATCTGCTGATCTGAGCCATAAATTGGTGAACTCTGAGAGTCATGATGTGTGATCTGCTCAACCTGTATGGACCCATGTCTCCGTGTATCAGCACTATCTACAGTACAAAAGGACATAGTGCATAGACTCCCCTCAGCAATGCCCAGCAACACATACTCTTTGTCCTGGCACTCAAATCTGATTTGCATCGGGCTCACGCTAAGGCAGAACTCCTTAATCACCTATATCCACTGCATCCCTAACACCACATCCATCTCCCCAAAATCGAACACATAGAAATAAGCTATCAGCTCATAATCACCAAGAAACAAGGAGAGATCTCAAATGCGCCTAGTACAGGTAAAATTGTAGCCATCAGCTACCCTGACTCTAAACCTTGCAAACTCCTTTACCTGAAGCCCACACTGACTAACAAGTCGCTCATGAATAAAGTTGTGCGTGGCTCCAGTGTCCAACATAGCAACACAGGGTTGTCCTTCCACTAATCCCTTCAATCTGAAAGCGGAGGGAAGTGGCACAGAGGTGGACAACACAATCGGAGACAGTTTGGCATCAGGACAAAACTCTGGAGTAACTCTCTACTCCTCTTCTGTATCAAAACCAGCAGCCTGATGAGAAGACTCAACCTCACTCTCACCAGAATAAACCCACATAGAGCGATTCGCCCTGCCCTTGGGCCTCATAGTACAAGTATGCTCTCTATCATAAGGCTCTTTGCACCAATAGCAAAGCTACCTCCTCGGATCCTCTCGCGTGGCATCATCAAGTCTACTTGCAGGCTTCTTTCTGTCAACAACTGGTGGAGGTACCTCATCTGTAGGAGGAATAGTAAGACTAGGAGTAGACTTGCCCCGTGAAACAGAAGGCTCAAGATTCCTTTCCTTCTTCATACCATCTCGCAAAGTGGGTGGATCCAGGGACTTGACCCATCCTCTATACGGCTCTAACAAACCCTCTATGAAAAGCATGACTCTCCTCCTCTCAGAGATGTCATATACCATAACAGATAGGTGCTAAAACTCACTGATGAAGGCCTCAAGGCCACCTGTCTATCTCAGCTAAGCTAACTCTCTGAAGTAAGTCTCAGGATCCTTCATGTCAAACTGCTCTATCAATCTATCTACGAACTCCTGGTACTGCACAATACAATCATGATGCAGAGACACTAACCCATGATACCACCAATCATGAGCAACCCCATCCAAATGAAGCACGGCAAATCGAATAGCGTCCTCTTCAAACATAGGACAAAGTGAAAGATAAGTATCCAGCTTGTGGACCCATGCTCTGGTTGTAGTCTTCCCACTTCCATCGAAGTGGTCTAATGTCAACTTATTGGTTGCCTGCTTGAGATCATTCTGCCTAGGTCTCTGTCTCACATCAGGAGCTGGCCTGCCTCTGGAATGCTCATGCTTCTGTGTCAAATATCTGTCAAAATTTAAATTTCTTTTTAGTGCCTCAGGAAGAGCATCCCACTCTGTAAAATGTGCCACCATGTCATCGACAAATGGTGCTAGCTCTGACTCCACACTAACTGCATCCAGCTCTGGCCTCAAGAAAGTCGGACGATGAGGCCTGTCATAAGTACCAGTATGGTTAGCTCTATAATCTCGCCTGTCATCAGCTCATGACCTGTGTGAACTGACTGAAGCACTCCGCGCACCTCTATCTCTAGCACCTGGTAATGCAATGCGTTGTAGAGTGTCTAAAAGCTGTTGCTGTACAGTTCCAACATGATGCTGACCATCTGCAATATTTCTGAAGGCATCTCTGGCCTCCCTGTCAATATCATTCTCGATATTATTTCTATTTGTCTCCTGCCTGTTCATTCTGTGGGCCCTGTTCATTACCATCGGGAGGTGTTGAATTTCTACCCCTGCCCTCCGGGAATAAATCTATTTGCCATTATATTTTTTCCTCATACCCTTCAGGATGGCAAGATCAATGCTCTGATACCACTGTGATGAGCCCAACTGGCTCTCATGTACAATCTAACTCTTTACTCAATTTAAATTGCACTTTTAAATTTCCTTTTGAAATATATAGAAATTAATGAACATCAAATATGGATTTTAAATGATACTTTCCAGATCTTAACCTCTTGATAATACATCAATAGTCATTAATTCACCAACGAATTACTACTGAAAATCAGAATTGAACAACTATCAAATAAATTCAAATTACAAGCATTTAATAACAATTCTGAGCATCTTAATTATTATGTGGCTGCAATATGGAATTCTGGAACAGAATTTCCATTTATTATCATAATTTACAGAACCCCTGCAAATGCTAAAGATCTCCAATTGGTGCCAAGGAGACACCAAATTGCGGCTGTATGACCACTGATTGAAAATGTCCAACACAAAGGACCCGATTTATGACAGGTGGCTCACGCAAGCTGGCAGTGTGTACGGCAGGCTGCAGATCCGTACGGCTTAGGACTAAAAACGCAGGCTATAATTAATGTTTCTCCCAGGCTTACATTCAAAACCTCAACACTCTAATATTTCGCACTTCTCTCCCATTCAGCAAATCAGTAATCGTAGCATATGAACAACCTGTAGAATTATAATTCTGTAATAATATTGACAAACCCTTATCTCTCCATAATATTGGCAAGAACAACATTCAATTCAATCTGCACATGGATTTGCCCAACTCAGTAAACATTCAGCAAATGCAATGATATTCTCTCCAGATCTGAAGACCAAATATCATACTAAAGCAACACCGGAAGAAGCTCAACGTTCTCTCCTTGAAGAAGACCAAACCCTAGCTCAATCCAAGAAAAAACGAATTCTCTCTCAACACAAGTTTTTTATCAAATCATCAATGGTTCATGAAAGTGCTTTTTCGAATTGAATATATAGCTTTTTTGGAAAAAACTTCAACTTCACTTTTTTCACTTAAGAGGCTTTTTAATCTGTTGTCCTCAATTTTAACATCACAAAATTGAGACAACCCTACGCAATTTTTCTCATGGATTCGTAGGTGTATCCTCTATGTTTCAATGTATGAATAAACGTATCTTGAAAGCAATTCGTCATCCTTGAATTGTGTTCAATGTGTCGTTTATTGTACATTCTTTTTAGGAGATTGCCGTCAAGTTATTTTCTTGAACGCTTGTCGAAAGAGTTTATCTTCTCTGATTGCAAGCACTTGATTTTTGGTTATCTTCATGGTTTTCTTTGTTTTTCTTCCTCGTGTAAATAGTTTTCGGTTGTGTTTTTCCCTTGAGAGGATGCTCCTTTAAATTCCGCTCGTTTCGAGCCGACTTAGACCTTAATCGGAGCTCCTCTAGCTCAAGTTATGAGGTTAAAAGTGGGGTTTTTCAGGGCGTCTACATATTTTATTAAATCCCTTGAAAAGTGGACTTTTTGGTGTCGATTGCACGAATTAAAATTATTTTTGAATTCTAAATTGGATTTTATCATCCATTTTAAAATTTCAACTAATTCTAAGTTGATCTTATTATAGTTTTTTTTTAAGTTTTAATAAAATTAGGCTTTATAAGTCTATTTTTATTTATTACTTTATTAAGACTATAGTTTTCAATTTAATTTTAAATTTCATGAGATATTTTAAGTGCAAGGTGGTTTTTTTCATTATCAAATGCATATATCCCATGCATTAATTCGTTTTAAATCCATTATTAACTCCTTATTAGCGAATCAGTGGGGTTTTCATTTGCAAATACATATTTCTGAAATATGATCATGGTAAGTGGAGAATTTAAATCTGTTTACATATGTGAACCTTTAAAAACATATGTGCTTTTACATCTCAAAAGCACGTCTTTATGTTTTTATCATATGATTTACTTGGAGTTTCTATGACATGTGTTTTGGGTCTTTAAAAGTCCATTTTTAAATCACACTAATACTAAGTGGTGATTTTAAACCTCATAACATATTGCACATATCACATGTAATATGTTATTAACTTGCTAAATCACGTTAAGTACTTGGTGGCATTTTTCAAACTCATTACATATAACATATTACATGTGTTATATGTATTGAAAAACCCGTTTTTATACTTCCTTGTGCATGGTAGCGATTTTGCCTCCCATTGCACAATACATATAACATATGTAATATGTTATATGTATTCAAATACCCGTTCATGCCTTATCACATGCATGGTGGCAATTTTGAACACTAAGACACATATTTTCGAATGTGTTAGTGACATGCTAAAACACATCAAAGCAATACATAGGCTGGGTGGCGATTTCTAATGCCAAAACACGTGTTATAACTTTTAAAAAGGGCATTTTTATATACCAATGCATTGGGCGGCGATTTTAGACGCCAATACACATATTTTCAAATGTGTATACTTATTTTCAAATGTGTATACTCATTTTCAAAACCCGTTTTTAGTATAAATGCATGGCAGCGATTTTTGATGTGAGAGCATATGTGTTATACCGTTTTGAAAGGGCGTTTTTAAATGTTAATGCTGGGTGGCGATTTTCAAAGCAATAACATATGTTTCAAAACATATGATAGCTGCCTTTCAATACATTCAAAAAGAGCTGGGTGGCGATTTTTCACTCAACCACACATGTGCTCTTATCTCTTCAAAACCCGTATAGCAGCATTGGACGGCAATTTTGAAGCCCAAAACACATTCAAATCTGAATGTTTGAGCATAGAAAAGGGGCGTTTTTGATGTTGCAGCACTAAGTGGCAATTTTTGCCTTCATTGCACTCCATTTCTAAGAGTTTTCAGTCCTTTTGGGGGTTTTAATCAAAAACGGGATTCAAATTCTCATTTTCTGAGATTTCAAAGGTGAGTTGTTTGTTTTCAAAATCTTATTGACTGATTTTTGCAAGCATTTCCAGCCCTAGACGCCGTTTTTGGAAGCCTTTGCATGTTTTGAATTTTTCAAACTTTTTGCTATTATTTGGCATTAATTTGGTCATTGTCTCAACACTTGTCAATTGATGTTTATCTCTTGGAGGAATAGGTCATGGATTGAGCTCTATTTAAAGACTTTTTTTCCAGCATTTCTATGTTGTGAGAATCTTCATGATCTTTTCCAGATTCTCCCAAAGATTGCACAGAAATTTTCTTCCTTTGTCTTGTGAAGAAGTGAGGTAAATTTTCTTTGTTTTATTTTTCATTGTTTTTTATTTTCAGCTTTGCATCAATGTGTTTTGATCTTCCTCATTCTAAAGATGCATGTGCAAAAACATCTCTTCTTTTGCACATGCAGTCGGGATTAAAAACCCCGTTCTTAATTATATTATTTCTAAAAAGATGGGTCCACTTCATTTTGTCCCACACATGCCACGTGACTTCACTCCATAAAAGCCCACTTCCATTGAACTTTATATTGCTGCCACTTGACTTCAAACTCATGTTGGTAGAAAAGTTTCACCATTATCACAAAATCAGTCCCATATTCCTTCATTTTCATCCATTTTTCCCTCTTATCATTTGCTGTCCATATGTGTAAACACCTCCAAGAAACCCGTTTTGGGGTCCTTACCGTTTTTGAGCTAAAGTCCATTCACCTCTTCGCTGTCCTAAAGTTTTCCAGCCATATGCCATGTTCATAGTTTTCCAAAATCCATATTTATGCATCAAAAAGCGCACAATGGATCCATCTCATAAAGATGTTCTCACCTTGTGGAATTTTCACGTCACATGCTACATGATTGGAGATTCAAAGGACTTTTGGCTTCAAAAGTTTGTGATTGTATTGTTTCCAGAAACAATACAAGTTCTACCCAAGAAGAAGGTTCTTCCCCATCATGTAAATGCAAGCTAAAAGCCCACCTTCAAGAGTTTACATACAATTTTCTTGCTTTTTCAAAAGTTGCAAATGGACCTCTAAACCCTATTTGTGGGTGACAAGTACTTCCAAAATGACATGTAATGGGATTTAAAAACCCCACTTATAAGAGAGAAATCATCACATGCTAAGTGCAAAGAGTTGAAGACTAGAATGATGTGGGCATCGAATACTTTCAAGAAGAGATACTTTCCAAGGAAATGACCACTATGATACAAGACAATCAAGGATGCAAGTTCCTATTCCAGATCAAGATGCTTTCATCAAACTAAAGCATATCAACCATCACGCATCCTGTAGCAGCATGAAGACAAACGAAGGATGATGTAATAGGCATCGTGTCTTGTCAGGCACTTAGAATATTTTCATCATGTCTTTGTAATTTGTATTTGACATATGTAATTGCATGTGATAGTATCACGTGCAAAGCTGTAACATGTAATCAGGTTGCAAGTGCATTAGGCATGCAACTTTGAAAAAGTCAAAATTAGTTAGTTGGTGAATAAGTCAAGGTGGTTAAGGGTTTTCCCCTTTTCTCTCCACCTTTCTCTCTCCTCTTTTCCTATATAAAGGAGAGAGCTCATTGTAAATAAGGATCTTTTGGCAAGGCAAGAAAATTCTGTCAATTTGTATTGTGCACTCTAAGACTTTGTGCTTGGATGTAAATCAGATTGCTTTCAATAAGAGAGGCAGATTGTTTTGAGACTTTGTGCCAATTCAAACTGTTATGTGACGACATTTTCTTGAGTTGATTGTGAGTTTTTATGCTTTGATTCAAGAGGGATTTGGATTCAATTGCGTAGACTTTGAGCTGCCTGTTGCATTCAGAGCCAATTTGAACTTTTGAAGACTTTGTGCTGCAGAAGGACAAATTGTGATAGATAGTAGTGGCTGCAATTACTTAGAGCTGATGACTTTGGGCTTCAGTTCTAAGTGTTTTTATTAAATTTGAGAGTATCTGGTAAGAGACTTTGTGCCTTACTGGTTATTCTGCTTAAATCCTCACAAGACAAGCACAGGAGACTTTGGGTTCCTGTTTTTGTTTCACTAAATATAAAAAGAAAGTTGTTGCCCCTGGTATTGTTCTTACGTCAACTCCAGGGTCACTGGTATTATCGTAGCAATAAGGCACTTTTTGTTAAGTTGGAAAGTTGTAGTTGTATGCAAATCATTCCTAAAAAAGAGGAATCGATTAAGAGAACCGCCTTTTTTTTTAATTTCAGTTAAGTTCTTGTTGAAGCCACCTACGGTAAGAAGGGAGCCTCCCCTATTGCTGAGAGGAGAGATTTATCTCATGAGACATTGCCTAAAGTTACAATTTTGTAAGGTGTAGTCCTAGCGGCTTACAAAATTTTTAGCCAACATAATCACAACTTCATTTTATAACATTAAGTTATAAAGTCATAAAGTTATTAAATTAAAAATAATTTAATTTAATAACGATAACTTTAAAATAAAAAGCCACTATAACCCACTGACTACAACAAACTCGTTTCTGACACCAGAGCCTCAAACTTCAACTACCCTGCCAGAAATAGCCAACTACCAAAAATAGACTTACTATAAATAGTAAGTCTCTCAAACTGGAGATTCCCTGAAACTCGATCCTGAAACATCTGACACCTCGTGCAGACACCCTGCTAATCCTAGCCATACCCAAAATACCACTTACTAAAAATAGTAAGTTGACCAAATTGACCCAAACGAAGAGCAGACCTGGTAATCTGAACCTCCAGAATGGAATCCCAACACTGGCTCCGCCAACTGACCCCCTCTAATCACCTGATTAGCTTGCGAGGGTCGCCAAACCAAGCTAATCTCAAAAGACTAAAAAAAAGGGGGACATTACATCCTCTATGTAAATCTTGAAGGTAATTGGTCCACCTTACACAAACATACTTCCAATATATCTAATGGAAGATCAACACCCTCACCAAGCTCTTTACCAATCTTTTGTAGTGCCTTCAACCACCACTGTCCATCACTACTGGGTGTCATGGTGTGATCCAAATCCCAAAATCTCTCAATCATCCCAACAGGCTGGCAAGATCACCAGCTCTGATACCACTGTAGTGTTCCCGACCACAAACTCGCAAAAAAAACACTATACCAGTTACCCACGCTACCTCTACATAGCCCAATTTGGACCGTACGGAGAAGAAGATAAGAGCAGGGAGGACGTACGGTGCTAAGTAGAAGATCGTGCGGAATTGCAGAAGGTCGTACGGGGATGTTTGGATGTAGTACAGTGCCAGTGGGAAAGATTGTATGGAGTTGATTGGAGGTCATACGGTGTCAGCACGGAAGGTCGTACGAAGTTGCTTGAACGTCGTACAGCGTGGGGTGGGAGGCTGTACGGTAGTTGACTATGGTTGCCAGGAGTATTAATGCTCTTCACCAGGTGAAATATGATGGTCACCAATTCGTCACCTGGTGTAATATGATGGTCGCCAGTAGGGAGTATGAGGTCCTACGCCTAGTGTAATATGGTGGTCACTTGTTGTAGTATGACGTCCCACGCCTAGTGTAATATGATGGTCGCCAGTAGGGAGTATGAGGTCCTACGCCTGGTGTAATATGATGGTCGCCAATAGAAGTATGAGGTCCTACGCCTGGTGTACTATGGTGGTTGCCAGTTCGTCGCCTGGTGTAATATGATGGTCGTCAATTCATCGCCTAGTGTAATATGATGGTCGCCAATAGGAGTATGAGGTCCTACGCCTGGTGTAATAGGATGGTCGCTAGTTCGTCGCCCAGTGTAATATTGTGATGTAAAACCAGATTTAATGGATGCCTAGAAAATAATATAACTCCAAATCACCCAATTAGAGATAAACGATGTCAGATGTAATTCTTGATTTAAACAATAATAGTGTCACAAAACACCGAATTCCTAGTACCAACGATGCCACAAGTTGTATTAATGCCAAAGATGCGAATAGATGTATACAAAGATGGTGTTTCAGAATTGCCAGATCCGAAACAAACAAAGCACAACAGATGTGGCGCACAGTGAAATATCGGAGTGATATTTCCAACGGCAGACTAGGGTGGCTATGAACCACCGAAACGGCAACAAACCAAATAGGGAGGATCTTTCACCTCCGAAATGGCGGACAACAGAACTCCAACTGGAATTCGCAAAGACAAATAAAATATTCCAAGATGCATACCAACTACCTACATGTCGGTCATAAATACCCCTTTGGAGAAACTCCCGAGGGTTTACAAAAGAATGTTGACACGGCAAACACCTACAGACAATGGAGGACAAGCATCTAGTAGTTGATTGATGGATACCTTTCTTTAATCAATTTTGAATCTCTTTTGTATTAACTGATTATACTTGTCTATAGGCTATGTCATGATGATATAATTGTATACAATAGGTAGCTGTGTGGTGAGCTACCTAATAGCTTTGTAATTCTGATATTCCTAAAGATGCTTATGCTGTGATGTAACCGATTCAGTTAAACTATGTTAATACAAAAAACACCTACGGACAACAATAATAAAAATGGGCCCCCTTTTACTAATTAATTAAAGGTCCATTTATAATATTATTTAAATTCTGGAATCATTAATTAATTTAAAAATAATTTATTAAAAATGGGGACATTACAACCTAACCCTCTACGGATCTCTAATATCTTCAAGCTCAAAGTAGTCCTCCAACTCTCCTATCTAGTCTATCAAATCTTCTGGATGCAATGAGCCAAAAAAGATAGAAACCTCCATTCTATGACTTTTACGTGTGCCACTGCTCTCACCAATCACTCTTCTCTTTCATCTATTGGTCCTATAGCCCCTTCAATCTCTAGTTCTTCTGCAGCCTCTTCATATTCATCCTTCAGTTCTAGATTCCTCCGCAAACCAACTAATGCGTTTCGGATCTCATTCCTCACCTCATTTTTTAAGTCTTCCATCATTTGCTCTATCCTTCTAGGGTTCATCCTTATTGGCAGCATCTCTCCCTTCAGTCAAGTGCAACTGCCTCGACTTAGTGATCTAACTACAAGGTTTCAATTGCCTCTCACTCGGTGATCTATTGAACATGCTTACATCTTGCCTCAAGTCGGTGATCTATTCACCCTCGAGATGCCTCAAGGACCACAACCCATTCAAGGCTTGCAACCAACTCTTTCTTTCTCAAATCTGCATATGGTCCCCTTCGAATCTGCATATTCTCCTCTTTCAGCTTTCAGATCTACATATGTCATATTCATATGTCTACTATTATACTTCAGATATCTGCTCTTCTAAGACTGATTATTCATATTTTCTTCCCCACAAAATCTGCATATTTCCCTTTATACTTTCTGTTCTTCATCCACATCAAATTATCAATGCATAGTCATACTCGCCAATCCTTCACAGTCTGCTCTTAAAATCTGAATAATATTTATTTTCCAGCTGTCTTGTTTGATGCCCTTCATTGAATGATTGTAACGTTTTTTATACTCTTCATTGGGCTGGAAGTTACAACCCCTTGAATGAGAAGGGTTCTTTCATGAAGTTGCACTTATGGACTAAGAGATCACACCCCTTCAATTATCTTATTAGCTTCTGTTCATTTGACTCCTTTCTGCTACTCATCTCATGTCAACCTTCTTCTTTTTATTCCTTTAATTGCTAGAGTTTGCGCCTCTTCATTTGGAAGGGATGCACCCTTTCAAATAGATTCGCTGCCCTAATATAGTTAGAATGTTGGCCCTTAATTAATCCAGTCAGCCCTCTCAAAGGGTTGCATTTCAAGTGTTTCTAAGTGGGTCTTTAATAATCCCTGGGTCAGCCCTCTATTAAATAATTGCTGTCATTATTATTTATTTATTATTATTTTTTCATATGTATTTATCTCTAGTCGGCCCTAACCATCCAATCACTGAAGTTTTTTTTATTTATAGGCGCAGGTTTATGATCTGTTTTGGCGAGGATATGACATAAATACTGTGAGTTCATTCAAAAAAATGATACTCATTTCTCAAACCACCTACTTGTATATTCCTACACTCCACAGGGACACCTCCCATAGCCTTTTACCCCCATCCCCGTACCCAAAACATTTCAGGGAGGGGCTTGGGGACGGCTAGGAAACATTGCCTCCCCATCCCCTTTTGCTTGCAAATTTTGGAAACGTACCTAATACACCTGGGAAACGGGTAGGGAACATAGGGGACACCTAGTCATCCCCTATGGCCCAGGCCAAATTTGGAAGCCAGATTTTTTTTTTAAAATCACATTTTTTAAAAGAAAAAAAGGGATGGACGAGCCCACAATTTGCATTGAGAGTTGATGAAGATAAGGAAAAAATTCAGGTAGTAGAGTATGGCAGTGCCATTTGTGCCACAAACAATATAGGGTTAACCATATTAGAGTTTATTGCCATCTTTTGTGGATAGGGGGTCATGGGGTGAAAGGTTGCAAACAAACAACCCAATCTGAGAAAAATGAGGCAACTAAATTGCATATGGAGGGGGAGGCATTAGGTAAAGGGGTTTCATTGGAGAGCGTGCAGCCTAGTGTGTCATTGCCTACAGGATCCAAGGATGTTGCTTCTTGTGGGGGGGAGAGTTCTACTACTTCTACCAGGGGAAAGAAGAGAAGTACAAATGTTGCAGATTTGTTTAATTTACAAGAAAAGATGTGGCTGAAACATCTATTGCTAAGTTTTTTTTATGCTCATGCCATACCCTTTCATGTCTCAAGTTCACCATATTTTAGACAAATGTTCAAAGATGTTCAAGTTGTTGGTCCCTCATTTGTTCCACTTGGAGGAACTAAGCTATGCACCAGCCTTCTTGATAGAGAGTACTTCAAGGTAAGTATTTTGATGGAAGATATGAGACAAACATGGATAAGGGATGGATGCTCCATAGATGGGTGGACCAATATCAAACATGGCCACTCAAAAATCTTATTGTCACTAGTTCAACAAGCTCTTATTTTCTTAGAGTTGTAGCTTTTTGAGGGAAAAGGAAGGATGCAGCCTTCCAATTATAGGTTTGGAGCCTCTAATTTTGTGTAGGAGTGACCAACTCAGCCCATGCATGTAAGTTAGCCGGATTGATGGTGGAGGGTGCTTATAAGCACATTTATTGGACCCCATGTTGTGTGCATGCATTGAACAATGCCTTTGAAGATCATTGGGAAGATAAATTGGGTGAAGGCAATGGTGTTAGATGCTAGAAATGTGCAGATGTTCATTTGCAACCATCACACTTCGCGCGCTTTGTTTGGGACATTTTTTAGAAAGGAATTCCTCAAGCCTGTGGAGACTAGACAAGCTAGCTACATCATTTTATTGGAGATTTGCTTGAGGTCCAAGAGGCTCTAAGATCAATGGTGGTCAATGCAAAGTGGGGGAGATGGCACGAGGCAAGCACACATAAGGGAAGAAGTAACAAAAAAATGTTTGATGATAATTGGTGGTCCACAATAAGGTAAAAAAATTGGCATTGCTGATTTTATTATTTTAAAATTTAATATGTTAATTTAGCAATTTCATATATGTTTCTAATTTGAGAAATGTGTCCATTCCTTTTTATGATTTTAATTTTTGTAACTTATTTGCACTTGCATCTATGTTTGCTCCTTCATTGAGCCTAATGTGCGAGTGATTAGATATGCTAATACTGACTCTCTTAATCTTGGTGAGATTTAAGAGACCCTTGATAGGATACGTGGACAAATCAAACAAGCAATTCATAGCAAGGACCCTACTTTGGAATTTTACAAGCAGCAACTTAGGCCCATTGTGACGTGATGGTGGAACATCATGAACACCTTGCTTCATATGGCAATGTCTGCTCTCAATCCCAAATGGTATGCATGGAGACCTAGGAGTGTGCCTCCATCTAATGATTATGAGGTGAAAGAAAGCTTCTTTAGAACCCTTGCAAAAAAGTATACTGAAGAGAATCTACTCTACATCACACACAATGACTTGCATTAACCAGTCTTTGTGGTCCAACCTTCAGCAAACCAAAGGTGAGGTCGGATAGAACTACATTGGCTCAAATCGACACTGTTGGATGGTAGACGTGGTATGGTAGGGATGCACCGAGGCTAAGAGTATTTTCCATTTGTCTTCTTTAACAAATTATCAGTTCCTCTGCTATAGAGAGGAATTGGTCCACATATAGCTTCATCCAACCAGTCAAGAGGAACCCCCTTACCCCTAGACAATAGGAGAAGTCGATGGCTATACACAATGCTTTGCGACTGCAAGATCGCCAGACTCCTGCCTATTGTCAGACTTCAGCCTTACGTTGGGATGTCAATCCTGAAGATGTTATGCAGGTTGATGAGGAGGAGACACTTGAGAGATTGATTGGGTTCCATTGGTTGAGGCGGCCCCTTATATTGGCAATAACTCAAACTTGAGCTCTAACTTTGATTTAGACTCTTAGACCTACCATCTTTTGATTATGGACAACCATATATTGTCTTAGTTTTATGTTTATTAATTATAGTATGTCATTTCAAAGTTGAAACTTGGAGCCTTTGGACATTTTTGTTATAATTTTAATACAATATGCATGCACATTGACAATGAAAGCATTTGAATTTGTTCATTTGTTTGTCAATTCTCATCTGAAATCTCAATTCAAGTCAAGTGCTATGTATTAAGCTTCTACAATGTCTATGATGAATGCTTTATCAATGTTATGATATGCATATTTGAAATTTCTCTATATTTTTTAAATTTCCCTATTTTTTAACAGTTGCCCCCTATCATCCCCTAAAAAATGGCCCAAAAGTACCCCCATACCAGAAACATGTCCCACTGTCCCCTGTCATCCCCATCCCTGAAACTCATTGGAACACAGGTATATTCTGAAATGTATAAGTTATTAGGAGGGACATTATTGGTTAAATATATGGTTGAGGAAGAAGTCCAATGTTCATGTATCTAATCTATGAAAAACAATTGGTTCCATTTTAGTTTGATTTTCAAATATCTAGACATATGAAGAATGATTGGTTACTTTTCTCTATTGAGGTTGTATAGCATGAATGTGTGTGTGTGTGTGTGTGTGTGAGAGAGAGAGAGAGAGAGATTTAATGTGAAGAGGTTCAATGACTTCAAATTGGAAGTCATTTTTATTTGGTTGTGGCACAAGTACCTTTCAAGTTGTATGTTGATGAAAACTATATAATGAGGCTCCTGGATATAGGGTACTATTTAAAATCCTCAAAAGCAAAAAAGTTAGCAGCAGGTTGTAGCCAATGGAACAGATTGCTAATGGGAGTCAAGTGCCTCAAAACTACAGACAATTAGACATTGGGTGCCTCTGTGTAATATGATACAAACGGCTGAATTTGACAAGTTTCTCCTTGAATATATCTCAAGGGAGGGTCAATTTAATCCAATGAGCCTTCTCTCCTGCTTTTGAGTGGGGATCTTGCACCCTTTTCTGATTTTGTTACTAGCTTTCTCGTGAAGCTAGTGTATGTATACTTATATGATATTTCTATATCTTTGGACAGAATACTCTTGTTTTGCAGCATGGTGAGAAAACAGTTATAACTTTGGGTTGCAGTTGAAGACGGTGCTAAGAGGATTCGAGATTGACAAATGATTAATGTGAACCAAGTGCATGGGGCTGAGGATGTGGACCAAATGACTTATGACAGTAGGGTAGGCTTTTAAGACTCTAAGATAGTTACAATTTAGTTTTCAATCATATTAGTTTTGTATAAAATGTTTTGGGTCGTCTCATTTGCAGCTACTAGAAATACCCTTTTTGGATGTAGTGCCATATTTCCGTATCAGTGTTTTATCAGACATTAACACCAAAGTGTGAATACCTCTTTGTTGTTTTCATAGGTGTATATATTGCAAAAATATGAGTGAAGCCTAAGAATGGAAAGATTTCTAATAAACTAAATGCGCCTCTATGTAACTCTGATAATAATCAAGAAAGATTAAGAACACTTCATTGAATTTTTGAAATACAATACAGTGCAACATACTGAAGGTGTCAAATATAAAAAGATTAAAGCAATAAGGCTTCAAAATCAAAGGAGAACCAGGGTTGCAATCCATGCCAGGTCGTTCGTGAGCCGTAGAAACTATTTCTTGTCCCCGGGAAAAGTAAAATCTAAAATATCTTCGCAAATTTTGTATTTCTTGCGAACTCCTTGCAATCTCGTACTTGAGATAGAAATGTACGTGATCATAAACCAAAAAACAGCTAAAGATCCTTAAGTTTTAACCCTTACTACTAAGTGCAGATACCGTTTCAAAAGCTCAAAACTGCCAAGCTTTTGCAATTAATCTACAGTACAAATTTCACCTTAAACAATATAATAACCTCAAAATTATATTTGCCAATATATGCACTCAATAGTTAGTAGCCATAAATTTCCTCCCAACCCATCTGACCTTTTAAGCCAACTCAACCCTTAAATAATTGAGTAAATATTTCCTCCCCGGACTTCATTTTCCTGAAGATACGTGAGATAGCTCACTCTTAAAGTCCGGCATAAGTTTGATAGCTTCTCCAAATGCATTCTCCGAAAAACACTTTGAATGCTCAAAATTTATGCAAATTGCATACCAGCATTTAAATTTTACACTCAGCAAGGAATACTACGATTCCTAATCACTTCAGAAGTCTCAAACACCTGTTATGTAAAGAATCCAGCTAGGCCTCTAGTTTTCAGTTAAGCATTTTGATTATTCATACAATCACTTCTCCATAGAAGACGAATCGACAACAAAAACTGAGAATAAACACTTAACTCCAAGATCACATCTCCATTGGTTCAAAATGGCAAACAGTAATTCAACCAAATGGGATTGTATTCCGTGAACCAACCATTTAGTATTTTATGGAAAACATATGAAACACTACCAACGAGCTAAATTGTGATCCAAGGCAATACTAGAGGAACTAGAGGAATTTTAAAGGCAAGCATTGCTGCAACACTCAAGATATTCATGAAAGAACAGGTGATCGTAATTAAATCCGGTAAAGATTTACACAACATCCATTTAAACTTAAAAATTATTATATCACAAATTTTCATTAGAATTTTTACAAATAGGAAAGAAAAACTGCTACATTACCCAAAAAAAAATGGAGGCACCTGAAAGTATTTAGGAGGCACCTGGTACTGATATAGGTCAGCTGCAGAAGAGCTTATTTGCAAGCCTGGAGTACCTAGAGATCTGATTAAGGCACGGTGGGATGAAGATGGCTTACGTCCACTTATTTTCACAGCATCCTATTTAAACTATAGAAAATATTATGAGTACAATTTATTGTCGGAATTATATAAGAAAAACTTCTACATTGCCCAAAAAAAAACAGGAGGCACCTGAAAATGATGGGACAGCTGCCCCAAGCCCTTAATTCCAAGTATAAAATGAGATTTGCTAAAAGCTTGGGGGGAATGAAGATTGGTTGACGTCCACTTCAATAGAAAGCTCAATTTATTAAAGAGGATATTTAGTCTTTACTTTCAAAGCAGTATTTATGAGGTTTTTTTTGGGTTGTTTGTCCCTTTCGCTTCCTTGTCACATTGGTGTTGGTGTCGTATAGTAGTCAACTATGGGCTAATGGAATGTCAAATTAGAAATCTAAATAAAGAGAAATTATTTAAAAATATTTAATTACAGATCATTTTAGAATAATTATTATAATTTTTTAATGATTTTATTGTTAAGAGCTTTTCAAATTGTAAACTTTCATAACAATTTCTTAACATGAACTTTAAAGAATGTATTTATGAAAAAAAATATTAATGTTCAAATGAATGATTTTATGTTAATTATTTGAGATTAAAATTAAAAGTATAAAGAACAAATCTCTTCTACAATTTTAGGTCTTTTAGAAATGTAAAATTTTAAGAAAATTATTGATTTGTAAATTATAGAAAATATAAAATTATCATAATTCATTTAAATATGATGATCTAAATTTGATTTTTCTATAATAAGTACTTAATATGATTTCTAATTTGCAATTAAAAAATTGTAGAAAAGTTTGTAGTCATTTGAGATATTATGAAATTTTTGTGAAACTTAAAGTTTTGTCAAGTGAAATTTTTGAACGAAACAACAAAATAAAGTTAGGAAAACCTCAAAAAAATAAGATCTAGTAGGGATGTGGGTCCCATCAACATGCAAAAATGTGAATGATGTGAAAATCTAAATCAAAACGGTGGAAATAATGCAATACAAGATCCAAACTTAACCTAAGGAACATGAAATAGAATCTATGATGTATGCATAAATAAAATGGTAAACAATAATACTATAGGAAAGATCTTAGAAGACTCCATTGTTACTTACAAATTTGTAACATAACTTTGATATCATTATGATAATATGAAGGGTTGATGTTTGATAATGATATTGCTAGCTCTTGTTTGAGAATATTTTTTTTTGTTATCTCAGTGGGTATCCCCATGACTCGCTAGCACCCAACCTACCTTGCCTTGGTCTTACTTACTGCCAAGTTGAGGTGAAGAAGGGATGAGTTGAGGCAAGACTAATACCAATGGGTCGTGTAGTAACCAGCATGGGACCCACCATGTGTGTAGCAAGGTAAATCGATCTGGGTGTTAGGCAAGGCTTGAATTTGTATCAATCGTATGTCTATCTAATAGCTTGACAATAATTGATAGTGATACTCCTATAGAGTTATTTTGTTGTCATTAGTTTTGTTAAAGTCATATTGATTGTCAAATTTAGTCAGTGAATGAAGAAAGAGTCATAGGACTCAATCGGTAAAGCAAATAAGTCATTCGGTAAGGAAATGATAGTTTTAGTAAAGGGAAATGAGAGTCAAGCACTGAGAAAAGCAAGGCAAGCACCGAGTAATTACTGAGCTGAGTAAACATGTTGTCGGGTAAGAATAAAATGTGTTACCAAGTAACACAGGCCGACATAACAAATTATGTTAGATACATTAAATCTGGACACCGAGCATAAAACATTTTACAAATTCCAAGAAGATTGTTTGGTAAAGCATTGGAGATATAAACATGATGATTGCACATGATTACAAGATAAGATCCACCAATAGAAATGAAGTGGAATATATACATTGCATATGTAACCAATGCTAGCATTGTTTAAGGAGAAGAATCTAGAACATTTCCACCACTTTTAGATCGAGTATAAAAGGATAGTGTATGAAGATCAGAGAGTAAGAGAGAGGAGAGAAATTACAGAGCACAGGTGATGATCAGACAGAATAGAATGTGAAGGTGATGAAGAGCATAGAAGCTACCAAGTAACAGAACTGTTAGAACAAAACTGTGAATGTGAATTAGAGTTAAGGCTACCGAGTACAGAAGTTGAATTGTGAGTGAAATGCAGAATGAGGTAATATGATATTGAGCATTTGTTGATGCATCATTACAAACAACTATAGTACTGGTTATAGTGTAATCAGACTTGTAAAATATCTTAACTGAGTAGGCTCTAATAGGTCTTAATTTGTAAATTCTTTAATAGGGTACATCTTTTAGATTAGAGTTGTAAAATCCTTTAGTAGGGTAGACTGAATAAATCTTTATACTCTTAGTAGGGTAAATAATCTTAATAGGGTAAGGTATCAGAAATAGTTAAATTTTGTAGCTTTAACCGAGCAAACTTTTTACTGTAGTAGTGAAGTATTGTGGGTACCATCCCCACCACGGTTTTTTCCTCTAGCCAAGGATTTCTGTGAGACCAAAAATTATGGTGTTATGAGTTGTGAATTATGTTTTGATTTATATGTTTTATGATGATGTATGCAAAGTTTTCAATTTGGTGAATGGTTAGAAAAGTAGTTAAAAGTTTTTGGAGTACTGATTCACCCCTCCCCTCTTAGTACATATCTTTCCATAATTAATCTAACAGATAGATGCTCGATAACTTCATTATAATGTAGTTAATCAAAAGTGCTAGATGGAAAATGGGGGAATGGAGGTCTCATTTATATGTCTCACATGGCATTTGATCAATAATAAAGATTAAATTGCAAGATCAACAATTAAGAAAAATTAAGAGAAGGTGAGACCTCTAATGCCCTTAGATTGATGAGGTGGAGAGATAAGGTGAAAGTGTAAATGCATAGAAGAAATAAATAAAATTAATATAAAATATTTATTTTATTTTATTTGATGTGAGAAAAAATAAATAAATATTTAAATTAATTTAATTTGGTAGGGAAGTGTTAGCTAATTATTAAAAAAAAATTAAAATTAATTAATAATATAAGAGAAATTAATTAAATAATAGAATTATTTAATTAATATTGGGATAAAATGGTAAAATTAATTTAATAAAATATTTAATTAATTATGGATAGAATAATTTAATGAAATAATTAAATAACTAAAAATTATTTACTTGTTGGAGGAAAAAGATAATGAATTCATTAATTATTTTTAATTAATAGATGAAGATTTATTTAATTAAACAATTAAAATTAAATATTTAATCAATATAGAAAAGTGAAGGTGATGGAATGACAAGATGAAAATGCAAAGCCATTTTTACATGTCTATAAAGATCATAATCATTTATCATAGCTAGGTCATTACATTCATAAAGAGGTAAAACCCATAATTATAGTTTATGTGGGATAGTGGCCATACCACAATTATTTTCATTACAAAGAACCTTAAAACTCAAATGAATGATCCCAAATTCATATAATGATAAATGTGCAACATTTAGGTTTTTAAGAAAAAGTTACTATTAAGACATATGGACTCTAAGATTGAATAGAAAGATCAATAGAATAGTGATAATTTATTTATTTAATAGAAGTTCAAAATACAAGAAAAAATTGTGTCCAAATTTAGAATATACATATTATATGTATCCACAATCTATAAGCTTATTGTATGAGGGTTTGAATACAACCTGCTATCTAAAAGAAAAAACAAGAAATCCTAGCAAAACCTTATTGGCATATGTGTAAGGAAACTCAGGTGCGGAAACAGCTTCCTACACTAATCTCTAAAGGAAAGTATTGTGCAAATTCTTTTTAAATCCTTACAATTTCAGATTCGTTAAGCTACTTAACAATAATATTGCAACATATACCATACATACAAAAAATAGATAGAGAAGATTGAAACACATAAACACAAAGATATGCGGGTGGGGAAAAACCTTTCGGTAAAACAACCCCACCCCTCCAAAACCTGCACAATGTATTATCTTCAACACAAAGACTACAACACACTTGCAATGCAAGTTCTTTCAGGAGATGAGAGACTAGTCTAGTAACATAACAGTACACCTATCAAACTTATGTCTCTCCCATAGAAGCAACATCATATATATAGACTCCTCAAGACCCAACAAATGCCCAAAAAAGAAGTTTGGCGTCCAACTACCAAGACCCATGCACAAAGCCACATGTACACAGCTATTACATGCAATCCCAAGAATAGGCATCCATCCCTAGAATAGACTATGATAGCTTGTCATAGAATCTGCCAAAAATAACGGTCACAAGAGAAGTGTAAGAGAATCTATCATACCAACCTATTTTGGGCATATTCTCTTACACACACCAACCACTCCTTCTTGGGTGCCCAAATAGGCCCAAGTCATAAGATGCTCTTACACTTGTAATAACACATTCCTTAAATAGCTCTTACGCGTCATAGGAATCCATCATAACCATTTCAACCATGATCTCCTTACACACAATTCAAGATGCCAACACATCAAGTGGAGTGACACATCAACATGTCAACTAGACATGTACACTCACACTTAATTACATTATTTGCAAGAAATACATTTTACAAAACAAATAATAAGAATAGGAATTATCCAAGGTTGAGACACCTTATTCCTAACAATATGTCATGATATGTGAAGGAATTGAACCAATATTTTACATTAAACTAATGAAGATCAAATAAGGTTGATGAAATCAAATTGAAAAAAAAATACTTTATTAGACCTATTTGAGTTGGTGTATAGATGAGATATACTCCCACCGAGGTATGAACATATCTTATTTAAACAACTAAAAAAAATACAAGCAAATCCAAGCATGCACCATCATATAGTAACAATTATAATATTGTGCACATAACCCATATCTAACTTGAAAAACAAACAATTATGCACATAATTCTTATCCAACTAGACAAAAAAGGGTAAAAGTACAAACTTGTGTCCCACTTTTATAAAGGAAAAGGCTAACATCACCAAAACTATTCAACTTCAACGACATAAAAGTGATATTTCTGTTTAGAATTTGAAGATGATGTAAACTGATGAAATATGTAAAATTGGATGAAGTTTATGCCTATTGCTTAAAAAAGAACAAGAATTGATATGTTTTTTTAATTTTTAAAGTCTATTTTTTAAGTGCTGAAAAATACTACAAATTAGCAAGTCTACCTCTCGCCAAAAAACTATATGTAAATAATCTTTTTTTTCCTCTGATTTCAAAATATGTTTTAGATGACATGTATAGCCAGTGCAGGAAAAAAAAAAGATTGGTTTTTGATGTATATTTTCTCTGTTATAACTATTCAAAGTCAAACTTACCCGAAATCAATAGTTTCTGTCCTGCACCTCATTTCCCCTATCAAATATATACCAATAAAAAAAATTATATATTCTTGAAGAGGACTCTTTCCTCCAGTGTTCCATATAATTTTTAAATTTTTCATATATGATTTACTATTTTTTTTCCTTTTCTGAATCAGTGTCTTCTCGAATGTTAATATACCTACTTGCAGTATTTTGTAATTTTAATATACTAGTTCTAATCAAAATACTATAAAAAAATATACGACCATATTCCTAACTCCAAGCTCTACAAAAGCGTATTTTTAGTTTTTTCAATAAGTGGAATTTTGATGGAGAAATCAGCTATAAAAGTTAAAAGTTTTTCAATTCTCCAATTTTTTGTGACTTGGTTGCCACATGGCATGCCACATAGGACGACTCAATCGAGTAGGATTCGATCGAATCCTACTCAATCAAAAATGTTTTGATGTTGGTTGACTCACGAGCAGTCATCACACAACCACTCACTTTATCCTCATATATATGAGGAGTTCTTTTTCATTTTTTAAACAAAAAAATCAAATTAAATCAATTCTATTCGAACTCAAGGAGTATGAAAGCAATTTTTTCCTGGAGGAGTATTAAAGTGGTTTTTTTTCTAAAGGATTATCAAAACCAATCTTTTTCTGAAGGATTCTTAAAGAGATTTTTTTCTAAAAGAGTATTAAAGCGATATTTTTTTTGCATTGAATTGAAACTCTCAATTTAAATACTTTGTGCAATGTGTAATAAAAGGAATTGATCAAGAAAATATGATCGAAAAAGGGATGACAAAATGAAAGGTCATACAAAACGTAATCAAGAGCAACATGTGGATGCTAAAGAAGAACCAATTGATGTTCAAGAAGATGCAACTTAAGTAGGGGAAGAAATTTATAGTAGTCAAGTTAGAAATATTTCTTCTAGCATGGAAAATTTGATGGAGATGAATGAGGATTCTCTTTTTAGTCAAATTTCATCTGAACAAATGGTATATGAAAGCATAATTAAATTAACTTGTAAAAATGTGTGGGAGGAATATTTTGAAAAAAAAAATTTGTTTGGAAGAGCACAATTATTCGTTAAGTTATCCAGGAAAAGAGAAATGGCTCTTGTTTTGGAGTTATTGGGTGCTAATAATAGGAAAATCCTAGGAGGTCAAGTAAAAGTAGTAATTGAACATTTGTAATATGCATTGAACCTTATTAGTAGCACAAGTCAAGGAGTTGATTCAAGTGTTGCACGTAGAGCATTGATGACTATGATTTCTAGTAAGAGGTTGTCACATAGAAGACAAGTTCAAGCAATTTTTGAATTACTAAATGTATCTATAAGATCTCTTCAAAGATATATTAGGAGGAGAAATATGCTAGATGAAAACATTGAAAAGAATGGGTAAATATTTGTAGACTTCTTTGAAAAGACAGAATTTCTAAATATGTAAAAAAGTGAGTCATTGAATATTGGACCAGCCACTCTCGTATTCCTTCCAATAGAAGAGACACTGTACATATGAAAGATGAATAGATCGGTATAAAAATTTCACATCCAAAACATTGTGTAGATACAACACAAAGTGAACTGTTTGAAGCATTCAAGCAAGAATTTTTTAATGTGAAAATATGTCAGAGAATGTTTGATAGGTTGTGCCCTTTCTTTGTACACATAAATAAGGTACATAAACCTTGTTGTTATAGAAATCATGTTGAGTTTCATCTATACTTGCAATCATATAAAAAAGCTATGGCAGTAATTAATCCAAATGTTGTCATCTCTGGAAGTATGACACAATTTGTTAAGTCTATTTTATGTGATAAAACAAAAGATTCAAATGATTTCAGTGTACATAGTATAAGAAGTTCATGCATTGATTGTGGAAATTTGTAGAATTATATATTAAAAATTGAGAATATTGATGTTTCAACATCATTTTTGTGGAATAGATTTGAATATGAGACATACCGAACTAAGAAAGGAGATGAATCCAAAAAATTGCATTGAAGGAGAGTGAATTTCCCTTCCTTGAGTTTATGAACAGCTTATGTACTATCATTTATCCATATATCCAACATTTTCATGGTGCATGATGGCAAGCTAAATAGTTTCATGATTCCAAAAAAAAATTCCACCTGGTTGTATTATTTCAATTATAGATTTCTCCGAGAACTATACATTTGCCCCTCAATCACAAATTCAAACTCAATATTGTCATTTTGACCAAGTTTCAATATTTGTGCAAGTGACCTATAAACATGCACAATTTGATTTGGATGGTGTAGAAAGTATTGATCCAAATGAATGTATTATCATCAAGGAGGTTCATTTCCATATCAGTGATGATAAGGCTCATGATAGAAGCTATGTAGATCATTGTTTTACAATGTTTTTTGAAGATCTTGCGAATCATAAGATAAATGCTTCACAACGCTAGATTTGGTCTAATGGTTGTGTAGGTAATTACATAGTTCAATTCATTTTTATTTTCATTTAAGTTATTATATATATATATGTGTGTGTGTGTGTGTGTGTATTTGATTTCAATTTGATAATTTTTATTAAATGATTATATACATATGTACAAATTTATCCCAAGACAATTTAAGTTTGCAAAAGCCTTTAATTGGATATCCATATAACATACTAGACACAGTGTTAAGTTTGTGCAGAAATTCTTTGAAAGTTGACATGATAAATGAGGGCACAATGGAGTAGGAGCATGTGTGAAGCATACACTTTGCCAACATGAACTTACATGTACAAATGGTGTTCAATGTTTAAATCTATTTCTTAATATAATTTTAAAAGAAGTGAACATAAATGGTATTCAATATATATATATGTGTGTGTGTGTGTGTGTGTGTGTGTGTGTGTGTTTCTTTTATGTAGGTAACAATATAGAGAATTCAAAGAAAATTATTGAATGGTGCCAAAGTCATTTTGTTGATAAACCTTTTTTGTATGTTGTGTCCCAACAAGAAAAATGACTTTGGCACCATTCAATAATTTTCTTTGAATTCTCTATATTGTTACCTACATAAAAGAAACATATATAAATATTGAATACCATTTATGTTCACTTCTTTTAAAATTATATTAAGAAATAGATTTAAACATTGAACACCATTTGTACCTGTAAGTTCATGTTGGCGAAGTGTATGCTTCACACATGCTCCTAAAGTAAAATTTTGGTGCCAAAATCACTTTTACCATAGTTCTATTGATCTAAAAATTTGCAAATTTCATTTCATATTTGTAACATATATTGATCAATATAATCCTTACAATTGTCAAATAATTATTAGTATTAGAAGTTTACATCAAGTGATGACTGCAAGAAACCACAAGCCTTCATTGATTCAAGAAAGAGAAATGTTGGCTGCATTGAGGACAATGCAATGAGTCAATGTGAGAATATTGCAAATGGATATGTTTCAAAATGTGATATGAAAGATTTAATCAAAATGCCTCCTTTTAAGTATGATGATAATGACATAGACATTCATGATCCTATATATTCAGTTGATTAAGAAAGTGTTTCTAATTTAATTGTTACAAGTGCATGTGCATACATGTTCTTTTATTTAATTTTAATCTATCACAAGTGATGTTCAAATTCTATCTTACTTTTATTTTTAATTTATGGGATCCATGTGTATAGGTGATATTTTTGATGTGGTTGTGGATCCTGACAATGTGGAAGGTGTAGATTATTATCTACTAAGATGCAAAAGCAAGATACAAAGTGTCACAAGTAACTATAGATGGTGATGGACAGTCATATCCAACTGGTTTAGTTTTTATTGAAGGCACCTATTATCAGCAAACAAAGATAGACACAAATGATGTTTAATTTATTAAATACATGCCTGACCAAAAAGTTCTACATTACAGTCACTTGGTTATAGCGACAAATCTGCAATTGGAGACATTGCCAAAAAAAGGACATGGCAACCAAAAGTGGAGGTTGCCTATTGAAGAACATGAAATTTTTTTAGAGATAATAAAATATAGAGAGGAACCAGACTATATGTATCAGGAGCTTTAGGCTGAACTTATTTTTGTAGCTCGTACTTTCATATTTGAACTAGAGTTTGAACTCATATTTAATTTAAACTAGGACTGGATATATATATATATATATATATATATATATATATATATATATATATATATATATATATATATATATATATATATATATATATATAGAGAGAGAGAGAGAGAGAGATGATTTTAATATTGGATATAGTTATTTATTTTGGCATGGTTCAATGGTTTTGATATATATAGTTATGCATGCTTGATTCAATGCTTTTATGTATGACTTTATGTATTATTTTATGTATGCTTTGATGGTTCAATGGTTTTAATATATAGTTATACATGCTTTTATGTATTTTTTTATGTATATTTTGATGGTTTTGATATATAGTTGTAAATGCTTTTATGTATGTTGTTATGTATAGACATTGTAACTCTAGATCCCCTTAACAAATCTCCTTAAGACATTGTAATTTTAGATCCCCTTAAGACATCATAACTTTAGATCCTTTTAAGACGTCCCCTTTAGACATCCCCTTAGGACCCATTAAGAACCCTTATGGCCCACTAGGACCCTTATGATACATAATGGGTCCTAATGTGTTATAAGTATCCTAAGGGGTCTGATACTTAGGACCCATTATGACCTCTTATGATACATTACAACCACTTAGGACCCATTATGTATTATAAGGGTCGTAATGTGTCCTAAGGGGTTCCAAGGGGTCCTAATGGGTCCTAAGGTGTCCTAAGGTGTCCTAAGGGGTCCTAATTGGTTGTAAGGGGTCCTAATACCTCTTATTACCTACTAGGACACATTATGACATATTATGACCCAGTAGCACACATTAGTACCCAATTAAACATATTTGGACCCTTATGATACATAATGGGTCCTTAGGGGTCCTAATACATGATAGGTGTCATAAAGGCTCCTAATGTGTTTTGATGGGTCTTAATGTGTCTCAATGGATCCTAAGGGGTCTTAATGGGTCCTAGGATGACTTAGGACCCATTATGACCCCTTATGATACATTAAGACCACTTAGGACCCATTATGTATGATATAAGGGTCGTAATGTGTCCTAATGGGTTCTAAGGGATCCTAGGACCACTTAAGATCCATTATAACCCCTTATGATACATTACAACCACTTAGGACCCATTATGTATCATAAGGATTGTAATGTGTCCTAAGGGGTCCTAATGTCTCCTAAGGGGTCCTAGGACTACTTAGGACCCATTATGACCCTTTATGATACTTTACGACCACTTAGGATCTATTATGTATCACAAGGGCCATAATGGGTCCTTAGGGGTCCTTAGGGATCCTAATGTGTAATAAGTGTTGTAAGGGGTCCTAATGGGTTTTATTGTGTCATAATGGGTCCTATGACCACTTAGGACCCATTATGACCCCCTATGATAGATTACAATCACTTAGGACCCATTATGTATCATAAGGGTTTTAATGTGTCCTAAGGGGTCCTAATGCATCATAATAGGTCCTAATGTTTCATAAGGGGTCATGGGATGTCTTAAGACACATTATGATCCCTTATGATATATTACAACTACTTAGGACTCATTATGTATCGCAAGGGTTTGTAATGTGTTCTAATGGGTCTTAATATGTCCTAATATGTCCTAGGACCATTTAGGACCCATTAAGACCCCTTATGATACATTACGACCACTCAAGGATCCATTATATATCATAAGGGTCATAATGTGTCCTAAGGGGTCCTAATGGGTCCTAAGGTGTCCTAAGGGGTCATGATTGGTTCTAATTGGTTGTAAGGGGTCCTAGGACCCCTTAGTACCTATTAGGACATATTAGCACCCATTAAAACACATTAAGACCCATCAAAACATATTAGGACCCATTAAAACACATTAAGACCCTATATGATACATAATGGGTCCTAATGTGTAATAAGTTTTTTAAGGGGTCCTAATGTGTTTTGATGGGTCATATTGTGTCCTAATGGGTCCTAAGGGGTCTTGGGACCACTTATGACCCATTATGACCCCTTATGATACATTACGACAACTTAGGACTCATTATGTATCATAAGAGTTGTAATGTGTCCCAAAGAGTCCTAATAGGTCATAATGTGTCCTAAGGGGTCCTAGGACCACTTAGGACCCATTATGACCACTTATTATACATTACAACCACTTAGGACCTATTATGTATCATAAGGGTCGTAATGTGTCCTAAGGGATACTAATGGGTCCTAAGGGTTCCTAATGTCTCCTAAGGGGTCCTAGGACCACTTAGGACCCATTATGACCCCTTATGATACATTACAACCACTTAGGACCTATTATGTATCATAAGGGTTGCAATGTGTCCTAAGGGGTCCTAATGTGTCCTAAAGAGTCCTAGGACTACTTAGGACCCATTATGACCCCTTATGATGCATTACGACCACTTAGGACATTGTAGCTTTAGATCCCATTTAGACATTGTAACTTTAGATCCCCTTTAGAGATTGTAACTTTAGATCCCCTTAAAAAATCATAACTTTAGATCCCCTTAAGACATCCCCTTAAAATATATAGTTATAAATTGCTTATATATAACATTAAGTTGATAAATCTAGGTTATATGTCATTAGTTCAGATAATTACTTATATGTCATTAGTTTTATAAATTGCATAATGGTAAATAGTTTAGATAAATTGCTTATATGTCATTAGTTTGATAAATTGCTTATATTCCATTAATTTAGATAAATTGCTTATATGTCATTAATTAGGTAATTTGTTTATATGTCATTAGGTTAGATACATTGCTTATATGTCATTAGTTTGATAAATAGTTTAGATAAATTGCTTATACGTCATTAGTTTGATAAATTTCTTATATGTCATTAATTTAGATAAATTATGTATATGTCATTAGTTATATAATTTGTTTACATCTACAATTCAACCCAATTTTTGTGATCATATCTTGTACCATATCTTAAGCTTTAAGATAAATTACTTACATATAACATTAAGTTGTACATATTTATTGCTTATATAACATTAAGTTACATAAACTGAAGCTTGTATGACATTATTTAATATAATTTCATACATATACACATAATCAAACATGATCCTAACTTGATCCTAACTAGCATAAATTTTCCATACATGTACATGCACAAAAAAACATCATAAATTGAAAATATGTACACACAAACATGTATCCTAGAGCTTTATCACTTGATCTACTGGCTTGATCCTAACTCATATAACTTCATAATGTACACACAAACAAACATCATAAATAATATAATTAAAATATAACACATAAAATAATCATTCTAACACATGAAATGGACCTGAAATAAACGTGTAACAAATGAAATGTTTGAAAATAAATATGTAACACATGAAATGTCAAAAATAAATCTAGAAATGTATGAAATGTTCAGAATGTATAGAAATTACCACAATGTATATAAATATCTATAATCTCTAAATATATCTACAAATGTATGAAATATCAAGTGAGCGTCTAACAATATCTCTACCTCACACCCTAGCTTGATCCCTGACTGGATCCACCACCTACTCGAGGGGCCTACATTATACACAAATTCCATGTTAAAAAATTATAGTATACACATGTGTACATGTACAATTATTAAATTTATATATTTAATAGAAAAATATTAAGATACATTCTAGCTTCATAGGAGTTAAGATGCAGATTCTAGATTTTGGGGTTTTCCAAAAAAAAATTAGACTTAGCCAAATTTCAGGCACAAGAGGTTTCCATATATGGAATTTTGTGTTAATGCATGGGGAAGTTTGTATCACCTATGTATGTTCATTACTTGTTTTTTTAATTTTATATGGTGATACTTATGATTTTTTTTCGCTTGGCATATACTTGAGCTTAGTTTATGAGGCTAGTACTCGTCTCGGTGGCTTGTGTGCGGGAGGGTTCCCTAGACCTATAAATAAGCCATGGAAAGTTGTACTTATGAATGTGGAAAGTTTTATGCTTTTCTTTGAGGTGTCTTGTGATATACATCCTTCCAATGGTTCATGTTATGTATATGGCTAAGGTTAGGACTCGCTCTGAGGGCCTGAGTGCGCAGGGGAGTTTCCTAAACCTATGAATCAAGACTTGGAAGTGTTATCATGTATCTTTGGATTGTCATGGGGTAAGGGAATAGGAGCTCTAGGTTAGTGGATCACCATAGGTGTCGAGACCCAAAGTGGTTTCCATGAGTTCCTATGGGTGATTTTGTAATCAAGTGATAACCTTAAAAATTAACTTGGGAAGGGGGGATTCAAAAGATAATGAAAGAAAATATAATAAAGGCCACACAGACCTGATTGGAGTACCGGGACCAGGGATAACTACCAGGATGGATCCCTATTCATAAGAGGGGGACTAGGGTTACATGGTTTCCAGGAAGGATCCTAATATACAATTTGTGTGAAGACACTCACTTAGGTGGTATCCTAGAACCTTGACCTCCGTGTTATAGTATGATGATATTTTATGTGCTTTGTTATTTTTTCTTTTGATTCTTGGATTTATTGGTTCTTGAGACTTATATTGCCTTAGGTATTAAGAGTACCTTGGTTCTATTTCATACCATGGGGGTGGAACTTTACTAGTTTCACATGGTTAGGTGGAAAATCTCTTTCGAGGTATTGTTCATTGTTCATGTCGTGGCCTGGATTTTGATTTGTTCAGTGATGAAGTTATCCTATCTTGTATCATGTATCTCTATCTTTTAAAATCAAGGTGTAAAGATGTAATGTAAGCCTTTGGGAAACTTGATGTAATTATATTTTTGTATGCCTTCGGGCCATGTGTACCAATACTAATTCTAATTGTGTTGTAAATAGAAATTATAAGAAAGAAGTTGTGTATATGGGAAGGGTAGTATTCAGGAATCTCAAAAAGGGGATTGAATGTTGGTAAATCAAGCATGGATTATGCTTAAGTAATTCCTACCCTATCTCTCTTGCGATTTTTAAATGAAATTGAAAGTAATGATTCTATGTAAGCTTTTGCAAATGTACTAATAGATGCAAACTTCTCAAAGGAAACTAGTTTTGATATGTGGAATAGTGAAAAGATATGCTAAGGGTTGAAGGATATCTTCAGGTGAGCTAATAGGGAAAGGAAACATGAATGTTATTGAAAGTAGTAATGAGATGTAATTTCTTCTAATGCTCTTAGATGTGTAGTCCTATGAAAATTATGAAAGGTTATTTAAGCTAGGTTTTAATCTCAATTCTTAATTGGATATATACAAGGTTATAGATGATAATTTGTGATAGTTAAACTTGTGATAAAGATGATTCAGTGAATGGTTTATGATTGGTTAGAAATACATGGTTAAGTACTTTACACTCTTTCTATTTTGATTTTAAAGTGAAAATGGAAAGTAAGGACTTTTAATGGAAAGCTTATTTATGTATTGTTAATGCAATTGAGTTGTGCATACATAAGATTAAGGAGTAAACAAATAGGAAATGATAAATATACTTAGTGGATAAGATAAGTAATGTGCACTTGTTGCACTTCTAAAAGTAAATTATTTGTTAGTTTGGTAAAGAAAATGAATTCAATTAATTCATTAAGGAAATTGGTTTTGATGTAGAATGAAAGCAATGTCCCGATGTAAAGTGAAGTTGAAAAGGAAATATAATTCATTTGATTAAGTAATGAAATACAATGCTTGATAATGGTAAATGAATTCATTAAGGGAACCTTAAGGAATGTACTTATGAATGTAACAAATGATGTAATGTTAGAATGGAAAAAAAATTGTTCCTTATAATTGTTCAAGTTTAGAATTGTCACCCTAACTCAGGCATTAGGGCTACACAACAATTCTATCCTGACAATGGAAACCTCCTCGAGTTGTGGGTAGACTCTAAATAAGGAGGAATCTTTGGATTCTAGGCCGATTCCTATTAAATATAGAATATCACTTCCTGATCTGTAACTTGTTGGGAAATGGGAAAAGAAAACTTCTAACTAAAAAAAAAAGATTAGGGTGATACACCAAGAATTGTTTCAAACTTTCCAGAAAAGATAAAACATCAATCCTAACTCATAAATGAAGATCTTGACACTCCGAATCTCTACTCAACATATAGGTTAACAAAAACTTACTATCAGGGTTAGACCACAAATAGCTCGAGTAATTAACAGACATACATTTCTCATACAAGGCTATTAAGCAATTGATTATCTTAAGAAGGAACATAAATCTACTCACTTCCTTTGGACAATAAATAATTTAGCACTTGTTAGAAAAGATGAAGATAGGATCCTACATCAAAACAACTCCACAAATATGAATAAAAAATGTCCAATTCATCCCCTCCAAAATCTGACAAAAGTGATTACAAAAATGGCTTACAAAGCATCTAGGAACAATAAGTTCTCTATATGCCCTCTCTCCAAAATTTGCAACCCCTTAAATTGATCATGAAAAATTAATTTTATATCTTGCCTCAACTTGAAATCCAAAAATCTAAAACCCCACAAATTACCCTAAAATTGGCTAAAAACATGCCAAAAATTAAGCCTATGCAGACTCGACTCTAAGTGCCCCTTAAATATTGGCTTATAATAAGGACTTAATCCCTTTACAATTCCATACCAATATTTAAAATATACTTAATTTTAGATAAAAACTAATATCAAATAATCTAAATAATCACCTCGTAACTTAGATAAAAATCTCTAAGTGTGAAATATGCAAAGTGAAGAAAGTCGACATGATTGTTCAATCCACTTCCAATACAATACAAAATTCAAGAAGATGAAAGTGTGAGGTGGCACTATACAATTTTTGAAACTCTGCAGGAATGTGACATCTGCATTAATGGCATTGAATGCTACTCTTCTTGCGGACTCCATATTTGTTATGTTTATTTTGTTCTCAACACTTGTGCTTATCTCATTCTTCGTAGAGAAGAATTAGGGAAAAAGAAACCCTAACTAGTAGGAAAGCCTTCAAAACCTTCTGATGAAACTCGGTTTGACTTTGAGAAAGCTCTATGTGAATGAAATTTTTTAAAAATTCCTGGCACAAATCATATTGAGCTCGACATTTGTGAAAGATCACTGGCAATTTGCTTCAGTCTGAGCGTTGTTTGTGAATGACCAAAGATGGTAAGTTATTTATGTATCTCCATCAACAATCAACTGATACATTCATTATGTTATGATTTATCATGTGACTAATGGTCATCTATTTCTTCGAAGCTCGACATTTGTGAAAGATCATTATGTCGAAATCGAGCTTACTACTACATTGGAGATCATTGCTCTAAACAAAGAACTCAGCTTTGAATGTCGGGTTCACTGAACATAGATTGAAATCTTCAACCGACTTTGGCAAGCAACTTGTAAGTTTGTCTTCGAGCTCTTTGTTTATCTTGAGATTGTTTCCAAATCTTAGGCTATGAGTATAAGTCACAGTCGTGACTAGTGTATATTTATCCTTTGCTTTCATCATGCACAAACTTAGCTTTGCTAAGAGTTTCTGTTCATTTGTCTACAAGCCGTGAGCTTCAAGTTGATTTTGTATTTAACAGTCTCATGACTGATGTTCTCTTATGCTTTGTTTCTATCCGTATTTCCAATATTCAAACTGTGACTTGAACCTTGCACCATATTTTGACTCACTATTTATATTATGTGACTGAAGCTCTCATTATTTTGTCTGCAAGCCGCAAGCACACACTATGATCCACAACCTTTGTTGTTTTATTATTATACTCATTTAACAGGTTTAGAGCTGTGAGCTCAAACCTTTTCTTGCTAGCAGTCACAGCTTTGTGACTGATGTAACTTCCTCTTAACTGATATAAAGCCGTGATTGTCATATGATATCGGGCTCTTGATTTTTTAACAAAGTCAAACCCTACATACCATTTGATGAAGGTTGATTCTAGTATGTAGCTTGTGGTCTTGAGTGTAGTTGACTATTTCTCTTTCATCCCGTGTGCTTATAACTGAAGCTTGACTTCACTTGTGACCGAGAATGAACTTAGCTTGACTGAGAGCTCACTAATATTGTGAACACATGCATTAAAAATTAACTATTTTCAACACTTATGCTTGTCTCGACCTAGCTGGAGCCTTTGACTGGTAAATATTTTAGACTTTCTGCAGATGTAACATGAAGCTTGTTCGAACATTTTGTTCACACATTCCACACTTACATGGACATTTGAAATTTACTGTCAATAGTGGGCTTAATAAATTCAGTCTCTTTTCTTCAGCATATGACTATGACAACATATAATGAAACCAGAATTCATAATCACTTTGACTGGGAATTTGGACATAACAGATAATTGCTCTTCTTTGATTAGCTTCTAAAAACACTCTGTATAAAACAATCATTTACTAGAACTTGATTTAAACATGTTTTCTACAACTTGTACATAAACTGTGACTATAGCATATAGCATCCAAACTATTTCATTCTACTGACATGAATAAATCTGTATAACTGTTCAGGCTTAGAATTGTTACCTTAAATCAGGCATTAAGGCAAAACAACAATTCTATCCTAACAATGGAAACTTCTCCTAGCTATGGGTAGACTATGAATGAAGAGGAATCTCTAGATTCTAGGCCGGTTCCTATAAAATATGGAATATCACTTTCCTGCTCTACAAATTGTTGGGAA
This sequence comes from Chamaecyparis obtusa, assembly GCA_027943335.1. Lineage (NCBI taxonomy): Eukaryota > Viridiplantae > Streptophyta > Pinopsida > Cupressales > Cupressaceae > Chamaecyparis > Chamaecyparis obtusa. The sequence continues at coordinate 783,537 of BSBK01000309.1, forward strand.
AAGGGAAAAGAATACTATAACTAAAAGATTAGGGTGATACACCAATGAATACTTCAGACTTTGCAAAAAGATGAAACTTCAATCCTGACTCATAAATGAAGATCTTAACTCTCTGAATCTCTGCTCAACATATAGGTTAATAAATGCATGCTATTAGGCTTTTACCACAAATAGCTTGGATAATTAACAAACCTACATTTCTCATACAAGGCCTTGGAGCAATTGATTATCTTGAGAAGGAACATAAATCTACTCACTTCCTTTAGATAATAAATGATTTGACACTTGTTAGAAAAGATGAAAGCAGGATCCAATATCGAAATGAATTCACAAATATGAGTCAAAATATCTAGTTCATTCCTTCAAAAATCTGATAAAATGATTACAAAAATGGCCTTCAAAGCACTTAGGAACAATATGTTCACTATATGCCCTCTCTCCAAAATCTGCCACCTTTAATTGATCCTCCAAAATCAATTTTATATCCTCTTTATGCCTCAAATCCAAAAAACCTAAGTCCTTCCAAAATCCCAATTTTTAGCCAAAAAATGTGCCAAAAAAAATGTGCCACTAACTAAGCCTTTTACAAACTTCCTCTAAATGCCCCCTCCCTAAATTTTGGCTTAATATAAGGAATTAAATCCTTTTACAAAGAAAATTGCCAAAATTAAGAAAAGAAATTAATATTAAATAAAAATCTAATATTAAGTAACCTACCCTCATCTCCTAACTTAGATAAAGGACTCTAAGTGTAAACTATATGCAATGTGGAGAAAGTCGACATGACTTTCAATCCACCTGCAATGCAATAAAATAATTAAATGAAGGTATGAGGTGGCATGTTGCGGTTTTCAAGACTCTGCAGGAATATGGCATATGCATTGATGGCATTGAATATACTCTACTTGGCAGACTCCAAATTTTTATCTTTAGTTTTCATTATCGAAAGTTGTGCTTATCGCATTCTTCATAGAGAAATTTTAGGGAAAACAAAACCCTATTTTGTAACAGTCTTCAAAAGTTTGGTGAAGCTTGGTTTGACTGGGAATAGATCTCACTGTTCAACTCAAGCTCAGCATGTTAACTCTGAATATATCCATGTGCTGAACTTGAGCTCATGCAACTCAAAATATAACTGGCATTTAGCAAACTCGGGTTCATCTGCAACTGTAAGTTATCTTCAAAACTCGGTCCTTCTCTTGCAGATTTATTTTATGGAAATGAATAGCATGAAATTATGACCTTTCCTTAGCATAAATCATGGCCTCTCATTTTGTTATAAACTTCTTCACTGGTGTTTTCAAACTATGATTATTACTTTTATCAATATGGAACTATAGAAAAGAGTCACAGTCGACTGGTGTTAACAGTTATATGACTATTGCTTTATCGTGTTTGCTCTCAATATATATGTTCAATATTTGAACTGTGATTTGAAGCTTAGCTAGTTTACAGTTGCCATTTACATTGGGTAACTGAGACTCCTCTTTGCTTGATCTATAAGCCACAAGCTCCATACTATGACTCATGACTTTTACTGTTGTTTCATTCCTTTAATTTCTGGCATGAAATTATGACCTTTCCTTATTTGATACTCGATTATACTTGTTGTCACTGTTACTTAAGAATTGATGATTTCACACTCTTAAAACTTGGGCATCTACTAGTAGAAATTTGTAACGGCCTGCATGCTGGTGAGCTTGATTTTTTTTTTAAAACTATTTTGTTGACCTTGGCCTTGCTTTGACTTACTCTTCAATCTTGCTGCAAGCTCGGTCTTTTGAATGAAACTGTGATTGTTCATGGCTTGACAACTGCAACTCTACCTTGATCTAGTGCTTGTTTTCCATTTATTGTTTATAGCCCATATAAGATATATGTTCACCAGTTATCCTTGCATACAATTTACTATTGATGACCATAGAGATGCTGGAGCTTGATTTCCTTTTTGTAATCCTGAGAACTTGCTGTGATATTTGATCATGAGTTATCATTCTCCTTGTTGTGATAGTCAAAAGCACACCAAATGATTTTCCTTTAAAAGTATGAATTGCAACTATGTAAATGCCAAATCATGAGATTCAAGCACTGTAATTTTAACATGCATCATTTTGTTACACTATCTCTCTTTCATTTGATGCATTCCTATAGCATCTCTTCAGCATCCACTGTAGTTGAAAATTCACTTTTGTTCATTAAGATCATAGAAACATCCTCTTGAAACACAACATGGCTGTCATCGTATACCTGGCTGCATATTTTAGGTGTATCATTTTAAGCATTTTGACAGTGAGCATCAAAAAATATGATTGCAAACTAATTGATATCCTGTGGTAAACCAATGATTTCAGATATATCAAGACTTATATCATATGAAATGTATGTAATTTCAATAAAGAAATTTGTTTATGAAGTTCGAGCACAGGCTCGTGACACTCATAAATAGATTTCTATATTCTTGTACTTGATTTTTAGCATGTAATCAACATATGAACAATATTTGTACAATGCACTAATTCTATGAGCACCATGATGAAAAGTATACTACATCTCTTTTGACTCTCGACTGTGAAGAATACCAGTCTGCTTGAACAATGTATTTCTCTATTAAGCTTAAAACATAAAAAATATCACATTATGTTAATGAACATGACCTAGTGGTCAATTTTGGGCATCCATCAAACCACTAGTGTGCTCACTAACATAATGTGACACTACTATCCTTTAACACTACTTTTCTCTTTATGTGCATGCTCATCTTGTTACTGCATTGAATATCAGAAATGTATGCAGCTATGAAAGAATTTGATAACGTATGATGTCTTCTTTCTTTTTTGCATTGCTTAGATCCAACTGGATCTAACAAACTCATCTGACCATGATGCAGGACAACCCCTAAAACCTAGAACCAAACAAATGCAGACTCAAGATGAAGACCAGAGATCTTGGACTAGACATGACAACTAGCTCTAGATATGCAGACTCTTCAAGGCAATGCAAAGGACCCACTCATACCTCTATCTCTTCTTTCTATTCTGCACTTTGTACTCTATTTATTGAAATATGAGAGGAAATTTGTAAATTACATTTAGTATGAATGCACAATGTAATGATCAATTATGAATTTGAAATAAAATTTTGACATGTGATAAATACTTAGAGTACAATGTAAAAATTGATTTGAATGCAATAACAAAATGATGATTCACATAACCTGAAAAGCACTATTGAATGAAAGAACCTAAATGCACCCTTACTATTTGTCTATTAATCTGCATGATGAAAAATAGGGTAACAATAACATCGATAGTTAATTTGATGAACTAGTGAACTCGTTCTGACAGAGCAATGAAACTGAGCCATTTTGAAAATAGTTCAAGCTAAAACTACAAAACCTTTAATCTTTCTTCACTGATTGGTGTGCAATTTCTTGTACTTTCTATTTTCACTGTTACTTTATAGCTTGAATTCCACTTGATTTGTAACTTATCTTTTAGCATCATAGCTCCTGCAGCATGTCCACTGTTAACAATTTTCTTTGAGGTTGAATCTGCACTTAAAATATAAGTACAACAAGATGAAAATGTTTGTTCATTGTTAATGAAGTTTGAGCATGGGCTCATGACACTCAAAAACACTAGAATGCTACTTAGTGAGGTTCAAACACGGGTTCGTGACACTCACTAAAAATAAACTGTAAACATTTTATAACTTTATAGCTCAATCTTGAAGCACTCTTTCTGTAATCAACAACAGTAATGATATTACTTGAAAATGTACCTTTGAAAAAGCAATGGCATATTATACCAGTATTTATGTAGCTTCATTTGTAACCTGAACTTTGAATATTGGGAACATTTGGCACTTCCTGTAGCACTTTTATCTTGGAAATTCAACTTGATCTGCATCTTTGACAATGACTGAATGTGAAAACTAGTCAACTATTTTCTGCAAAATAATTTGTTAAGCTCTCAAATAACATCATTATGAAATGGTTAGATTAGTGAACATAATAAACAACTTGTAAATTTACTTTCAAACCATTATGTTCACTAATCTAGCCATAAACTACATTATCTGAAAAAGGTTTCTTAGTTTAGAACATACTAAGTCCCTTTAATTCAGACACCTGGTTAATAAAAAGAACAACATACACCACAATGATCATAAATAGTAAAAGGTTTCATGTCAGAAACAAGTCCCTTTAATACTACCTTGCAGTGAGTGTCAGTGTACATTTCCTTATTGCTTTTAGTTTTCCAGATTGATATGCAATATTAAAAACTTGATTGCTACAGTATGTTATTTGTTTCTCATGTATTGCTTAGATCCAACAGGATCTAACCATGTTTTCTCTCTTATGCAGATATGAACCCTAAAGACCTAGATGGAGATGAAGACCTGGACTTTGAAGACCTTGGAACCTGAGACCTAGCATACGACCAGCTAACAACAAACCAACATAGAGGCAATGCATAGGACCCCTATTCCATACTTCAATCTTTCTTTCAATTCTGCATTGTACTCTACTTATTGATATGAAATATGAAACAAGAAAGGATATTTGTACTACATTTAGTTTGAATGCACAATGTAATGATCATTCATGAATTTTGAAATTTTTAGAATAATGATCAATACTTAGAGTACAATGATGACATCTAGAATGAATGCAATAATGACATGTAAACTAACAAAACCTGCAAGGTAGTGTTAATTAAACAAACAAATGCAACATTTTCCTATTTATGCTTATTGTATTGTATGTTGTATTTTTCAGTAACAATTTTAGTGACTTCTGTTGGATGTCTACCTACTAGACATGACCTATAGACTTATCATAGGGCAACAAAATTTAGGAAAATTGAAACCATGAATGCAACCATTATTGAAATGAAAATGCACCTAAACTAGACTCAATGCAACCTAGAGACCTAGTGCTTTGGAGAACACTTATTGAACTTGAAAAACTAAACCTAACCTAACCCTCAAAGCAAAGCTTGGGGTGTATTCCATTAATTGGAATTTTCAAATCTTCCCCCTCAGTTGTGGACAACTGAAAAGCATTGTTCTCCTTATAGGCTGTTATAACAAAAGGGCCTGACCAAAAATTATCAAATTTATCATGCTGCCCTGACCTACTCTTTAGTACATCCCACTTTAGTACTAGATCACCTTCTTTGAATTATTTGAACTTAGATTTCCTATCAAAAGATATCTTAGTCTGTGCTTGCTTCAGTTCCATTGTTTCCAATGCCTTTCTCCTTTCCCCTTCAAGCTGTAATAAATCAACATACCTTAGTTTAAGGGGATCTTCTTCTTCAAATAGTAACATCTGATCAGCCAACTGTAAGGTTGGAAATTTAGTAGAAACTAGCAATTTGGCCTATTTACCATAAACTAGGACATAAGGGGAATTCCCAATTACCTGTTTAGGTGTAATCCTATCCAGCCATAAGGTTGCCTTCAATTTAGAATGTCAATCTCTCTTATTCTCCTATAAAGTCTTTTTGATAATTTTGATTAGATTTTTATTAGTAGACTTTGCAAGACCATTACCCTGAGGATAATAGTTAGAATAAGTATTTAAATAAATCCCATTCTTCATAGCCCATTCTGTAATAGCTAAACCAATAAAATCCATAGCATTATCAGAGATAATTGATTGAGGGACTCCAAACCTGGTCACAATATCTTCATAAAATTTTAACACAATAGGTCCAGTAGCCTCTTTCAGTGCAATAGCTTTAGTCCATCTCATGAAATAATCAGTAGCATTCAAAATCCATTTATGACCTACACTAGAATTAGGATTAATGGGACCAATAAAGTCCATTCCCCACTTAGCAAATGACTAATCAACCACAATTGGCTTTAATGGCAATGCTGCCAGCCTTTGTTTACCTGCAAAAATTGCACATTTCTGACATCTTGTTGCCTAAACATGAGCATCCTTAAATAAATCAGGCCAATAATAGCCTGCCCTTAGTATTTTCCAGGCTGTAGTCTTAGGACTAAAATGTCCTCCACAAGATCCATCATGAAATTCGGATGAAATTTTGGTTTGATCTAGGGAATCAATACATTTAAGAAACATTCCAGAATAGTCCTTTCTAAAAGGTATACCATTAATAAGAACATAGGGAATAGATTGTAACCTGTAGTATCTCCTCTTTGCCTTATCAAGATTGTTTGGGCATTGTCCAGTTTGTAAGAATCTGGTCATATCTGATAACCAAGTTGTAGGATTATTGAATAATACAACATCACCTTGTAAATTTCCAGATTCTTCAGAAACCTCAGCCTATTCTTCCTCTTCTACCATTTGAGCACAAAGGCCTTTGCCTCTAATCAGCTTAGTCACATGAATCTATACATCATACTCCATAACTCTTGTTATCCAACTAGCCCTCTTTTCATTAACATCTTTGTTCAACAAAAACTCCTTAATACTAGGATGAGCAACCATAAGATGTACTCTATTTCTGGAAATTAAATGTTTAAAATTCTTCAAATCTTTAATAACAGCTAGCACATGCTTTTCAACAAAACTATACCTTTTTTCATAGTCATCCATACCTTTGCTGAAAAAAGCAACTAGCTGCTCCTATTTTTCATCATTCTTTTGAACCAGCATTGATGAAATAGTATAGGAACCACCATAAGCATATAGAATAAAATCTTTAGTAAAATCATGATTAACAAGAGTAGGGGCTGAAGACAAAGCCTATTTTATCAATTCAAAATTATTTTTCCCTTCATCAATCTAGCTGAAAGGAACATCCTTCTTAAGCATAGTAGTCAGTGGTTTTAACAGATTTGCAATATCAGGAATAAACCTTCTTACAAAATTTATTCTTCCAATAAAACTCTGCAATCCTTTCTTGTATTTAGGCAATGAAAGCTCCAAAATTGCATGAATTCTCTCAGGATCTATTGTTGTTCCTTAGACACCTCGTATCCTAGGATTTTGCCTTCATGAACTGCAAATACATATTTCTTAGGATTTAAAGAAATCCCAAATTCTTTACATCTCTATAAAATTTGTCTCAAATGATCAATGTGCCAATTTGCAACCTTGCTATAAATTGTCACATCATCTAGGTACACTAGAACAAACTTATACATTAAGTTCTTGAAAGCCATATCCATTGCTTTCTAAAAAGTGGCTCCAGTATTTGATAACCCAAATGGCATTCTTCTGTAAGCCATGGTACCCCATTTAGTTGTAAAGGTTGTTTTAAACTGATCAGATTCTTTGACTAAATTCTGGTTGTAACCAAAATATCCATCTAGGAGTGAAAACCTCTCAGAACTAGAAACATATTGTAAGATCTGTTCCACGGAAGGAAGAGGGTGTCTATCTTTCAGAGATGCCCTATTAAGGTCTCTAAAGTCTACACAAACTCTTATCTCTCCATTCTTCTTCCTTACTGGAACTAAGTTAGAAACCCAAGATGTGTGCTTAATAGGAAATATAATACCACCATCTAGGAGTTTTCTCAGCTCTTTTAACATTAATGGCTCTAACTTGGGGTTTATAGGCCTTTGCCTTTGTCTAATTGGCCTAGCATTTGGCTCCAATTCTATAGTATGTTGGGTTAATTGGGGATCAAAACCCTTTAGATCAAAATAGTCCCATGCAAAAACATCATTATATTCTCTAAAAAGATCAATAAACAACTTTTTTTCTTCAGGAGAATTTATTTTACCAACCTTCAACCGCTTGTCTCTGAAAATTTCTACTTCCTCATAATGATCTTCTTTAATCAACAAGCTACTTTTAACCTTTCTAAATTGATCATCAGAGTTGAAAGTTGATTTGAAGCTGACCAATCCCTTTGGAAGCTTGTTGGTTTTCAATTGAATAATCTGGTCTTCCATTTGCTGAATGTTTTTGTTACTTCTAGAAGCTGAAAAACCATCTATTTCTATCAAAAAACTTAAGATATGTTCATCAGTATTGAAAACTTGCCAATAAGTGTCATTATCCAGAATGGATGGCCTAACAATTATCTTAATATGTGACTAGTCTGAAATCAATCCTTTATTTTTTGTTATTGCAACATGAGCACCAATACCAGCCAGCCTATCAGCATGCAGATTTTCCCTTCTAGGAATTGAAATCAGGTTGACAGCATCAAATTCATCTAGAATGTTAGAAACTCTAGATTTATACATCTTAAGCAGATCATTTTTAATAGTATTGATACCTCTCACTTGCTTAACAATAAGCTCGCTATCACCAAATGCTCTCAAACACTTAATACCTCTCAATCTTGCCCACTCTAATCCCTGAATCAAACTCTCATATTCAACCACATTGTTAGAACAAGGAAAGGGAAACTTAAATGCAACATAAAATCTATCACCATCAGGTGATACCAACATAACCCCTACACCAACTCCATCCTTATTCCTTGACCCATCAAAATACAAATCCCAAAGCTGGCTAGATACATCAGATTCAGATTCTGGATCTTTAATCAAATTATGTACTATTGAATCATATTCTAAAATCATGTAATTTCCAAAACTAGCATCAAACATGTCATCATTATGTTCATTCATATTAGCTCATTCATCTAGAACAATATCTGGATATGCTTCAGTTTGAGTATTATAAGCTGAATAATCAAGTATTTCATCTTGATCCATGATCACATAGCTTGCATTAATAGGACTTGGATTATAAGGCTCTATGTGGTTTTTGGCCAATGATTCTGATTTTATGCTTACCTTAGTACCATATCTAGTTTTGAAATACAAATGTGACCAATCTGATGAAAAATAGCCATCTATTTTGGCTGTGAAGTCTCTAGACAGACACATAGAAGAATATGTTGGTAAATCAATAACATATATATCCTGTGGTATTGAAAAATTTGGGTAGGAGTGTAAGGTCAAACTTGCATTTTTAATGACTCCTAAGGTCTTAATTGAAGTTCCGTCAAGCTGGACTACACCCTTCTCAAGAGGTTCATATTTCAAATTTAGCAAATTTGCTATCTTTTAGGCATGACAGTGCTGGTTGCACCACTATCAACCATATAGTTATGAACTAATTTGTTTCCAACAATCAAAGAGACATAAAAAGGAGGAGGCTTTTCATTTGTAGGTTTCTTACCTTCCTTTTCAGATGTCTTTTTTACATTTGATGGTCTCTTGTCAACATTTACTATTGGTTTTTCAATATTTGCAACCTTCTTGACTTTTGGTACTGCTAATTGCTAAACCTTAGCAGGCTTTTTCTCTTCTCTTGGTGCCTTTTCTTGAACCTTAAGAGGCTCATAATTAGTCATGACCACACTAGGTGGTTTTTGTATTGTTTTCTATGAATTAACTACCAGCTTGGACAACTCTTCTTTTAGAATCTCAATCTGTCCTAGAATAGATAAAGTTTCCCATGCAGACAAAGTAACATTTGTTTTTTTCATTGTATCAACAATATTGAATGGAACAATAAACTGTACCTTATGTGAGGACCTAGGAGAACTCTGATCAACATTCCTTTGACTTTGATCCTTATTAGTGGAAACTAATGGATTCTTTAAAATAGAAACTGGTGGAGAAGAAAAATTACCAGTAGATTGATCTATTTCAAGGGCTCTCTTTTTCACTCTAGTATTTACTGCAATTGATGAATCTTCATTAAGACCACAAAACTCTTCTTCTTGCCAATTTAGGAATCCAGTATCTGTAGCACTTTGATCCAGTTGATTTTGTACTTCTTCAATAGACACATTCTGCTGTGAATTCATTGCATTTTGTACCATAAGAGCTTGGTTAAGAATTCCATTAGAACATGCAAATCATGTGGCTCATTGCATGGAAAACACCAGTCAGTAGCAATATTGTTCTGAGTAGGAACAATATCCCTAACAATATTAAGAGGTGATGGATTGTACTGTCTATTTGGTCTCATATTCTAATTTTTCCCGTTTGCACTAGTATTTCTTTGGAATTGCTGCCTATTGGCCTGAAAATTAGGCTGATTAGGATATTGAGAAGAAGAACCGACAAACTAGTTTTGAATATCAGGGTTTATCTGAGCTTGATTCCTCTTAAGGGCCACTAAATCATTACCAAAAGATTGTAGCAAACTTTCAATTTTTTGCTGACTGTCCTTAATAGTCTATAATTCATTTAGAGGAGCTGTAGGAGCTATCTCTGAGGGTTTATAAGATGGGACAACAGATAATGGTGGAACTACCAATGGCATATTAGACTGTATTTTAGGAAAGAAAGGCATAGGAGGTCTAGGAGCTATCTTTCCTACCTGGATAAGACTATTTTATGCCCTAATAGCAATATCAAAAGCTTGGGGTAAAGTATTACCCCCCATAGATTGAATCATTAAAAAGATATCGCTATTCAAGCTCTTCAAATAATATAAAAATGCATATTCAGCTGAAGGTCTTACCATAACAAGAATTCGATTCCAAGTCTTCTGAAAATGAAGATTGAAGTCACTCATCTCCTCTTGTGGGGCTCTCTTGATAGTAGTTAATTGTTCCACAAGGGAAAAGTTATCAAATTTGTCCTCAAAAAATTTAGATAGCCTCTCTCCTAAGATATCCCAAGTAGCAATAGAGTCTACTGAGAGAGTTCTAAACCAATCAAGGGCTTTACCCTTGAGTGATGTAGCCAATAGCTTCAAAGCTACATCTTCTTCTATAACATTATATACATTGCAAAGAGTTGCAACATCTCTGATGTGTTCAATAGCTATTACTGGTCCTTCTCCAGTGAACGTTGGCAAGCCTTTAAGAGCAACCAATGGAACATTATTATGATTTGCAATCCTCAAAGGACTGCCTTGATTGAATGTAAAAAATGGTAGATTCCTAGCCATTGCTTGATGTGGAGGAGCTTTCTGCTGAATAGCCGATGTAACAAAAGGTTGGGTAGGCTGAACTACCTTCCTTTGATAAGTCTTTAGATTCTGGGGAGTTACTACAGTACCACTTGTAGAAGCTCCAAGAATAGAATTATCTATAGATAAATTTTCAACACTTGGAAATTATGATCTGGTATGATTAGGAATGTCTAGATCTTCAGGAAGATTGAGCTCTTCAATAATAACCTCAAGTTCCTCCGAATTTGCAGCTTGATTTTCAAAAATGGGATTATCAAATGATGAGAAATTTGAATTCAAAGAAGTACCTCTTGGATCTTGTGATGTTCTTCCACCTCTGGATGATCTTCCTCCCCTTCTTCTTTACTGTAATTCCTGGTACACAAAACCCTCCTTGTTTGATCTCATTGGAGTTATACTCATTAAAATCCACACTGAGAGCTGCAATTGAAATTAAAAACAACCATAGGTCTAGTAGCTCAGAACTGAGAAGCAGTTCGTAGTCCCACCGGGCGTGCCAAAAACATTTCAGGTTTAGAATTGTCACCCTAACTCAAGCATTAGGGCTACACAACAATTCTAACCTAACAATGGAAACCTCCTCGAGCTGTGGGTAGAATCTGAATAAGGAGGAATCACCAGATTCTAGGCCGGTTCCTATTAAATATAGAATATCACTTCCTGATCTATAACTTGTTGGGAAAAGGGAAAAGAAAAATTCTAACTTAAAAAAAAAGATTAGGGTGATACACCAAGAATTGTTTCAAACTTTGTAGAAAAGATAAAACATCAATCCTAACTCACAAATGAAGATCTTGACACTTTGAATCTCTACTCAACATATAGGTTAACAAAACTTGCTATCAGGGTTAGACCACGAATAGCTCGAGTAATTAACTGACATACATTTCTCATACAAGGCTATTAAGCAATTGATTATCTTAAGAAGGAACATAAATCTACTCACTTCCTTTGGACAATAAATAATTTAGCACTTGTTAGAAAAGATGAAGATAGGATCCTACATCAAAACAACTCCACAAATATGAATAAAAAATGTCCAATTCATTCCCTCCAAAATCTGACAAAAGTGATTACAAAAATCGCTTACAAAGCATCTAGGAACAATAAGTTCTCTATAAGCCCTCTCTCCAAAATCTGCAACCCCTTAAATTGATAATGAAAAATCAATTTTATATCTTGCCTTAGCTTCAAATCCAAAAATCTAAAACCCCATAAATTACCCTAAAATTGGCTACAAACATGCCAAAAATTAAGCCTATACAGACTCAACTCTAAGTGCCCCTTAAATATTGGCTTATAATAAGGACTTAATCCCTTTACAATTCCATACCAATATTTAAAATATACTTAATATTAGATAAAAACTAATATCAAATAATCTAACTAATCACCTCATAACTTAAATAAAAATCTCTAAGTGTGAAATATGCAAAGTGAAGAAAGTCGACATGACTGTTCAATCCACTTCCAATACAATAAAAAATTTGAGAAGATGAAAGTGTGAGGTGGCACTATACAATTTTTGAAACTCTGCAGGAATGTGACATCTGCATTAATGGCATTGAATGTTTCTCTTCTTGCAGACTCCAAATTTGTTATGTTTATTTTGTTCTCGACACTTGTGCTTATCTCATTCTTCGTAGAGAAGAATTAGGGAAAAAGAAACCCTAACTAGTAGGAAAGCCTTCAAAACCTCCTGATGAAACTCGATTTGACTATGAGAAAGCTCTCTGTGAATGAAATTTTTAAAAAATTCCTGGCACAAATCATATTGAGCTTGACATTTGTGAAAGATCACTGGCAATTTGCTTTAGTCTGAGCATTGTTTGTGAATGACCAAAGCTGGTAAGTTATTTATGTATCTCCATCAACAATCAACTGATACATTCATTATGTTATGATTTATCTTGTGACGTATGGTCATCTATTTCTTCGAAGCTCGACATTTGTGAAAGATCATTCTGTCAAAATCGAGCTTACTACTACATTGGAGATCATTGCTCTTAAACAAAGAACTTGGCTTTGAATGAGAACTCGGGTTCACTGAACATAGATTGAAATCTTCAACCGACTTTGGCAAGCAACTTGTAAGTTTGTCTTTGAGCTCTTTGTTTATCTTAAGATTGTTTTCAAATCCCAGGCTATGAGTATAAGTCACAGTCATGACTGGTGTATATTTATCCTTTGCTTTCATCATGCACAAACTTAGCTTTGCTGAGATTTTCCCTTCATTTGTCTACAAGCCGTGAGCTTCAAGTTGATTCTATATTTAACAGTCTCATGATTGGTGTTCTCTTATGTTTTGTTTCTATCCGTATTTCCAATATTCAAACTGTGACTTGAACCTTGCACCATATCTTGACTCACTATTTATATTATGTGACTGAAGCTCTCATTATTTTTTCTGCAAGCCGCAAGCACACACTATGATCCACAACCTTTGTTGTTTTATTTTTATACTCATTTAATAGGTTCAGAGCCATGAGCTCAAACCTTTTCTTGCTAGCAGTCACAACTTTGTGACTGATGTAACATCCTCTTAACTGATATAAAGTTGTGACTGTCATATGATATCGGGCTCTTGAGTTTTTAACAAAGAAGTCAAACCCTACCTACCATTTGATGAAGGTTGATTCCAGTATGTAGCTTGTGGTCTTGAGTGTAGTCGACTGTTGCTCTTTCATCCTGTGTGCTTATAACTAAAGGTCGACTTCACTTGTGACCGAGAATGAACTTAGCTTGACTAAGAGCTCACTGCTATTGTGAATGCATGCATTAAAAATTGACTGTTTTGAACACTTATGCTTGTCTCGACCTAGTTGGAGCCTTTGACTGGTAAATATTTTAGACTTTATGTAGATGTAACATGAAGCTTGTTCGAACATTTTGTTCACACATTCCACACTTACATGGACATTTGAAATTTACTTTCAACAGTGGGCTTAATAAATTTGGTCTCTTTTCTTCAGCATATGACTATGACAACATATAATGAAACGAAAATTCATAATCACTTTGACTAGGAATTTGGACATAACAGATAATTGCTCTTCTTTGATTAGCTTCTAAAAACACTCTATATAAAATAGTCATTTACTAGAACTTGATTTAAACATGTTTTCTATAGCTTGTACATAAACTGTGACTATAGCATATAGCATGCAAACTATTTCATTCTGCTGACATGAATAAATCTGTATAACATCGGCAGTGAATTTGATGAACTACTGAACTCGTTCTGATAGAGCAATGATACTGAGCCATTTTGAAAACAATTCAAGCTGAAACTGCAAAACCTTTAATCTTTCTTCACTGATAGGTGTGCAATTTCTTGTACTTTCTATTTTCACTGTTACTTTATAGCTTGAATTCCACTTGATTTGTAACTTAGCTTTTAGCATCATAGCTCCTGCAACATGTCCACTGTTAACAATTTTCTTTGATGCTGAATCTGCACTTAAAATATGAGAAGTACAACAAGATGAAAATGTTTGTTCATTGTTAATGAAGTTTGAGAACGGGCTCATGACACTCAAAAACACCATAATGCTACTTAGTGAGGTTTGAACATGGGTTCGTGACACTCACTAAAAATAAACTATAAACATTTTATAACTTTATAGCTCAATCTTGAAGCACTCTTTTTGTAATCAGCAACAGTAATGATATTACTTGAAAATGTACCTTTGAAAAAGCAAGGACATATTATACCAGTATTTATGTAGCTTCATTTGTAACTTGAAATTTTAATATTGGGAACACTTCTTGTAGCACTTTTATCTTGGAAATTCAGCTTGAACTGCATCTTTGACAATGATTGAATGTGAAAACCAGTCAACTATTTTCTACAAAATAATTTGTTAAGCTCTCAAATAACATTATTATGAAATGGTTAGATTAGTGAACATAATAAACAACTTGTAAATTTACTTTCAAACCATTATGTTCACTAATCTAGCCATATACTACATTATCTGAAAAAGGTTTCTCAATTTGGAACATACTAAGTCCCTTTAATTCAGACACCTGGTTAATAAAAAGAACAACATACACCACAATGATCATAAATAGTAAAAGGTTTCATGTCAGAAACAAGTCCCTTTAATACTACCTTGTAGTGAGTGTTAGTGTACATTTTCTTATTGCTTTTAGTTTTCCAGAATGATATGCAGTATTGAAAACTTGATTGCTACAGTATGTTATTTGTTTCTCATGTATTGCTTAGATCCAATAGGATCTAACCATGTTTTCTCTCTTATGCAGATATGAACCCTAAAGACCTAGATGTAGATGAAGACCTGGACTTTGAAGACCTTGGCACCTGAGACCTAGCAAACAACCAACTGACAACAAACCAACATAGAGGCAATGCATGGGACCCCTATTCCATACTTCAATCTTTCTTTCAATTCTGCATTGTACTCTACTTATTGATATGAAATATGAAACAAGAAAGGACATTTGTACTACATTTAGTTTGAATGCACAATGTAATGATCATTCATGAATTTTGAAATTTTTAGAATAATGATCAATACTTAGAGTACAATGATGACATCTAGAATGAATGCAATAATGACATGTAAACTAACAAAACCTGCAAGGTAGTGTTAATTAAACAAACAAATGCAACCTTTTCCTATTTATGCTTATTGTATTGTATGATGTATTTTTGAGTAACAGTAATTTTGGGTCAAAGAATTGATTCCTTATGGGTTCCCTGGTGGGGATATTACATTTGCTATCAGAGCCCTAGGTTGCTACACTGGGAGCTCTAGGGTTTATTGGCGTTTAACTTAGTCTCTTCTTCTTCTTATTTAATGTCAACCCAATATCTATCCTTAGGTTTTAACACTCTTCCAAGATGCTTTCCAATACCTATGGTGAGCCACTCACCTAGGGTTCCTATTCCCTTACCCCATCAGAAGCCAAAGATACAAGATAACACTTCCAAGTCTTGATTCATAGGTTTAGGAAACTCCCCTGCACACTCAGGCCCTCAGAGTGAGTCCTAACCTTAGCCATATACATAACATGAACCATTGGAAGTATTTCTATCACAAGACACCTCAAAGAAAAGCATAAAATTTTCCACATGCATAAGTATAACTTTCCACGGCTTATTTATAGGTCTAGGGAACCCTTTCGTGCACACAGGCCACCGAGATGAGCACTAGCCTCATAAACTAAGCTTAAGTATATGCCAAGTGAAAAAACATCATAAGTAGCACCATATAACATTAAAAAAACAAGTAATTAACATACATAGGTGATACAAACTTCCTCATGCATTAACACAATATTCCATCTATGGAAACCTCTTGTACCTAAAATTTGGCCAAGTCTGAAATTTTTCAGAAAACCCCAAAATCTAGAATTTGCATCTTAACTCCTATGAAACTGGAACCTATCTCAAACATACTAAAAGGTATTTATACAAAAATAACATAAATTATAATAAATTAAATGTATCAGACTTATACTTTAATGTTATATTTGTATAAATCCTGCCACCAGAACGAGTCTTGGCCTCATAAAAAGGTCACAAGTACATGCCAATTACTAAAAACACCATAAAACACCAAAACAACAAGTGATGAACAAACACAACTGATAAAAATTACAGCCTAATCATAATGAACAATTGTAGAACCCATATGACCAATTCCAAGTCCAAAAATGGCCATATGGAAACCCTAGGACCCCCTAAAGCCCATACAAGTATTCTCATAGGGCCATTTGAGAATCCTCATAGGTCCATATGAGCATACTTCTTGACTCGTATGAGTAAATAGGATCAAGGTTCTTTACTCGTACGAGGAATGTCAAAAACTCGACCAAAATTGCTCAAAAATGAGAGTTTAAGGTGTGAAGAGTGCTTGGGGAAGGTTCCCTGAGGCATACCTGATTTAGGTACCTCAGTACCACATCCAACACACCTCATCAACACACCATAACACTCAAGAATGTAAACAAGATATCAAAACTCAAAATTCAAAACAAATCTTTACAAAAGCCATTGAAGGAATAACTCACTACTTCCTAAACCACCCCAATCTTCCCTAAACCTTCCTCATCCTCCCTAATTATTCCTAAAAACCCATAATACATTCAATAAAAAAATTATACACCATCCTACATGATCACTGTATCATCATAAAATGGAAGCACTTCCATTTAGGACTGGTTTAGCCCTTCGAGTAAGTGGTTTGGGGTCATGTCAAATGCCTTGAATGGGTCTTTGACTTGGATTTTTCTTTTTCCCCTGTTCTGCCCCATTTTCCACTTCTTTTCTACATTATTCTAGCATCCTGACCTGAAACCCTGAGATTCTTGACCTTAGGGTCAAGGTCAACCTTCTAGGTCAAGGTCGACCTCGACCTTGACCCAAGGTCCAAAATTCAAGATTCCAAAGTTTCTAGATGTCGGGTTTCAGAAAGATTTATTTCCCACTTCTGTGTCGGCTGTTTCAGGCTTCAGAATGGTAAACTCTTAAATTATATTTAATCTAGGTCCATTTCTAGGGGTTAATTTTTAAATAGGAATTTAATTCTCCTATGTCGGCCTCTCTAGAATTTTGTGCCCTAGACTAGTATAAAATGAAGCCTTCCTCTCTCATTTCAATCCATCTATCATCTATCTTTTACAATCAAGCATCCTATATCTCAAGAAAGTGAAATAAATCAATCAAGAAAGAAAGCAAGAAGGAGAAGGAAAGAATTCCAGCATTCATTCATCTTCAAGCATTCAAGCATTCAAGATCCAATTCATCAAGGAGATCCGTTGGTAGCCATTGAAGGATTCAATCTCTATGGAGCCCTCTTGTTGAAGATTTCTCCATCCACATTCATTCAAGCTTCTTCCTATTCCAAGATCCATTCAAAGTTTGGTGTTGAAGATCTAAAGATAATTTATTTGATACATTGAACATCCAATTCTACATTCATTTGGAGCATCCATACTTGCAGATTCAAAGATTTGAATCCTCCACAAGGGTTTCAACATAGGCAAGGTGAATTATTTTAATTACTTTGTTTATGACTGCAATTCCAATTCAAGATGGTCAATGCATAAATGAATCAATTGATCGAGAACCATAATCAAGATTTTATTCAATCTATAGATGCTCTTAAGAAAGTCCTTTGTGATAGTGATCAAGGTGTTAATCTCTTACGTGCTATTACTCATCTTGTGCATTCAAATGTTAAACCTTTAGCTCAAGAAGCTCAAGATTTTGGATTCACTCCTCCTGTCACTAGTGTGGAACCTTCTTCTATTCCTTTACCTAGAATTCTTACTTATACTCCTCCTTAGTGACTATGTCAGTTCCCTCTTTTCCTATGAGTGTTCCTCTTGTGTCCCTACCTACTTCAAAACCTTCTTATCATAATGTTCCTTTCACTTATTCCAATCCTCTTCCAACTGTGGTTCCAAGTGTTCCCCTGGTTGTGTCTTCCATTCTTGCTGCTTCATACACTTTACCTAGTTTTTCTAGTGTGCCTATGCCTCCTATTTCATCTAATGATTCAACAATCATTAGTTTGGCTCAAACTGTGTCCTCTTTACAACAACAACTTTCGTCTTTAACTCAATCCATGTTTAGTATTCCTACATGTGACATGGGTAGTCCTTTATCCCTAGACATTATTTGTGCTCATGTTCCTCAGCAAGATGATATGCCTCATCTTGAGAATTACAATGGTAAGGGAGACCCTTTTACTCATGTTAAAACATTTCAAATCCTTTGTAGTGACTATGCTCATGACCATAGGATTTTAGCCAAGTTGTTTGCTAGAACTTTTCGTGATAAGGCCTTGCAATGGTATTTTTCCTTGCCTCCTTATTCTATTGATTCCTTTCCAAAACTTTCTAATGCCTTTATCCAATAATTTCAAAATAACATTGGTCTGCAAGTGTCCTTAACTGATTTGATGCATTGTAAACAAAATACTAAAGAAATATTGACTAAATTTATTGGTAGATTTAAGCATTTGTATGCTCAAATTTCTTATCTTGTTCCTAATATTGATATTCAATGTATGTTTATTTCAAATTTACAAAAGGATATTAGAAATAAGATTCTTCTTACTGAATTTACCTATTTTCAACAACTTTTTGCAGTGTTTCATCATTATCAATTACAAGTAAGTCAATTTGAGAGCAACACTCCAATGGCTCCTATCCCAGTTGATAAGAGTGATGTTGCTCCTAATCCAAACAAGTTTCAAAAACCTAACAATTATGTTAAGATAAATAAGCAAGATAATGTAGTTTTTGATCAAGTTGTTGTTGCATCCAACAATGCCACTTCTGCATCCACTGCTTTTCATTTGAATCGTACATTTACTCCTCTTTCTAAATCTTTGCATTATATTATGAGTATATTATTGACTGCTAATATGATTACTTTACCTCATATTCGACCTCTTTTACCTGCTACAGTGGCATCCAAATCCTTTGATTCCAAAGCCTTTTGTCAATACCATCGTCAAAATGGCCATGATACTAAGAAGTGTTATTCTTTAAAACATAAGATTCAAGACTTAATTGATTCTAATGCTTTATCAGTTGATAATTTTGATGGTAATGGGAACAAATATGTCTCTCCTCCTAATCAAAACCTTAAAATCTATATGAATCCTTTTCCTCCACTTGATATTGGTACCATTGTTCAGCCATCTTCTGTGGATATTGTTTATGATTCAAAGATGGATGATCTTAATCACATTGTTAACCATGTGGAGCATGTTGTTTTGTCTCAATCTGTATCTCCACCCTAGCCTCAATCTCAAAATCAACTTCAAGTTCCACCTCAACCTAAGCCTAAACTGAAATCTCAACCTAAACCTTGAAAATAACCTAAGAATAAAAGACCTAGGGAACTCTTGATTACCTTTGATGATTCTGAGACTATTAAAGCTCCCGATGGTCCCCTCTACATTTATGCTAGGATTTATAAGATACCTACGCATGTTTGTCTTGTTGACCCTACATCCTTAGTCAATGTTATTACTGAAGACAATCTTTTTATGAAGAACTTCCAACATGATTCTTATGATACATCGGATGTGTGGATTCAAACTTGTAATGGTTTTCTTTATCCATCATTTGGTTCTATTAACTTACTTGTTGAACTTTGTGGTAAATTTGTGGACACTAAATTCATTGTTGTTCCTACCTCTGATCAGTTTCAAGTTAAGTTAGGTTTTCCTTGGTTGAATGCCATGCATGTTGTTGCTTCTCCTATCCATAAGTGTCTTAAATTCATTCATGATGAAGAAGTGAAGATGATTAATCATAGTTTATATCAACCTTTTAGGCCCAAGGATTGTGCTACACTTGACTTATTTTGGCCTTCATTACCTAATTCATGTCCTTCTCAGCTTGATAACCTTTTTCACTCATATCAAGCCTATAAACATCACAAGATTCTTGAGTTAAGCATGTCTCAGATGGATCTTAATCGTGGTCTTTTGCCTGCACCTTCCATACCTCCTTTATCCATGGCTTCTAGTTTTGTTAATCAATCTTCTATTGTTGCTTTTTAGCCTATTGAGAATCATACTAATCCTCCTATAGAACCTATGAAGGAACCTATGGTTGTCCCTCCTAGTTCTCAACATATTTCAAACAAGACAAAACGTAACTGATCTTCTAATGAACGTTGTAAGAAGCGTCGAGCTCAAGCTAAAGCCTATGGCTCTATTATTCAAAGTTCTTTACCTTCTTTTGACTAGCCTATGCCTGATGTGTTAGAAGAAATTAATACTAATAATGATGTTAAGATGAATGATTATGATGATTTTATTCGTATCTTAGATTCTATTTTGATTAATCTTGATGAAGAAGATACTTTTGATGATACTAATGATGCTAATGATGAATATGAGACTATTGACATTGATACTGATTTACCTAATATGATTTCAGCACAATTGATAATTACACCTAGTATTGAACATTATGATTCTCAAGAGGATCCTTGTTTTGAACTGGCTATTATTCCTACTATTTTGGATATAGTCCCTCTTGCGAGTTTCCCACCTTCCAAAAATGATATAGAACGAGATGGGGAGAGCAGGCGACATGCTTGATTGGCTTGTCCTTCATGGTAGCTTTTTGTGTGTTTGCCTATTGTACTAAGCTTCTCTTCTAATGTGTTTGCTAAATGTTTGTTAGATTCTTTTATGTGACCCATGTTACTTTGTTAGTGCAAGGTGATAAAGGAATCAAATCTGTTGTACAATTCCTCTATATGTATCTTTACTCTTCTATATATTATTTTCATGTTATTTTGTACCTGTGCTATTAGTTTTAAATGTTTTCCCTGTGTAGTCCACTTGCATTTATGACTTGGTAGCACTGAATCTTTTTGGTCTCCATGTTGTGATCCGAAAAGACTCTTCTTCATAACTCTTATGTTTTCTTTCCTCCATTGTGATTGTAGTTCTACTTTCTTTAGGGAATGATGTCAATTCATTGGCAATAATATCATATATAAATATTATCTTATGATCATATTGACCCCATGGAAGGTAGATCCTTTCTATGTTCTCTTTATGTTTATGTGGTATTTCCCTTGATTTGTTTTCGATTGGGGCATCTCGTAGTGGAAACGTAATTAGTGGAGTTGTTTACGTTTCCATTCAAGCCATTGCTCGTGTTAAAGTGTTAGCAATGACTTTAATGTGGGGGCATACGCTCTACTCACTTTTTGCACACACGCACTTTCAATATATATATTTTTCAAAGCTCTTTTTTCCCTTTATGGATTAGTGACTAATCCTTAAAGCATGGATTTTTATCTTATAGGATCTCTTGATCCCTCCAGTTTCAATTTTCAAGGTTTGGATCCCTTAAGGTTGGAGATGTCCTTAAGACTATATCTCTTTTGTTTTAGTTTTTCTCTTTTGGAATAGAATATTCCTAAGGGCAAATCCTTGATGGGTTGACTAGTGAGTGGCCACAATCACTAGGTGGTTCAACTCCATCTTTCCAATTGCATTGTTTCCTTGTGTGGTTCACAATAGGACATAGGTTCTCATTCGACAAGGTAATCACACCCTCTTCTCTCTTTTTCTAGAGATGTCTCTCTTATTGTAATTTTGGATTTGAAGAAGACTTGAGTCCCTGGGGGCTTCAGGATTCCTTTGTCCCTTTGATTTCAATAAGATTGTTTTTTTCTTTATGATCTCCTTTACCAAGAGTTTGCATTGAGTCCATACTCTTGCTAAAGTGGGGGATAAATGTATCATCATAAAATGGAAGCACTTCCATTTAGGAATGGTTTAGCCCTCCGACTAAGTGGTTTGGGGTCATGTCAAATGCCTTGAATGGGTCTTTGACTTGGATTTGGCTTTTTCCCTTATTCTACCCCATTTTCCACTTCTTTTTTGCATTATTCTGGCATCCTGACTTGAAACCTTGAGATTCTTGACCTCAAGGTCAAGGTCGACCTTCTAGGTCAAGGTCAACCTCGACCTTGACCCAAGGTCCAAAATTCAAGATTCCAAAGTTTTCGTATGTCGGGTTTCAGAAAGATTTATTTCCCGGTTCTGAGTTGGCTATTTTGGGCTTTGGAATGGTAAATTCTTAAATTATATTTAATCTAGGTCCATTTCTAGGGGTTAATATTTAAATAGAAATTTAATTCTCCTATGTCGGCCTCTCTAGAAGTTTGTGCCCTAGAGTAGTATAAAAGGAAGCCTTCCTCTCTCATTTCAATCCATCTATCATTTCTCTTTTGTAATCAAGCATCCCATATCTCAAGAAAGTGAAATAAAGAAAGAAAGAAGGAGATTGAAAGCATTCAAGCATTCATCCATCTTCAAGCATTCAAGATCTAATTCATCAAGGATATCCATTGGTAGCCATTGAAGGATTCAATCTCTATGGAGCCCTCTTGTTGAAGATTTCTCCATCCATATTCGTTCAAGCTTCTTCCTATTCCAAGATCCATTCAAGATTGGTGTTGAAGATCTAAAGACAATTGATTTGAGACATCCTATATCCAATTATACATTCATTTGGAGCTTACATACTTGTGGATTCAATGATTTGAATCCTCCACAAGGGTTTCAACATAGGCAAGGTGAATTATTTTATTTACTTTGTTTATGACTGCAATTTCAATTCAATTTCAAGGTTAATTCCTAAATTGGGGTTTGACCAAGGAAAACCCCTCGCCCCCAACAAACAAAACCATTTTTCTTGCAGGAACAGGTATGGAACAACGAATTACAATGCAGATCTAGACACCCTTTTCGGCAGACATTCAGGATCTACAAATAAAATTTATGTCGAAACAGTGCAAGTCAAGGTCAACATAAAGGGGAAAGATTATGCCCCAAGGCAAGATTGTACACCCATATTCAGGTCAAGGTTGACCTTTCTCAAAAAAGTAGAAGGTTTCTAGGTTTTCTATGTCTTTGTGTTTCCAGGCCAAATTCAGTTGCATAATGTGTGTGTGAAAATTGTACCTGATCTGTAGACATAACACTTCAGTAAAACATTAGAGGTTAGCAATAATCATGCAAAATTGAAATCTAATCTAACCAAGTGATCTACTACCTTCTAATAGGTGCGAGATCGATGTTCTTAGATTGCTATCGAGATCAGTGACCTAGACAACACCTAAATGAAGGATTTGAATGCAATTGATCTAGATATGAAATATGAATGCAATTAATCTTTTTTTTTTTTGGATATTTTCTATGAAATGATATGAAAAACTTGATATGAAATCTATGATATGTAAAAATTGATCTATGATATGCTAATCTAGAAATAATATGATATGAATAAAAACCAAATTGATCTCATAATAGCCTTGATTCGCAATAAGCTTTGATTCTCCAAATAGCAATTCTTCAGCGTGATTATGAAAAATTATGAGATGCTGTGGATTTGAGAGATGAATTATGAAGAGCTGAGCCTTGTTTTTATAGAAATCCAAGGCTTTGGAGGTGCATGGAAAAAAGCCATAAATCATTTAGATTAACTCAGCTTGATTTTTGAGTTATCTGATAATAAAGATAATTTAATTCACAAAAACACGCAAATCATGCAAAAACAACTTTTTAATTCAAATTAGAGTTTAGATCAGCTTTTTGAACTCCAAAAGGATGTTGAGTTCTAAAAATTCAACACTTTGCATTGATTTTCTAATTTGGAGTTTAACTGTTTCTTTGATTGTGCACATGGATAATTATGAATTAATAAATAAATAAAGTGATTTATTCTCAACTTAACTGATTTTGGAAAAATAAAACAATTGATTTATGGGTTAATCAATCATTTAATCAAACTTTTATTCAAAAATAATATCATTAAATATGACAACTTGCTTTAATTAATTAAATAAAATTAATAATAGGAATTTTGATTTATTGTCAAATTTAAATAATAATAATTAGGAATAAATATAATTAAATTCAATTAAATAATTAAGTGGCAAAATTAAATCCAATTAATTAAATATGAAAATATTCAATTAATCAAACTTAGGATAAATGTGATTTATCGCCAAATAATTATAAAATTAAAGATAATTATGATAAATAGGAATATTGCTAGGAATATTCCCCGATGCAGAATTTAAGATAATGAATTAGGATTCGATGATGTTTAGATGTGCCTTAGGTTAGGACTTCGATGTTGATTTTATTCGATTTGTAGATGTAGGAGGTTAATGAACTTATAGCCCATTTTTGGGGTATTACATTTTGCCCCTCTTTGAATTGCTGTGCGAAGCGCAGTGATTCAAAGACAGTTTGTGTTTGATAGAGATATGAAACTGATTCAAAATTGATAATTGATATGAGACAGAAGCTGATTGATATTGATTTGATATGAAGATAATAGGTCCTGAATGACCAAAGATAATGTTCACTGTAGCAGTGATGAACTGAGGATTGCGAAAAAAAAGTGTCAAAATGCCTGATTCCGAACCTTATGATTGTGAAGAAGTGAGTGACCGGTTCTAGACTCGATTGTCTTAGTAGAACTAGCAGGTATCACATCCGAACCCTTTAGTTGCCGAAGAACCAAGGAAATAACACTGATGAACCGATGGTTGCAAAAATCCGATACAAATTACAAGATTAGGAGGATACCAGATTGATATGGATCGACGAATCTAATATGCCCCAAGTGATGATAGATTTGCCCTGAGTGATGAGGTCTTTTTTGATGAATCAGTAACTAGACATGGTTGTTGTCTTGATTACTGAGGAAAGATATGATTTCAGCAAAGATATGATTTCAAATTAGATTACAGACTTTGAATGATGTGCAATACCATGCTGCCTTCGGGATTAAAATTGAAATCTAACAAGAAAAGTTAGTGTTGATAGTTTAAAAGCATGTTAATTGATTTGAGAAGTGGTTAAAAACATCCAGGAATGTATTCTGCATCGTTTAGAGGTCCAGACGACCAAGTTTGACTAGGTGAAACTATGAGTTGACCATAGTTGACCAAGTTGAAATTTTGATAGTTTGATGTAAGATAATCAGTTAAGTTGAATACTAGATTTCTGTGATGATTGAAGGTTGATTATGCAAGTAGTTAATAATATAAACAGTCTCAGATTTTAATTTTGATCCTGAAAAAGGATTGTACTTTCTATTTCATTGGAGGAACCTTCGTGTGAGATTCAACTCTTGTTAGATTTGAAGATGCGATTTGAAGAATTGTTTAAGCATTGAAGTTCGTTTAGCCATTGTGAGATCATGCAACATGCAAAATGCAAAGAGACATGCAAAATGAAATGCAACCTAAGACCTAGGACCTAGTCACTGATCATATGTCGATTTGTTATCATCATTGAACTTTTAGGTAACCGGATAAATCAATACAATGCCCACTAGCTAAAAAAACCATAGACATATGAATATCGATTTGTATGCACAAGAATCAATACAACACCCACTAGTCAACAACCATGGATATATGAATATTGATTTTATTTTTGGAATGTCAGATTAGATATAAGCACCAAGGCATAAACGCCAGGATGACCTGAATATCATGTCCATTTTGATATAACAATTTGTATAAGCATCAAAACATAAACGTCGTGATGACCAGAATATGCCTTGCATGACAAACACATCAAACAGCCAAGAGATTATTCTAAATCCGATGTGAATTACCCATAGTGACCCTTTATCATTCACATCCTTTAGGTAAGATCATGTTTCACAGTAGGAGAAAGAACTCACTCAAAAAGATAATAGTTAGATCAATACTTCTTTGAATCATCCGGGTATCAATGGTTGAGGTACGCATGGCCATCCAATTCAAGATAGAGGCTCTTACAGTCGGACACCATTTCAATCCAGAATTTCCAAAGTTGTTAGATTTTCACATACAAGTAGAAAACAAAGAAAAGATTATGCCCCCAGTCATCACTCTCTAAATCCTATAAAGGACATCATCAAAGAGCTCGAAGGGACACAATATGCAAAAAATCT
Source organism: Chamaecyparis obtusa (assembly GCA_027943335.1). Lineage (NCBI taxonomy): Eukaryota > Viridiplantae > Streptophyta > Pinopsida > Cupressales > Cupressaceae > Chamaecyparis > Chamaecyparis obtusa. The sequence continues at coordinate 809,893 of BSBK01000309.1, forward strand.
CAATGCGAATCAGTAAGCATACAAGGAGATAAAAGCATGTAAAAAAGCATAGATTATTTTCAGTTTGATGTTTGATGTTGATTGCGTTGTTGTAGATGCAAAATCCTTTCAGGAGGCAAGACTGACTCACTCACTCACATAAGGCTTCAAAATGACTCTGACTAGATATGATACGTCTAAGATACACTGGAGACCATAGGATATGACATTGATTGCCCCCAAGTTTGAACATTGATAGGATACAGACACTTGAGCAGATTGGTGGACAAACTGACTTATCGAAAACTGGAAATGCAAAAACAAACCGGGAGATATGTACAAACTAAAGCAAGACTAAAAGTTGGGAAAGACCAAGATTGCGCTGATAGATGGAGCATTTTGAAACAAGTGGTGCTCATTTGCTGGGTTTTCACCATCTTGGTAGAGATTCTATTTTTGCTACCAAGGCGCCTGTTTCTAGGTTTTCACCAAGGCACTTTTTTTTTTTTTTTCATTTTTCAATTTTTTTAAATTTTTGATATTTTTCAATGTTTAAAGATTTTTTTCAAGATATTTTACCATAGACTGAATGCCTTAGGTGTAGAATTTCTTCAGATGGAGAACGTTGATTGGTTCTCAGAGCTGTTCTCCTTTAGTCATTGAGAGTTGATAGGCACCAGAGCCAAAAGTAGCAGTGATTACAAAGGGACTCAGCCAATTGGGTTTAAACTTCCCCTTGCGTTCTTGATGTGATTGATTTTTAAGATTCTCTCTCAAAACTAGATCGCCAACCTAAAATTCTCTGTGTCTGACTTTCTTGTTGTAGCCTTTAGACATTCTCTTCTGATATACTCTGAGATGATCATATGCTACTTGTCTGTGCTCATCTAGTAGTTCAAGTTCTTGCAACCTAGACACTCTGTAGTCATCATCAGTTACTAGACCATGCATTTTGATTCTTAGTGATGGGATTTCAACCTCAATAGGTAGTACCGCCTCAGACCCATAAACTAAAGCAAAAGGTGTAGCCCCTGTAGGTGTTCTGATACTTGTTCTATAGGCCCATAGAGCTAGATTAATCATGAGATGCCAGTCTCTACCGGTTCTGTTTACTGTTCTGTGCAAGATCTTTAATAGATTTTTGTTGGAAGCCTCTGCTTGGCCATTCCCTTGTGGATAGTAGATAGAAGACCAATGTTGGTTGATCTTGAATTTGGCACATAGATCATCTAGGTCTTTATTCCTGAATTGCCCACCATTATCTATGATTATGGAATGAGGGATCCCATATCTGCATATGATATAGTTTAAGATGAACATTGATATCTGCTTTCTCATTGCTTGTGTCAAAGGGACCGCTTCTACCCATTTTGTAAAATAATCTATGGTTGTGATTATATGGGTATGTCCGTTAGAAGAATGAGGATGAATCATCCCGATAAGATCAAATGCCCATTGATGGAAAGGCCATTGTGTTGTAAAGGGGATTAGATCCCTCCCTGGAGCATGAATTAGGTTGCCATGTACTTGACACTTTTCACAATTCTTAGCAAATTTGATGGCCTCTTTCTCCATTTCAGGCCAGTAGTACCTAGCCCTAATAAGTTTTTGAGCTAGTGTTAAACCATTTGAGTGTGACCCACAAATACCATCATGGACTTCCTCTAATGCATGTTGAGACTCTTCCCGTTCTAAACATCTAAGTAGCGTACCATCTAGACCTCATTTGTATAGATCGTGACTAATGATGACATATCGAGAGGCATTACGGATAAGGTATCTCTTTTCATGGTGGTTGAAGGTATTGGGAATGATTTGGTCTTGGAGATAAGAAAATATCTTTTTGTATCTGGATGAATCATGACCTGCAACGATGCAAATCATGTGGGTTTCAGGGGAGTCATATGCAGGAGAAGATAGTGCTTCCACCAGGAACTTGTAGCATAGCTCATGTTCAGGCTACTGTAATAAAGTAGATAGTGTTGCCATTGCATCAGTAGCCTTGTTCTCCATTCTAGGAATTTTCTCAAATGTGATAGATATGAAATATTTCTTAAGATCATCTACCATTCTCTTGTAAGGAATGAGCTTTTCATCTTTAGTTTGGTACACATCATTGACTTGATGAATAACAAGTTGAGAGTCTCCATGAATGTGTAGCTCTGTCACTCTCCATTCAATTGCTATTTTCATACCATTCAAAAGGGCTTCATATTCTGCAATATTGTTTGTGCAAGGGAACTTTAGTCTGAATGCTTTTGGGATGGAGTATCCTTGAGGAGTTATGAACAATATGCCTGCTCTAGATCCATTCTGTGTATAGGAGCTATCAAAGAACAATTGCCATTCTCTAGAAGATAGGTACATAATAGAGGACTCTGGAAATTCCATTTGCATTGGTGTGTCATCAAACATGGGTGCATCTGCTAGTTGATCAGCAATAACTTGACCTTTTATAGCTTTTCTTTCAACATATTCAATGTCAAATTCGCTTAGAAGCATGACCCATTTAGCCAGTCTACCTGTGAGGGCAGCCTTGCTTAGTAGGTATTTTAGTGGATCAATTTTTGCTACTAGATGCGTGGTATGAGCTAACATATAGTGTCTCAGTTTTTGTGATGCAAAGATCACAGCGACACAAGCTTTCTCAATCATAGAATAGTTCTTTTCATACGCCACCAATGTTCTGCTTATATAATAAATGGCTCTTTCCTTTTTCTCTTCATCATGTTGTGCTAGCAATGCCCCCAGTGATGTGGCTGTTGCGGAGACATATAAGATCAATGGCTTCCCATGAATAGGAGGCATCAAGATAGGTGGATTTGATAGATACTTCTTGATATGGTTAAAGTTGTTCTCACATTCTTCATTCCATGCAAAGGTCACACCTTTATGTAATGTTTTTGTAAAAGGCAGTGATATGTCTGCTAGCTATGATATGAATCTTCTGATAGATTGAACTCTTCCTTGCATAATCACGCTGAAGAATTGCTATTTGGAGAATCAAAGCTTATTGCGAATCAAGGCTATTGTGAGATCAATTTGGTTTTTATTCATATCATATTGTTTCTAGATTAGCATATCATAGATTAGTTTTTACATATCATAGATTTCATATCAAGTTTTTCATATCATTGCATAGAAAATATCCAAAAAAAAAAGAAGATTAATTGCATTCATATTTCATATCTAGATCAATTGCATTCAAATCCTTCATTTAGGTGTCGTCTAGGTCACTGATCTCGATAGCAATCTGAGAACATCGATCTCACACCTATTAGAAGGCAGTAGATCGATTGGTTAGATTAGATTTCAATTTTGCATGATTATTGCTAACCTCTAATGTTTTACTGAAGTGTTGTGTCTACAGATCAGGTACAATTTTCACACACACATTTTTGGTGCCCACCGTGGGGCTTTAATTTATAGAAATCCAAGGCTTTGGAGGTGCATGGAAAAAAGCCATAAATCACTCAGATTAACTCAGCTTGATTTTTGAGTTATCTAATAATAAAGATAATTTAATTCACAAAAACACGCAAATCATGCAAAAATAGCTTTTTAACTCAAATTAGAGTTTAGATCAGCTTTTTGAACTCCAAAAGGATGTTGAGTTCTAAAAATTCAACACTTTGCATTGATTTTCTAATTTGGAGTTTAACTATTTCTTTGATTGTGCACATGGATAATTATGAATTAATAAATAAATAAAGTGATTTATTCTCAACTTAACTGATTTTGGAAAAATAAAACAATTGATTTATGGGTTAATCAATCATTTAATCAAACTTTTATTCAAAAATAATATCATTAAATATGACAACTTGCTTTAATTAATTAAATAAAATTAATAATAGGAATTTTGATTTATTGTCAAATTTAAATAATAATAATTAAGAATAAATATAATTAAATTCAATTAAATAATTAAGTGGAAAAATTAAATCCAATTAATTAAATATGAAAATATTCAATTAATCAAACTTAGGATAAATGTGATTTATCGCCAAATAATTATAAAATTAAAGATAATTATGATAAATAGGAATATTGCTAGGAATATTCCCCGATGCAGAATTTAAGATAATGAATTAGGATTCGATGATGTTTAGATGTGCCTTAGGTTAGGACTTCGATGTTGATTTCATTCGATTTGTAGATGTAGGAGGTTAATGAACTTATAGCCCATTTTTGGGGTATTACACATAATTTCCTGAAACTGAGTACAGACACCAGAAAATAGCATTTTTCAGATCTATCATATTTTGAGGTTATTATTTGTCTTCAAATTCAATTAATATTTCAATACTTCTTTCCATAAAAAAATATAAGGTTTTCTCATTTCTTCATATTCTCCATCAATTGATTCATTTATGCATTAACCATCTTCTTGTGGTTAATCAAATTGGATCTTTCCTTTGGGAATTTGGGGTTAGGAGTAATATTTTATCTTCCCTAATCCTATATATCATACACCACACATCCACCTTATTTTTCATCTTACAATCATAAGCATTTCTAACCTTCCAAGAAGATTTCATAATACCCAAAACCATATAAACACACATCATTACTTCCCAGAAATACAATAGAAATACACATAAGATATAAAATTTAAATTTCCTTTTTAATTCACAACAAGCTAACATATACTAATCCAATAAAATAGTATTCACAACACACATGCAAGAAGATTGTAGATTCTTCTCAGTTTAGACCCTACTTGGGGTCCTGCGGAGAATCCTCTTCCAATGGCTGGAGCACTCTGTGCAAATCTCCAATCCTTGAGTTGGTAGCCTCTTGGATATCTTCCTTTGGCAACCAATCTTCAACAATCCACACAAAAAAGATCCAAATTCCCTCACATAAATTTTAGGAAATCCTCACATAGAGAAAGCAATCCAAAAATGATTTCCGGATCCAAAATCCCCAAATTTTCCAAGGTTTCAATCCCCCTAAAAACTCCTCTCCATGATTAATTTATCCCCCAACTATATGGTTTGAGGAGTTTCTTTATGGGAAGCAACTTCTCCAACTTTCATGGTTGGTTGAGGATTAATTAAAAATCTTTCTGTAACACATAATAAAGTTATTAATAAATTTTAATTAAAATAGCCTCCAAAGAAAACTATAACAAAAAAAATAAACAAAAAGCTTTCAAGGAAAACACATAACACAATTGGAATCCAACTAGCCTAACTTCTAGGAGGTCTTGAGTTCAACTCCATCCTAGATAGCTAGTTTTACTACAAAGAGCATTTATTTTATTTTATTTTATTTTATTTTGATCAGTAAACGGTCGAGGCCTTGATTTTATTATATTAATTTTCAATAAATTTACATTTTTCCTCCGTTCGTGCGGGCACTGGTAGGAAAGAACGGGGAAGAAAACCTCCAGTTTGGCCCGAGACATGAGTCCAGAAAATATTAGCAAGTACAAAATTCCTACAAGCGTAGGTTTACAAACTCCCTTTGATGGAGACGAGAAGGGCATTCCCTTTCTAATACAAGTTAATGGAGGCATACGTCCATGATTCAGAACATGGCTTTTATTATACTTTGATTACATCCCTCTTATATATCAAGCTGATGGGCATACCCATCTTTTACAATACATAAATACTTATCAATGTTTCGTATTCTAATTCCTTATCTTTTGTAAATAATGTATCTTGTTTTTCTTTCAGCTGTCCTTTTGTGTGGTCGTGCCATTGCTTTCTCTTGCCATTTCCTTTTATGTCTTGCCCTCACATTAATGTGTTTTCAAGCCTTCTGGTGTTTGTTTATGCTTTTATGAGCTGTTATACTTTCCCTGTAAACCTGCAAAATAGGATATCATCCCACCACCTCTATTCTTCTTGCTAAATTTTTATGATTCTGTTTATATTAATTCAATGTGCCAGTCCAAGTAAAGAGTTAACTATACTATGATGCTACAAGTATTGACATTTGTGTTAGTAGCCATATTGCAATCAAAACCATTACCACTTTTTACATATTCATTTTCATCATAGACTGATTATTGCTGTTATAACATCATCTTTAGTTTATATTCATATGAATACACACTTTTTTGTTCCTGCAAGATAAGAATCTACTACACCAACTCTGCTGACCACACGGCTATAAATAATTCTAAATTATTTCATATTCACCTTATTCATATTCATCTTATATTGCATAAAAAGTACTAAACATTAGATATTCATATTGAGAAGTTACTAACATATGTATTTATTCAGCTACTCTCAAATCTTTGGTGACTATACTTTTGATCTTATTAGATTTGCTTCTTCTATATTCATAGCTAAATTTTGAGGAAATTTTTGAGCATAAATTAAAGGACTAGATGACACCTTAATCTATGTATATATGCTATTTATATATATGTCTATATATCTACAATTTATATTATACTCACAAATGTTTCTGCACTTGTTTACCTTTAAATTAGTATATAATCATTTACCGCTATACTTGATTTCCTATTATGAAATCACTTTTCTTCACCTTCCGTGTACTTCTCTCACACATACATCAATTTCTTCAATTTCTTGCCCGTCGGCTCCTAGGTTAGCTAATTTATCTGCGTCTGTATTGCCCTCCCGATAGATGTGATTCACTGTATAATCTCCTATATCTTCAAGAGTTTCCATTATTTGTTCTATAGCACTATTTAGTTTCCAATTTGGTGTTCTACCCTATCTTATTGCATTTATTATTATAGATGAGTCTCCTTCAATCGCTATTCTTTTAAGCTTCCATTTTTTGCACCATGCCAAACCTATTCTTATAGCTTCTATTTTAGCTTCATTGTTTGTCTTTATTCCTATAGGTTTTTCTATCCTTCCTAATAGCTTTCCTTTCGCATTATGTAGACATATTCCAATTCCCGCCACCCCCGGGTTTCCCCTAGCTGCCCCATCAAAGTTCAACTTAATCCACCCTTGCTTTGATGGTTTCCATTTACAGTTTGCCCTTAATAAGGATTTATTGTCAATGCTAGGACCAATCCAGGGTGGAACTTTCAAACCATACCACTTTTTCCTCTGGTTGTTGTCTTCTAATGAGAATTCCATCCTAGATTGTCCCAACATATTTCTATTATTTGTAATTTCTACTATATTTGCCTCTAATTTGTTCAAAAATCTCTCAATGTTCATCTTTTTATCTTGAAAAATTCTACAGTTCCTTTCCTTCCATAATTCCCATATTAACAGAGATGGGATTATGTATCTCATTTTACTATATATGTCCTCTTTACATGACCTTTGCCAAGAATTAAATACTTCTGTGATATCATTTTGAAGAGTAGTCTTCAGATCTAATTTCTCCAGTACCCAAAGCCAACATTTATTAGCAAACTCACAATTTAACAAAATATGATTAATTGTTTCACTTTCCTTCTCACATAGGGCACATCTGGAAGGACCATGGTACCCTATTTTTTCAAACCATTCAGCACTGAGAATCCTTTTCTGTAGTGCAGCCCATGAGAATAGACCTGCCTTAGGAAGATAGTTTCTGTTCCAACATAGATCAATGGGAAGACTAGTGGAAGGGTTATCTATCCCTGAAATAACTTTGAAACCTTCTTTCAAATTATATACACCACTCTTTGAGGCAGCCCATATGATTATGTCCTCCCCAGAATGTGGATTGAAGTTCCATTATTGTAAAGCTTTGTTTAGTTTTACTTGGAAATGGAGGGGAAGTCTGAATTCTTCTAGAGAATTCCATGCCCAGCTGCTTCCCACACTATTATTAATTTGTGAAAAATATTCTTTAACCCGCTCACCCTTACTTTGTTTGATCAGTTCAATTAGCTGATCATTCCCAAGAATTTCCCTAAGGGCAAGTTTTCCACCCCATGAGTCATCCCAGAATAAAGCCTTATCCTCGCTTTTCACATCCCAAGAAAGGGACTCTAGTACTATATCTTTACACTCTTTTATGAAGTTCCATATGCATGAGCCCGTTGGATAGTTATCAGAATGGCATACACTTTCCTCATCTTCTCCTAGTAAGTATTTATATCTTAGAATTTTAACCCATTTTGCCTTTGGATTTTTAATCATTCTCCATACTAAGTTTGCCCCCAAGGCCTTGTTTTGTAGCGTAAGGTCTTTAATTCCCAGACCTCCTTCTTTTGGCTTACAAATCTTATTCCATGCAATTAAAGCTAGTTTTGATTTTTCCTCCGACCCTTGCTAGAAAAAACTTCTTAATTTTCGTGCTATCTCCTTATTGATACCTGCCGGGATTTTCATGCTCATCATCTGATAAATAGGAATGGCAGAGAGGACTGACCTGATCATAACTGCCCTTCCTGCATTTGATAACCATTTTCCTTTCCATTGATCTAGTTTCTTGGAGATATTTTGAATTGTATTTTCCCATAGGTGATTTGATTTGACCCCCTTATCCAGAGGTAAACCTAAATATTTACACGGAAAGAATCCTTCTTTGAAGTTTAGTATTCGTTTAATCTCATTCTTTCATCTCTCTTCAGTATTGATGAAAAATATTTTTGATTTTTCCTCATTTATACACTGTCCAGAAGCATTAGCATAAGTACTTAGGATTTCTTTGAAAGCTTGAGCTTCTTCTAAAAGTGCCTTTCCAAAAAGGAGATTATCATCAACATATTTTTGATGAGTAGTTGCCCCGACTCTCGAAGTAATCTTGATTCCTTTTACCTTATCTTCTTCTTGAAGTTTCTTAATTGCTCTCCCCAAAGCTTCCGCCATAATAATGTACAAAAAAGGTGATAACGGATCACCCTGCCTCAAACCTTGAGAACATTTAAAAAAGCCTTCAGGGGACCCATTCACCATGATTGAGAAGTGAGGGGTGGAGATGCATTCAAAAATAATATTGATCCATTGTTTTGAGAATCCAAAAGCTTCCATACATTTACACAAAAATCTCCAGTCCACTTTATCATAAGCCTTACTGATGTCTAACTTAATCAACATACTCGGATCCTTATTATTTGTTATTGAATGTATAGCCTCATGAGCAATAATCACTTCATCCAGAATTGACCTATTAGGGACAAATCCAATTTTTTCTTTAGATATAATTAATGGGAGAAGTTGTTTCATTCTGCTTGCCAAAGCTTTTGAGAATATTTTATACAGAGTGTTGCATAGGGAGATAGGTCTGTACTCGTTAAAGTTCTCTGCATTGACCTTTTTGGGAATAAGAGCAATGAATGTGTTATTCAACTCTTTAAGAATATGTCCTAAGTTTCTCATTCCCTCTAGAGCATCAGTAATTTCCTTGCCCATAAATGACCAACACTTTTGAAAGAAAAATGTTGGGAATCCATTAGGACCAGGGGATTTATCCGGGTTCATTTCTTTTAGAACCTTGAGAATTTCATCTTCTGTAAATGCGGCATTTAGGAAGTTATTATGAAGCAGGGTTATTATATGAGGGATGTTTCTTAAAAGCTTGGCTTGGTCCAACATATCCACACTCCCTAAGTTATTCAGAGAGTTTTCAAAGAAAGAGACTGCTAAATCTGCAATTTCTTTGGGATCCTCTATTATATTTCCATTTCTATCTTTGATTTTGGAAATCTTATTTAAATTCCTTCTAGCTTTGATGCTATTGTGACAAAATTTTGTGTTTCGGTCCCCTTCCCTGAGCCATGTCTCTCTCGCTCTTTGCCCCCAAAAGGTGCTAATTTGTGAAAGAGAATCATAATATTTACATAATAGTTCTTGCTCCATGTTATCGTCTGAAATCTATTTTCCATCTTCAATAATCTCCTTATTCACATTTTCCATCTCTTTTTCTATAAGGTCTCTTTTCACAAATATATCCCCAATAGTGTTTTTACTCCATTGAGATAGATTTCTTTTTATTAATTTTAGTTTCCTTATGACTTTATATATCTTGGAACCTTCAAACCTTGCCTCTGTCCACCATTTTTTAATTAGATCCAAACATTCCTCATTAAGTAACCACATTTTTTCAAATCTAAATGGGATTTTTTTTATTTCTGATTGGTTCCGAAATTACTAGTTTTATAGGAAAGTGGTCAGAACTAGCAATGGGTAGGACCTCATTAGTAAGATTAAAGTCAAAGTTCCTCAGCTCCCCTATAAAGAAGAACCTGTCCAATTTTTTGACTATTAATTCTGTGTCTTTACGTTTGTTAGTCCAGGTGTATTTCCCTCGGTCTGATTCAATTTTCGAAGCCCTATAATATTTATCCATTCCTAGAATTCTAAAGTAGTTTTTGATATGTGTTTTGTCCCACCCTGTTTATCTCCCAAGGATAGAATAGCATTAAAATCTCCTCCTAGTATAAATGTTTCATTCGGGAAGCTCTCAATATAATCCTTAATCTCCTGCCATACAGTTCTCTTTTCATGTAGGAATTTAGGAGCGTACATGTTTATTAGATTAAATTTTAAATCTAACTTTAAACTTTTGATTTGACCTCCCATCCAATTTTTATGTTTTTCATGAATATTGAAAACTATTTCTCTTGGGTCCCAAATAAAAGCAATTCCACCCGAAGCGCCTTCTGCCTCATATCCTATTGATTCTCTTATTCCTATACTCTTTTTAATATTCTCATATCCTTCATTAGAAAGTTTAGTTTCTTGTATCATAGCCATGTTTGGTTTAATTTTTGCTAATTGCCTTATCACAAGGCATCGTTTGTTAGGGGCATTTAAACCCCTAACATTCCAACTAATGATCTTCATGAGGACTCAGGAAGGACCTTCCCCTTCCCAGAGTATAGAATATCAGTAATTTTAATCTGACCTGGCGCCATTCCTTCCTTTGCTCTTAATTCAGCAAGGGATTTTCTTCCTCTTGGTTTGACTAGTTTCCCCGTGTCAGCTTCTAACCTGCACTTAATTGATTTTCCTAAACCTAAAGTTTATGTATTGTTCCTAATAGTGTTCTCTTTGTTTTCCTCATAGAGTTCTTCATTTGATAGCGAACATAATATTCCTGTTATTATATCATTACTCCTAGAATCCTCCAAAATAGAGGCAGGGTCTAATCCTAAAAAGTCTAGCAGTGGGCCTTGGTCAATGGTCTCCACTAAGGGGGATTTTTCCATTCCTTTTTTTTGCATTTCTTTGGTCTGATGGCACAATTCAGAGGGGATGTGTTTTGATTTTTTTTCAATATTAGGAATATCTGCAGTCTCTTTTTGGATTCCTACATTAACATTCATAGTACTTAACTCCACTGTGGATTTCCTCCCCCTCTTCTTTTTAATTCTATTGATATTAGGGGTGCTCAGACTTCCTCTTTTCATTGCTATACCTAACTGCCTGTCTTCATTAGTGATACCAAAGAGGCCTTCTATGGAGTCCTTAACCGATGAAAGATTGCTACCGGGTTTGATTCCCTCAATGGTTGTTGCCATGCCTAATTGTCTATCATCATTATTGAATTCTTCTAGGCAAATTCTGATCTCTTCCTCTTTTTTATTTCTTGTATTATTTATATCTTCTTTCCTAACATACAAGGGATCTTCTATATCATTAAGATCCATTTCCATATCTCCTATCTCATCTAGATTTGGTAAGCATTCTATTTCCATGTTTTCTTCTCCATTTTCCTGAGTGTTGTTTGATGCTAACATCTCCTTAATGCTTTTAATTAGCAAAATTTTTTGGTGATCGAGTTCCTCTTTGTCACATATTTCATCTATAAGGGTATCCATTAATTCATTGGTGATCCCAACTATTTCTTCTTCTATTTTTTGGTTCTCCTTTAGAAGTGATCTCTCTTGATCTTCTAGACTGTTGGAGATTCTATTCGGGCTGTAAGAGGTAATTTTAGTGTTAATTCCTTGGTTGATACTCTGAATGCTAAGGTTATTCTTATGCTCAGGGGATAATGGTAGGGGAGATTTGACCTCAACATTTAAGGTCTCATTTATTGATATATCATTTTCAATAGCCAAAGGGGGTTGACACAAAGAGTCTGAAGGGTGTGTGGAGATGCTGATCAGATTAATTTCCTTAGGAGATGTCAGAGTGAAACCTCCTTTATCTGAGTTAAAGCTCACCATCAATTCCGGTGTCTTCTGAATAAGAGTGTCAATTTGTCCTAAATTTTTGGTTTCTAGATCATTTGTTTGTCTTTCTACAAAATCCTCTAGAATAATGGGGTTAATAATAATAGAGTTTGAATTAAAGCATAATCTAATGGGATGAATCCATTTTTGATGATAGTTGATCTTTACTATGATGATTTTTTTAGATTGGTTATTATCATTATCAATAATGCTTAAAAAGTCAGCAATTTGTTTTCCTATTAATTTGACAGTTTCTACATCAGATAATTCTATAGACAAATTTCTAAGAACAATAGCTTTTTCTACAAGAAAGTCCTTAAGATTTATTGGGTTGAATAGGGGAACCCAGTCAAAAATATGAAAATTAGAGTCTTTATACTTAGCTAACCCTTCATTTCTAATTTTACTTTTAATATTTCTATCTTTACAATTAATGAAAATAAAATTTTCTAATAAGATAGATATACTTACCTCATTCGGGAGTTGAGATTTTAGCCAAGCTACCAGACCTATGAAAGAAGTTCCTACTCCAGACCATCGGCAGATCAGCCCTGTATCTGCATAAGAATTTTGTCTCTGTTCTATGCATTTTCCATCTAGATCTATTCTAATCATGTTAGGATTCTGAAAGAAATTACCTATTATTTTACCATTGTTACTCTCAATAGTTTTATTATGCTTATGAGGGGGCGTGTATACTTGTTTGTTTTGTTCCTGAAACAACCTTGACCCATTGTTACCTGTTAGACCTTCTTTCATATTCCTTCTGTGTGTATGTTCATTTTGTGGGTAGGGCTCTGAGACATTAGTATGGAGCTTATTATGTCCTGCCTTATAGCCTTTATCCTCAAGGGTCCCATTCCTTTTGTGGGGAGGAGAGTATTTCATTCTGCCATTGTCTTCCTTTCTAAGCACATCAAATGAATTACTGATAGATAGATTAAAAGGATTATGAGAGTGCTGGTACCTATTCCCCTTTTTCCTATTTTTTACCACTTGCCAAGTTAACTCATTCTTCATTGTGCCCACAGGAGGTGCTTGAGAAGGCAAGATCCTGCCTACCCCCTTTGTAGATAGGGGTTCAAAGGTTCTACAATAGTTCTCATATCTTCCCCCTTTGGCATCCCCCTAGCTTCTGGCATTTTTCACATATTTGGTTTGTGTGAAAATATTCAATTGTCGGTCCAATGATTGAACTGAGAAAACCTTTGGTAAACAACCTTTTTTTTCTTTAGGGTTTACCATAATCACCCTGGAATTAGAATCGGGCTCTACAACCCTAGCATAATTCTTTTGTCTTTCTTTCTTAGATGCCAGATCTTTCTCTTTTGGTTGTAGTGCTACTTTAGGGTCTACACAGATGCAATTAGCTAGAGATAAATCATTAATGAAGGGATTTGGTCTTTCTTGGTTGAATAATGCATGTAGTTTCAAATCAACATTTTGATCCGCTAGCTTCTTCTGCTTAGCTATGAATTCCTTCAGATGATCATATGTAGGGTGAGGCTGCATCGGTGTTCTGCATTCCTTCTTCTTATGTTCGTATAGATAACAGTTATAGCAGTAGCTTACAAATACCTCTCTCTTTCCTTGCAGGCTAGCACCCTCTGCACCCAAATTGGCCCGTTCTGCCCTAGTTTCTACTTTGCTGTAGGAGATCGCATTCTTTGCTGTGTGAAAATGCAAGAGACCAATGTCTACTTTCCTTTTATAAAATGAAGCTTTCCTTTCGCATGTGAGGATCTCATCTTTGCTTCACATTTGAGGCTTCTAACTTGTTGAAAATTTGAATTCTCTCACCAAAATCTGAACTTTGCCACCCTGCAAATTGAAAATTCTGAATGTGGATGCTTGAAAATTGCCAATTCTGAGCCTTAGTATTTGCAAATCTGAACCTTCCTTCCAAATCTTTCAAAATTCTGAGCATGAATGCCTTCTATTTTTCAAAAAATTTGTATATGTGCAAGATTTGATATAAGATCTGATCTGTCCCTAGAAATATGAATTGATTTGTAGATCTAGAGTTAAATCAATCTAGGTTCCCTGTTGCTGATGAGTTTAGATCTCCACCTTCACAAGACTATGTTGATCATGTAGATACTTGCCAATCTAAGACAAGAGCATATATACATAGATGTTTATGTTTTGATTGCTGTCTCAGGATGTATGTTAGTCTTGGGATGAAATTAGATCATATGAATCACTATTGCATATATAATGATTTTACAATCAACCCACAGTCATCAATAGCATGTCAAAATAGCATATCAAACCCCAATGAAGCTATTACTATCAGATCTAGAAGTGTGTATGACTGATAAAGTTTTAGCACCCTATAGCTTCAGATTCGTATCACAACATAGTAAATTCACATCATAAGATACTGATTATAGTTCGGCACTTGGCAATGTTTAAATCCAGAATTCAAATTGTCTGTAGCTTCAGCACTGAGTAGCAGATCTGATCGCCAAAGTTGCGTAATAAATATTTATTGATTTCACTCCATTAAAGGAAAATGGTCCTCAGACTGAAGATTAATGCTGAATTTTGTGACAAAGAAGGATGGTTTATTACAAAATTTAGGGTTTAAGGAACAAGGGTTTAGTGAACCCTACAATCGTAGTTTATGTCAAAAACAAAGCTTGGAATTCCTTCTCAATGCAATTGGCTTGGCTTGATTTTCAAAAATTTTCTAACTCCACAAGTCTGAAATATGGCCTCCAAATAGATCAAAATCTTCCTTTCAATTGCCCTTCAAAATCTTGCAATGAGGCCTTATACAATTGACTTCACCTTTCCAACAAGTCTGGACTGATTCAAATCAACAAGCTCCTCCCCCTATCAAATTTGGGAAATCAACAATCTTGCCCTCAAATTTTCGGATTTGGGACAAATGCTATGAAAAAGAGCCCCCAATCCTCAAATTCGGGTGCCAATAGTGTGGAAAAGAAGCCCTCAAATGCTATACAACCAATCACTGATCTTCTTAATGTTGCAAATGTGTAGAAATAGGCCCAAATAAGTCTTCAAACCTCTAAGATTACACCCAAACCTGGGCTGCCTTCAATTCTAGTCCACAACTGCCCTTCTTGCCTTTCCAAACTGCCTCCAAATTGGCTAAAATTAGCCCAGATCTTCCCTTAATCCAAATCACCACTTCCTTCTTTGTAAGTCACTACTAAAATGCTCAAGAAAAATTGCCAAATGCTGAATATGAAGATTCAGTTCGCTGCTTGCAGAGTAGAGAGGATAAATCACAATTTTTTTTTCTGTTTGACAAGAGCATTTCTTTTATTAATTAGTTATTATTTTCACTTTTTATTTAATACACTTCATTCAATACATTTTATTGAATTCACTTTATTTAATTTGATTTATCTAATTATTAAAATACCATTAAAACATACAAATAATACTATTTATATAAGCATGGGTATATGTGTGTGCACCCACATATACACATACCTATATAACATACAATTAATTATAACATAGATATAAAATAAATAATATAGATATATATATAAGGACAATTATAAATCATAACATAAATCTCAAAACAACATCAAATCATAAATCACAAGACCACATGACATACTGCATTCCAATCCCCCAACTAGGGTAACCTCCTAAGTAGAAATCTAAGTCCACGGGTAACTTTGAGAGTAATCTTGGTAATATCTCCACACAACAATAGTTTGAGGATTTTTAAGGCACACTCAGACCTATGTAGCTAGGTGGAGTCGATGTCCGGTACCTACATCCTGCAACACCAACCAAAATGCACACACACACACACACACACACACACACACACACACACATATCTATGTATGTATGTATATGTATAAAGACAGTGGCAAACAAGGAGGGAGAGTGTGACATCATGTGGGCCTCCTGTAGGAGTAACTATATTGCTTCCCCTCATCCTACACTCACATTAGACAGTGACATCAACAAAGCATAAATAGATTAGTGTGATTAGTACCAGAATAATCTCTATTCCATATTGCATCATAACATAATCATGCAAATGTAAATCATCTATTGACTTTCACAACCTAGTTTAACTATCAGGCATGTACTCATAATATCTCATTACCAAATCAAGATAAACAAATCATACAATCCTCAATATAGAAATCATGTCTAATCTTGAGTATAACAAGTAACATCATTAGAGTAAGTAACACATCTAACCCCTTTAAGTGATTATAATTAATTAACCTAAGATAATCTTAAATATTAATAATGAGCATCTAGCATAGAAGCATATAAGTCTATCAGGTGATCCTTTTAGCATTAAGGTCCTAAACTATTGCTGACACACCAGAAGATGTATAGGAACATACCTATGCAATATTATTATAAATCCCATATTAAAATATGAAGTTATTGTGAGCTGGAAGAGGTTCGGTTTAAGAAACCATCACAAGAAGGATCATTCTCACATATAGCTCTTCCTAATTTCTAGTGAGTATAACCAGGACTTGGTAGGGTTGAAGGGGCATTACATAACACATGAAATGTCTAAAATAAGTCCAGAAATGTATGAAATGTACAAAATGTATAGAAATTACCACAATGTATGTAAATATCTAGAATCTCTAAATATATCTTTAAATGTATGAAATATCAAGCGATCATCTAACAATATCTCTACCTCGCACCCTAGCCTAATCCCTGACTGGATCCACCACCTACTCGAGGGGCCTACATTATACACAAATTCCATGTTAAAAAATTATAGTATACACGTGTACATGTACAATTATTAAATTTATATATTTAAAAGAAAAAAATTAAAACACGCATGTTTAAATATATATAAATTTACCTTTGTATCCTAATGAATAGGATCATCAGGTGCCTCCAAATCCCCATAGGTCACAACCATCATAATATCCTGTGATAAATAAAATTCCAAAAATATGTTCATAATGAATATTTGAATTTGATATATAGCAAGCTATCTATACAATTAAATCAAAATCAAATTTTGGTTTCTTACTTTGTTTCTCTACTTGAATACACACCCTAGAATATTTGAATTTAATATATAGCAAGCTATCTATACAATTAAATCAAAATCAAATTTTGGTTTCCTACTTTGTTTCTCTACTTGTCATTACAAATATTTCAGAAGAGTGTAATGACAAGTCATCAATACCATCATCCATAAGCAGAGATGAAAAATTTCATATCTAAACCCCTGATGTGTGCTCTGTAGGAGCGACTAGTGTAGGATCGACTGTTATCTATTATGGAGGATCTATAGGACGTATCAAAATATATTGCTACCTTAAAGTACAAGGCTCTACATCTCCAACTCCATGGTTACTACTAGTGGATGGTCTTTGAAGTAATCATCTAATTAATCATTGCATCTCCTCGGGAGTGACCCCATGTAACATCGTAAAATCATTATATGCATCAACAAGATCACTACTAAAAAGGAACTCATGTTGCACAAACAATCCTCGGGTAACCATGCAATGTCACCAGGTGATAGTAGCTCGTAATGGATATATAGATCCTAAAATGGATCTAAAGTATCAATAATAGGTCTAGTATGAGAACGTAGAATATATCTTCCCACATGATTTGATGACATATTTTCAACCTTAGTCACAATGGAGGCAATACTAGAATACATGCCAAGTCGTGTGTCCTCATGTGCAAAATCCCATGCACTAGTCATAGTTTCCAAACCTTTTGGAAGAACCAAAAGGTATATCTAGTTGTCTAAACTTATCTACAAACCTCCCCTTACCCTACCCAACATGTCATGGAAAATTTGTGTAATCAACCTCATAACCTAAATAATATTCTACAAATAATTGTTTATAGAAATACTGTGACAACTCATCCTTTTGCGGCCACATATGATGTGTCGCCAACCACCTAGGGTATATGAATGGTGTGACAACTACATCCTCACACCTAGTGACCCGATATCCTTTAACTGGTATCTTCTCCATGTACCAGGGGAGCATGGAATTGGTATTAGCTACTATCCATATCAACCTGTCTCCATCTAATAGAGCTAGTCACATTGCAAGATAAAGAGGCATAAAATACATCAATGTTAGGGTCATCATAGGGATTTTATGATTGATAAAGGTCAATCATATGCATTATCTCATCTCTAATAGAAGACAACGTTTCCCTATTGGGAAGGACAATAGTATTTTGCAAAGCCCACTCTAGCTGCGCTAGAGTGACCTGCAATCTATGGATAGTCTGATGATGTGTCCTATCTGTATCCTCGGGAGTATTTTGAAAAGACCCATGTGAGGTATGATCTCTATCTGGATGCACACTCTACTCAAATGAATGATGAACTAATCCACTAGATGCCATATGATGTGAAATATACAACTCTACATGTGTGCATACATTAAATAGAATTAAAAAACAAGTTCATCTGTACATAAACAAGATGAATCATTATAAAAACATTCTAAACAAAATGAATCATTGTACTTGAACATTAATTGTAAACATTCCAAACAAGATGAATTTCATGTTATATAAACATTGAAAAATTTACATTTACAAATGTAAACATTCTAAACTAGATCCTAACTACATAAGCATTATATACTTATTAAACATTAAAAGCATTATATAAAAATTAAACATTACATAAACATTAAAAATTAACCATTAGATATTTATATTTATAATGTTGACATGTACATTTTGATCCATACATATACCCCTATTGTGGCTGCATCTAAGAGAATCTACATGGATAATGGTCTTGATATCCCCTTAAGACGTGTTCAATGGTTCAATGACTTTGATAATGTTGATATGTATGATTTTATGTACATGTATACTTTTTATATGTATGTTTTGATATACATATACCCCTATTGTGGCATCTAAGAGAATCAACATGTATAATGGTTTTTACATCCCCTTAAGACATGTATAATGGTTTAAATGACATCCCCTTAAGACTTGCCCAATGGTTCATTGGCTTTGATAATATTGATATCTATGATTTTATGTACATGTATAATGTTTATATGTATGCTTTAATGTACATATACCCCTAGTGTGGCTTCTAAGAGAATCCACATGTATAATGGTTTTGACATCCCCTTAAGATTTGTTCAATGGTTTAATGGCTTTGATAATGTTGACATATATGCTTTTATGCACATGTATAATGTTGATATGTATGCTTTGATGGTTCAATGGTTAGATAAACATTAAAAACATGAATTTTTAAGATGATGCATGGATTGTGATGTTTGGTTTGAGGTGGTGTCTATGCTTGGTTTTTATTGGCTCCTTGGTATTATTGATATGTGTGATTGTATTAATGTTTTGGTAAGTAGAATGTTGATTTGGTAAGATGTTTTTTTTGGAAAGTGTTCATGGGGTTTGTATCATAGGTGTTGTTTCTGGAAAGTGTATTTTTATGTTGAGGTGAGATTTCAAGGTTTTTGTTATATAGGACATGAGTATGAGTTTTCTATTGCACCATTTACTATAGTTTTCTATTGTAATAATATAAAATTAAAAAAATTAGAACATTAAATTTAATCATTTAATCTAAGTCATTTATCCTAAACATTAATTTAAAAATAACCTAATCACTATATAAATAATAAAAATATTAAATTTACAAAAAAATTTAAAAATAAACATTTTTTCAATAATAAAACATTAAAAAGAATCTATTATATATAACATTAAAAGAATATTTAAAAACACAAAACAAAAATTAAAAAAATGGGCCCTACCTCATATTCGGTTGAGACACCCTTTAGCCCCTCTCCTGCTCCACAAAGCTTGCAACGTGCTAATGAGGGGCTAATGAGGAGAGACCATCTTTTATATTCGGGGCCTTTCGGTCGAGTAGTACTCAGCTGAGTAGAACTCGACCGAGTACACCCCACCACCCATCCTTCATGTAGATGCCATGTGGTGCCACGTATTTTTGGTTGAGTCTTACTCGATCGGATTCTCCAAGTTAGCCTGAAATGTGACACACTTATGTACTTTTACCCCAAAACTAGTAATTCCTTTATTAATTTAAAATCTTTAATGTACCTTAAAGTAAACCTTTTAATCTTATGAAAAAGTCTACAAATTGATGAATCAATTTTTGCCAAGTTTCCTTTCTAAAATATATGTGTTTCTTTCCACATCCAACTTCTATCAAATATATTCTTATAAAGAACCTTTAAACTTCTAAAAATCCTTCCGAAGCACAATATGCCCAAAAATCCATGGGGGGTAGTGTTGTGTGGGTTGTTAAGATCATGCAACCAAACTATCACATAACACCACATATCTCTATAGAAATCTCTCAAAACACCTGAACAATAATACCAAAACTTTTGATGCATATAAGAACTCCCAAGAATGACAAAGGGGAAAATAATAAGATCATTAATATTATTTGATCAATTCCAAAATAGTTTAGTAAATTTCTTTGTAAGGAAAGACAATTCAAAAATCCATTGCTCCTAGAATTAAAATTCAAGATGATAATAAAATAAATTTAGTGACAAAATAAATAAGTTAATTCAAAATTAGAGATAAGATAAAGGTTTAGGTCTAATAATTAGGTTAGGGACCCTCGTCAACAAAATATGTTTACAACCTTCATTAAAAAAAGGTCACTTAGTCAATAAAGATAATAATTAATGATGCAAACTAACAAGATGTGCTACTTGTCACATGGGGAATAATAACTAAAAAGTTTCCTTGATTTAGTCCTACACTTCATGTTTTATATGTTAAAGCAGAAAAAACTAGGGTGATGTCCCTTGGATACAAAAACATAGAGGGTATACCATCAATATTTTAACAATAACAACACATTATCTAAATACTAATATAAAAAAAACATCAACATTTATCTATCATCCGCACCATCAAAACGGAATTAATTTCTATGGTTCTACTACCCAGTATATCATCTATACTCCTAAAAGTTTGATCATAAGTGTAATGCCATGCCAAGGAACCCTCAAAGAGAAGGGTCAAACATGCATTGAATAACTTTTTTTGGTTAATAACTATAACATCAATTTCATAAGTGTATAATCATAACAACATTACATAAGCAATAGAGAAACACATAATGATCGTCAAGTGATCAACACAATCATAAGTATTATTAGCACTTTTAAGGGTTCCTAGACCACTAGAAACACTAAACCAGAATGGTATGGACAAGCTCCACAGAAACATCATGAAAGATCAGACAACCTACCTCAATCTTCATAAAACCAAGATGGTTAATGATGCTCAACTTCCCCAAATGAGGAGACTAAATTGATCCTCGAGGAACTAGTACACTAAGTTAATTTTAAGTCCAAATTAAAAGTGAGTTAACCTAGATCAAAAGATAATAGAAAACAAGAAGTGAATACATGAAAATACTCCTGATAATGCAGGGAAACCAAAAATAAAACTCATTTCTATGTAGACCCTGAGGATCTACTCTTTGTCATAAATTCGCAGGAATAGAGCAGTTTACCAGTATGAATGTACAAGATATTTGAACATATGCACAAAAGGTTTGGACATATGCATAGAAACAATTGCATGTGTGTAGGAGTAGTAGATCAATGCATAGTTCTACCCCAGAAGGTCAAACCTACATAATTATAAGTGTTGACACCAATATACGACCTAATAAATGCTAGCTCCACACCGGGGAGTACTAGATACACTAACTCAAGGTTAATTACACTTGATTGCATCTATAAATATCATATAAACAAATTGAAGTAACTAAAATTACAACATAAGTCTAAAAAGCAATAAGGAGAGAGAACAAGGGAAGAAGTGATCTACATCATGTTGAATCTCTTGATTGTATCCATCACTTGTATGCTAGTCCCTAATAGTCTTTGGTCACACCACCTGACCCTGTGAAACCCTTAGGCTATCCCACCATGCTCGCTAAAGTAGTCACATGGCCCAAACACAAAATCAAGTGTATAAAATAATTGTTCAGTCTTAGAATTGTTACCTTAAATCAGGCATTAAGGCTAACAAAAATTCTATCCTGACAATGGAAACCTCTTCTAGCTATGGGTAGACTATGAATGAAGAGGAATCTCTGGATTCTACGCCGTTTCCTATAAAATATGGAATATCACTTTCCTGATCTGCAAATTATTGGGAAAAGGGAAAGAATACTATAACTTAAAATGATTAGGGTGATACACCAATGAATAATTTAGACTTCACAAAAAAGATGAATTTCAATCCTGACTCATAAATGAATTCTTTAACAATTTGAATCTCTGCTCAACATATAGGTTAATAAATTCATGCTACCAGGGTTCTACCACAAACAACTTGGACAATTAACAATATACATTTCTCATACAAGGCCTAGGGGCAGTTGATTATCTTGAGAAGGAACAAAATTTCATTCACTTCCTTTAGATAATAAACGGTTTGACACTTGCTAGAAAAGATGAAATAGGATTCAATATTGAAAAACAAGTACACAAAATAGGAGTCAAAGAATCTGGTTCATTTCTTCAAAAATCTGACAAAATGATTACAAAAATGGCCTTCAAAGCACCTAGGAATGATATGTTCACTATATGCCCTCTCTCCAAAATCTACAACCCCTAATTGATCATCAAAAATCATTTTTTATATCCTCTCTATGCCTCAAATACAAAAATCTAAGCTCCTCAAAAATGCCCAATTTTAGCCTAAAAATGTGCCCAAAAACGTGCCACTAACTAAGCTTTTCACAAACTTCCTCTAAAAATGCCTCTTCCCTAAATTTTTGGCATGATATAAGGAATTAAATCCTTTTTACAAAGAAAATTGCCAAAAATTATAAAAAATAAATTAATATTAAATAAAAATTTAATATTAACTATCCTACCCTTATCTCCTAACTTAGACTAAGGACTCTAAGTGTGAATTATAAGCAAAGTGGGAAAGTTGACATGACTCTTCATCCACTTGCAATGCTATTCAAAAACAAAGAGATGAAAGTGTGAGGTGGCATTGTTAACAGTTTTCGAGGCTCTGCAGAACTGACATGCATTGAATGCATTGAACTACTTGGCAGACTCTAAACAGTTATCTCATTTTTATCTTGGCACTTGTGATTTCTTCATTCTTCCTGCAAAAGAATAGGGAAGATGAAACCCTAAATGTAGGAAGCTTTCAAAATAATCTGATGAAGCTCAACTCTCTAAAAATAAAGCTCTCTGTTGAACTCGAGCTTACTGATACACTTGAGATCACTGCTCTTAAACAAAGAACTTGACATTGAATGCAAACTCGGTTTCTCTGAATATGGATTGGAATCTTCGTCTGACTTTGGTAGGCAACTGTAAGTTTATCCTTAAGCTCTCTGTTTATCTGCAGGAGATTTATTTTGAAATCACAGGTTATGCATGTAAGTCACAATCATGACTGATATATATTCATCTTTTGATTTCATTATGCACAAACTCGGCTTTGCTGAGAGTTTCCTTCTTTACAAGTTGAACAATGAACTCAAAAGCCTCCTTATTGTAACAGTCATAGTTTTTTACTGGTTACCTAGGCATTTTATTCACTGAACTCAAGTTGTATTTGTAATTTTTTGGGGAAATGTTGAGAATAAACCCTAGCTCATATTTATCTTCTCTGTATCTATTCCTCTTTTGAGTTCTGGTAGTGTCTATTCAAGCCTTTGTTTGTTTGAGTATATAACCTGAAGTCTCTCCATCTTAATGAAGAGCTAGAGCCCTTAATACAACCGCAGGCACTTAAACTGGAATGATAGAGCTCGGGCTCTGACTGGCAGTGAGTTGTAGATTCATGACTAGGCTGTTGAAGCTTGAACTCTCCATGATGCTTGAGGTTCGACGGCTTCCACTTGCACTTAGCTACTTGATCCTAACTCTAACTCCAATGAACTTGAGTTCAATAAAGAGCTCACCGTCTATGATGGCACTTATCCGTTGAAATTTGGAACTTGAAGTTTTAGCTCATATTTTGGTACTATTGAAAATTAGCTTTTGACTTTGTTCATAACTCCAAGTCACTCGGCTTTGAGAACTGGAGATCTACGTCATGCAAAGCTTGATGAGCTTGATCTTCACTGGCAGATTACTATGAGAACTCAACCCTCATTTTGTTGAACACAAGATTTTTTATTAGCAATCATCAGTGGTCCATGGCTTCAATCAGAAACTTAACTTGACAGATGGTGTTTACTTAGGGCTTCTTCCTCATTATGGCTTGTGATTTTGTGTTGACTGTTGGTAACATACCACAGCAAAGAACTCATTCTTCATCGCATACATAGCTGTCTTTTATTCTTTTTATTGCCTGATGAATACTTGACTATTGCTGAACATAAAGATCACTGGAGCTGACTTATCCTTTGTAAACCCGTAAACCTCTTGCAATGTTCATGCTGGATTTGATCATAAGCTGTACAAATTAAGGGCTTTTCTATACTGTACCCAGTTGGGAGTAATCAACACCAGCATACTTATATTTCCTTTCTACACTTGAAAATAGTGACCAACTCCTTACAAGATGTCAACTATGTTTATTTTGTGTGACCATTATTTGTTGAACCTGAATCTAGTAAATGACTGATTTTTCTTTTCTTGCTGGCAGCTTATGCATCTAGTATTTTCAGAGTGAGCACTATAATATAGATTTATATTCTGCAATAGATCCATGATTTCAAATATGACAAGATTATAGCACAAATTTCACTTTAAGCAACATAATCTATTTATGGGGTTCGAACACGGGCTCGTGACACCCACAAATAGATTCATGTGTTCCTGTGTTTGATCTTTAAACAACTTTTCAAAAAAATGAATGATATCTAGATATGATACTGATTCTGTGAGCAGCATAAACTGTTTAGTGTACTGGCATCAAATGATATATTCTTAAGTATGAAGAATATCAGTCTGTTTTGAACCATGCATTTCTCTATTAAGCTTAAAACATCAAAAATAACACTTTATGTTAGTGACCATGACCCAATGATCAATTTTGGGCATCCATCAGACCACTGGTGTGTTCACTAACTTAAAGTTGCACAACTGTCTTTTTAACACTGCTTTTCACTTTATGTACATGCTCATTTTGCTATTGCATTGAATATCAGAAGTATATGTAACCATGAAAGTGATGCAAGAGCATCCTAGGTGTAAGAGCAATCTTGCATCACCCAAAAATATTTCTGTTTGCTTTTCAAGAAGGGCTATCTTGCGCAGAGCTGCTATTTATGGAAATTTACTATTTTTAGTAAGTTGGTCATATGATCTCAGAATGTTTTGATTTCATAGTTGGAGCTTCATCCTAGTCATTTCAGCCTACCAGTTGAGTTTCATTGCCACATCATCAGTATTGGTGAAGTTATTGAGATTTTTGGGTACGAAATCTTTTAGGTCAATTTTGAAGGCCTTAGAGGCTCTGGATCACGATTGACCCCCGACTGACTAGCGCTAGCACATGTCAAGTGCTGTAGATCTCTTCATGGCATTTTCAAAAAGTGGCTACAATAGAAAAACAAAGTTATGGTTGAAAAGTTATGGCCTCCAGAAGTTGGATTACCTAAAATCATATTTTGTATTTCTTTTGAGCCAACCCTATTGTAATAATTGTGAAAAATAAATAATTCTATGTCTAGTCGGCCTAAAGGGCTGAATTTCTGGAACCTTCTTAGGCGATGGAAATTGTCTATATAAGAAAGGTCTGTAGTGTTGTCTTAGGCAGTTTGGGACAGTTCTAGGTGGTAGTTCTGGATACTAATTCAAGGCTTTGTCCTACAAAATATTGTAAGGGAATGCCCATGTGGCTTTGCATATTGTAATTCTAAAAGTTTGTAATTCCACATTTGTGGAGATAATAAGAAGCCAATTTTCTGTTCTTGCATATTGTTGTTGTTTCTCGTTTCTCTATTTCTGTTATGTGTTTGTGGTATTAAGGGGAGCACCCTTCATCAAGTGGTATCAAAGCCAGGTTTTCCTAAGTGTGTAAACAGATCGCTAATTGTGAGGTAGTTTGCACTAGGACCGTGGGTTAGGGTTTTTGTGTAAATAGATCACCGACTGTGAGGTAGTTTGCACCAGGACTGTGGTTAGGGTTTCAGCGAGAAGCACGAAAATGCCTCCATGAAGGGAACATGGTGGAAGAGCTGGTGTTGTAACACCTGAGGTTAGGGAACTGCAGAGACAAGTGCGAGCATTGCAAGAGGAGATTCACAGAGGAATGAATCTTAATGTTAGAGACAAAAGCGAGGATGAAGCCGAAGAAGAAGATCAAGAAGGAGAAATCAAAGTTGTGAACCAGGAGGAAGAAAGACTTTTTTGAGCTATCTCAAAGATCGGGAAGAGACCTAAGATTGAGGTCTCGACATTTTCTGGAAATCTTAATCCAGAAGAGTTGATCGACTGGATCAAAGAATGTGAAAAATATTTTCAGTATGAAGATATCGAGGATCCTGATCGGGTCAAGTTTGCGAAGGCAAGACTGAAGGGTCATGCGAAGATCTGGTGGCAAGAGATTCAGTTGGAGCGAAATTGAAGAGGAAAGGATAAAATCACAAGATGGGGGTGGATGGTGGATAAATTGAAGTAACAATTCATCCCTGTTGATTATGAGCTTGACCTACTAAAGAAAATGCAAAGTTTGAAGCAAGCAGGAAGATCTGTTCAGGAGTATACAAAGGAGTTTTATCAAATCTTCATCAGAACAGGCCATGCAGAAGCTGACAAGGAGAAAGTTGCCCGTTACCTTAATGGGTTGAGGCCGAGCATTTAGGAGGAGCTGAATCTGGTTCAAATGAATAGTATTGAAGAGGCATACCAGTTTGCCCTAAAAGTAGAGGAAAAGCTGAACAAGAAGTTTGAGAGCAAACAAAGCGGAAGAGGTCGTGATAAAAGATCTAGCGGATGATCATATGAAGATCAAAATGAAGATCTGAAAAAGCAGGATGAGGCCAGTAACAGTCAGAATCAGAGAGGAGATAATTTCAGTCATTTCCAAGATTAGAACAATAGAGATTAGAGAGGAAGAAGAAGAGGAAAAGGTTCAGGAAGAGGAGGCTTTCGTGGAACATGTTTTCACTGTGGAGAAGAAGGCCATAGGGCATTTGAATGTCCTTAACCCCAAGGAGGGACAAATAGGAGGAACGAAGGCCAGGCCAGAGTTGCATATGTAGATGAAGATGCCAGATTATCACATTTTAAAGATGCTGAATGAGGAGAAACACTGATTAACAAAAGAGTCTTGTTGAGTGGTGAAAATGAACCTAAGCAAATAAGGAGCCTGTTTCGCACCAGGTGCAAGTGTGAGGGTAAGTGTTGTGATGTGATTATTGATAGTGGTAGTACTGATAATTTGGTGTTAGAAGAGATGGTGACAAAGTTGAAGCTCAAGAGGCAGAAACATCCATGTCCATATCGGGTTGCCTGGGTGCAAGATGACCACAAGGTCATGGTTAGTGAATAGTGCCTAGTGAAGTTCAAGATCGGCAGTTACCGAGATGAGGTACTATGTGATATCATATCTATGGATGCATGTCATATGTTGTTGGGTAGATCATGGTAGTTTGATAGATGTTCTGTACATGATGGTCGTGCGAATACCTATTCCCTGACAAAGGATGGAGTGCGACATAAGCTAAAACCATTGAAGGAAACATAAGAAAAGGTATGTGGTAATGCAAGAATAACTTTTGTTGATGGAGGAAATTTCTTAGATGGTATGAGGCATGAGCATATGTGTTTTACCTTAATTCCAAAGGCTGGGAAAGAGGAAGTAGAAGATGTACCTATAGAAGTTGTAGAATTATTGAATGAGTTTCAGGATATTGTATCTGATAATGTGCTTGATGGATTACCACCAGTAAGAAAGATCAGTCGTCAGATGGACTTGATTCCAGTAGTCAGTTTGCAAAATAAGGTAGCACACATAATGAAACTAGCATAAAGTGAAGAGTTTAAGATAGATTTGAAGTTTAGTTCATCACATCATCCATAGATTGTATATAGAAGTAGTCCCAGAAATGCATCTGAGTTGAGAAAGATAGATAAAGGAGACATAAGTAATGCTGAAGCTGAGGATTTTGTAGAACATTTGAAGAACATCCATGAGGAGATGAGGAAGCATATTACCAAGATAAATGTGTAGTATAAGGCTAAGGAAGATGAGAAAAGGAGGCATAAAGAATTTCAGGTTGGAGATGAAGTCATGGTTCATTTGCGGAAGGAAAGATTTCCAGTTGGTACATATAACAAGTTGAAAATGAAGAAGTTTGGGCCATGTAAGATACTGAAGAAGCATGATTCAAGAAATTCATATGAGGTCGAGTTGCCTACTGAGCTAAATATTTCACCAGTGTTTAACATTTTAGATTTGACAGAGTATCATGAAGGAGGTGTTGAAGATGAGATCACAACAACACAGTGGAGTATTCCAGCAACTAGTTCAGATATCAAGGAGATTGAAGACATACTGGATAGTTGTATTGGTAGAAGCACAAGGAACAAGACATATGAAGAGTATTGGGTCAAATGGAAAGGATGACCTATTGAAGATTCGTCATGGCTAGCAAAGGAGGAGGTTAACCGTCTTGGTTTTCCTTTGCACACCTGAGTCGTGACAGGGTCACTTCTCAAATTACCTCGGGTGTCTAATGCAGGAGCATCCTGGGTGTAAGAGCAATCTTGCATCACCCAAAACTATTTCTATTTGCTTTTCAATAAGGGCTATCTTGTGCAGAGCTACTATTTATGGAAATTTACTATTTTTAGTAAGTTGGTCATATGATCTCGATATGTTCTGATTTCACAGTTGGAGGTTCATCCTAGTCATTACAACCTACCAGTTGAGTTTCATTGCCACATCATCAGTATTGGTGAAGTTATTGAGATTTTTGGGTATGAAATCTTTCAGGTCAATTTTGAAGGCCTTAGAGGCTCTGGATCGCGATCGACCCCCGACTGATCGGCGCTAGCGCATGTTAGACGCTGTAGATCTCGTCATGGCATTTCCAAAAAGTGGCTACAATAGAAAAATGGAGTTACGGTTAAAAAGTTATGGCCTCTAAAAGTTGGATTACCTAAAATCATATTTTATATTTCTCATGAGCCGACCCTATTGTAATAATTGTGAAAAATAAATAATTCTATGTCTAGTCAGCCTAAAGGGCTAAATTTCTGGAACCTTCTTGGGCGGTGGAAATTGCCTATATAAGAAAGGTCTATAGTGTTGTCTTAGGCAGTTTGGGACAGTTCTGGGTGGTAGTTCTAGATACTAATTCGAGGCTTTGTCCTACAGAATATTGTAAGGGAATGCCCATGTGGCTTTGTATATTGTAATTCTAAAAGTTTGTAATTCCACATTTGTGGAGATAATAAGAAGCCAATTTTTTGTTCTTGCATATTGTTGTTGTTTCTCAGTTTCTGTTATGTGTTTGTGGTATTAAGGGGAGCACCCTTCATTAGAAAGAATTGATTGTTTGTATGATGTTTTCGTTCTTCTTGCATTGCTTAGATCCAACTCGATCTAACAAACTCATCTGACCATGATACAGGACAACTCCTAAAGACTTAAAAGTAGACAGATGCAGACTCAAGACAAAGACCAGAAACCTAGACCAGACATGACAACCAACTCTAAATATGTAGACAACTTCAAGGCAATGCAGATGACTCACTCATACCCCTATCTCTTCTTTCTATTATGTACTTGTACTCTATTTATTAAAATATGAAATACGAAGTATGAAAAGAGAATTTGTAAATTACATTCAGTATGAATGCACAATGTAATGATCAATTATAAATTTTGGCAAATTTTAACA
The DNA here is from genome assembly GCA_027943335.1 of Chamaecyparis obtusa. NCBI lineage: Eukaryota > Viridiplantae > Streptophyta > Pinopsida > Cupressales > Cupressaceae > Chamaecyparis > Chamaecyparis obtusa. The sequence continues at coordinate 839,766 of BSBK01000309.1, forward strand.
TATGATCAATACTTAGAGTACAATTGAGAATCTGATTTGAATGCAATAACAAAATGATACTGACATAACCTGGAAAACACTGTTAAATGAAAGTACCTAAATGCACCCCTACTATTTGTCTATTATTTTGCAAGATGAAAAATAGGGTAACAATAATGTAGGCATAAAATCATGCCAATCAAATGCAGTAATCAGGGGATGGTACTGAACAAGAATCTTAAAGCAGTCCCTCAAATATAGATACCATAATACAAGTACTTAGGGTCACTACTTAATACTAATAATGTTTGGTATAGGGACTCAAGAATGGACTGTCATTACATGTACATGGTGGCCAATATAGCATTGAGACTTTGATCAACATCTAAAGATGGACATACTCGATATGTATCTTCATTCAATGACCACAAATGTAATGTCCCCATTTTTATGCCTCCCTTAGTGTCAGTACCAGCTAGTAGGATTAACCTATTAGAGGGCTCATGTAGGCTAATGGAATGGATAGTGAATCATTTCAAGGGCTTGTGACAATATATTAGGGATTGGAGATATGGTTTGACTAGTCTTGGGTAGTCTCCTAAATTTTAGGATGAATTCCTATTTTTAAGGGATGAACTGGGAGTTAGCAAGGACACACTAGGATGCCTTTGAGGTCAATCTAGACACTTCTAGCACAATTCCTATTTTTTTAGGAGAGTTCCTAAATTTTAAGATGGGATTTCCAGTTATCTCACAATGGTTAGACAACATCAACAGACAAGGGGAATTGGACATTATCCATATCAGGGTCCAAATAAGTGAGATAAGAATTAATAGAAAATAATTAAGAAATTATAAAAGATTATTTTAATCACTTATGATATAATGAAATATAATAATATTTGGCCCACATCCCTACACATTAAAAATTAAGTTTATAGCTTAAAGGTGGACCAAGTTTATATTGAATAATAACCCCTCATGAAGTGTGAATCCCTAGATGGGGGAATTCAATAAAATAAAACATTATTTTATGATTAAAAGGATAAATAAAAACCCTAATTTTGAAATTGCACTTGGAGGGAAAAATAAAAATGAATAAAAAGAAGTTAGAGAGCCATTTTTTATATAAAAAAATCATGTTTTACACCAGGAATATAATGGAGAGCTCTCAGAAGGGGTTTTTCTAGATGATTTATGTTTTAGAACAAAAACTCTCTAAGAATTGGAAGTGTACAAGTTTGTGAAAACACCCAAGGGATTCTATAGGCAAAGATCTACAGGCTAAATATTTATAGTTGGTTGTAATAAAATTATTCTAATCTAAATTAATGAAGGGCATATATCAGGAAATTAATTGTAGATCAGACTTAATAACATATTATTTATCATTTTCCTATCATTAGTTGTTCATACAACCTAGAATTAGCTCCTACAGATTTCCAGGTTGTACTCTCAGTTGGGCATATTTGGTATACATTTCTTGTTTTCTAATACAAAAAAAATGTTTTAGGGATCTACAATAGAAAAACAGATACTACTAGGCATTATCAGGCTACTAGAGACAATTGTAGAGCCTTGTCTTGGAAATGGGAGTCTGAAAATCAGATTTGCATTCAAATTAGATGCATCTTTGGTATGATTATTATATTGTCTTGAAGAAATTGAAATTAAAATTAAATAAATTTCTTCACACATTTCCAATTTAGCACTAGAAGTAGAGTATTGTATAATATTTCTAGTATTTATTATTTCACTATTTACC